>MU388733.1:643467-822342 GCA_022578815.1 Xylariaceae sp. FL0016
TCCCCCAACCACCATCCCCTCCTTCCCGGTCCGGCGCCGCCCGGGGGGGGGGGGGCCCCCCCCCCCCCCCCCACTACTAGGTAGGCACCGCCTACCAGTACATAACTACCTGATCGATGCTGGTCGCGTGTTGCATCCTGTCCCACCGTCGAATCGCATCAATCCGAACTCCTGTTTCTGTTTGACCGGTCACCACATACACAACACGCACCGGTTTTGACCCAGCACCACTACCCCCTTGATGCTGGGAATGTGGGAAAACCCGGGTCAAAGCACCGCCAAGCCTAGGTACTTGTACAATGCAGCATCTCTGGTTCTTCTTTGATTAGACCACGGCGATACGATATACATAGTATGGTTCGAGCACGACTGGGGACTTGGTTGCTTGGGTCGCGAAGCCATCGTATCCAACAGCTGGAGTCCAACGGCAGAGGCCCGTGGGGAACAAGCAACCAGATGTGTAAGTCGCAGAATTTCTCCGAGCCTGCAGTGGAGCACGCGAGAGTCTTTTACGTGAGCCTCCTCCTCATACGCAAGGTGCCAGATTCACTGGCGACTGGTGGTTAGTCCACTGCACCTGCATGCAGTCTGCAAGTTCAGTCAGGTCTCTCATCAGTCGGCCCCGCGCGAGTGCGTTGTGGCCACCACCATCGTGTGTAAGCGACAGCCAATCTACAGGCGAGCAACCCACGCCTCCTGTAGCCGAGCATGCAAGACCTCCGCCTACTGTGAGACGCAGCATGGAGACCTCCAAGAAAAGCCTTCGCGACTGGACAAAGGCATCGGACAAGGCTTTGCCCACTTGGCAGCAGCACACTTGCCAACCAACCGCCTCCTGCCCAATGCCCGATCCTGGCTTGTAGGAGCTGAAGCAGCGAGGGGCTGTCAAGATGCACATCTAGGTAAGAAATGGCTGCAGCTCCTCGTGTTCGCGACAAGACGCGTAGCCCCAAGGAAGTGCAAAACGAGACTCGTTCGAAAGGCGGGCTCGTGACACCGGTCCTCGTTGTCTCGGTGGACAGCTTGATACATGGACAAGCCCACAGTCGACGTACCCGAGCAGTGCGTAGCGGAGGCTTCGGCACGGAACCGGCGTTGGGTCGCGAAGTTTGCCAGAAACAATGTAAAACACTCTTTCCATCCGGCCTAGCCTTGTGGGTTCAAGATGTCGGCATCTTCCCCAACAAGCAACCTGAAACGAGCAAGGGTCCGATATCGTCATCGTCTGATTGTCTCGGTGACCCTGGGTCCAATAAGCCCGTCAGCCAGCCAGAGACAGACTTCCTCATTTCTTGTAACCTGGTTTCCTAAGAGTGATCATTCCCAATCAAGGAGTCGACTCTTTAATTCGAAACCTCGTGGCAGAATGAGGGGGGAGAAATTCTACGAGATGCATAATACCACACAATGCTGGTGCATAAATGGACGTCAACTGGAAATTTCCCGATGGCCGGCACAGTAGAGTGCATAGCAAGGTAGGATCGCACCGGGCTGTGAAAGTATGGATGAACCTTTTCCCTTGATTTCGCCGGGACCTTGCATCTTGCATACGAATTCCCCGTCACATTCAGTCGCATGAGGTCAAATACATGTGGTAATGTAGCTGGGAAGGTATCCATTGTCCTCTGCCGTTACTTATCGACTCAGCCTACCATCATCACTCTTCGACAGAGGCCATGTCGGGGTAACGAAGATCGGCATTGTTCTCGAGCCACTCCATCCAGTTATTGAGAAACTTGCTCCCCCTACAGAAAGAAAAAGTCAGAAGCGAGACCAATCATTCATGGTGTTTTTGAGAGGGGCACGGTAAAACCCCCGGGGTGCCATTGAAAGCTCCAAAGATAGCCATGTAATTTGTGATGCATGCAGGACAATGTGATGTGTGACAACAACTTACCTCTTTACAGTATCTGAGTCGCCTACCACTACAAGCGAGCGTTTAGGTCTTGTCATCGCGACTGTTTGTCTTGCATTAACGCTTATGTCGTCCCGCGGTTGCATACTGGGAAGAGGAAAGTGTGTGCAAACCTACCGTTGAGACGACGCTTTTCGCTTAGGAAGCCGACCTCTCCGTCGGAATTGCTTCGGACCATGCTCACAATCACGGCTTCTTTCTCGCGACCCTGGAAACCATCAACCGAGCCGAGCTCGATTCCGGCGAACTTTTCCTTTAGGGGTGCGAGGAGCCCAAGCTTGCATTTCGAGTCAGTGGTGCTCGAAACAACAATTGGAAGGAGATGAGAACGCGTCAAGTACAATAAGACGTACCTGGGCGTTGTAAGGTGTCACGACAGCTATGTCTTCGGGTTTGATGCCAGCTTCGACCAGCTTCCGGACGTGCTGTCTCACCAGGATGGCCTCCATCTCATTGCTCTTGCTCTCGCCGAATAATGATTTGATGTTGCCCTTTTTGCCAGTATCTTCTTCCTCGTTTTTCTCCGGGTAATCCCCACCTTGCGTGTCGATGAAGATAACCGGCTCATTTGTGTCTTCGGTGTCTTGAACTTCATATGGAAGGTCTTTAAGAAGTCGGTCCTTGACACCTTCGGCGGCCACCAATTTGGCTTCATACAACTCGTCCGACGGAAATCGCTGTAAGCTCTCATCAGCAGGTGAAGAGGTACTTGTATCAGCTGAAATATGTCGGTGGGAATCTGGTTACGGGGATATGGAAAGGGGCTCAGAGAGATTGGACATAACGCCTCGCTGTATAATTGTTAAGACTCACCATTATTTTCTCGTGCATACGGTATTGCGTTGTGAGCATTCTTTTTATGGAAGAGCCGTGCATAGACAACAATCGGTCGAAAAGAGTCGTCTCCAGACTCATGCCCCTGATTATGTTTTCTCCCTCCTTGACCTTTAACTTGACCTTGGAGTTCGTTGACTTCACAGTAGGCGGTAGTTGGAGATGATCACCAGCACAGACGGCCTTCTTTGCTGAGAGCAACGGAACCCAGCACTGGGCCTCTAGAGCTTGACTAGCCTCGTCGATGATGATGACGTCGAACTCTTCGTTCTTCAACTGGTAGCCGCCAGCCCCGTGGAGTGTCGCGAGAACAACCTTGCTTCCGCGAACCAACGTGTCGACGCAGTTCCGCTCCCTGGCCCTGTACTCCTTGCGTAGTTCCTTTAGGTCGGCGTAGATGACTTTGCGTTCCCTCCCATTCCGGGTTTTCTTGATAGAAGCTTGCTTCTGGTCCATCTCGATCCGTACATCCTTGACGATCTGCCCGGCCTCGGACGTCTGCGTGAGTATGTCGAGGGAGTGGTTCACGACGGAAGGCAGCAGTCTGGCCGGGTGACCAAGACGTAGCATGGGCACCTTGTGCGGGGCTAGACGCTCGACGATATTGTCCACGGAGATGTTGGACGGCCCGCACACGAGAATGCGCAAGTCCCGCCTGATCATCTGCAAGATCAGCTCGATCAGCGTGTGCGTCTTGCCGGTGCCAGGCGGGCCGTGTATCAGGGCGATCTCCCTGGACGCGAGAGCGAACCTGATCGCGTCCCTCTGCGAGGCGTTCAGCGTCGGGTCTACCCAGTCCATCTTCCCATCGTCCGCGTCCGCGCCGCCGCCGAGGTCCCGCGGTACGGGCGCGGGGGACGACAGCCCAAACAGCACGCGCACGAAGCCCGAGTACTCTGCCTCGCCCATCTTCTGCAGCTTCTCCATCGTCTGGCGCATGCGCCGGTGCGTGACGTCGTCCGCCAGCTTGACGAGCCAGACGCGGCCCGCCCCCAGCGCCGCCGCGTCCTCCCTGTCCTCGTCCACCGCCACCGCCACCGCGTCCCGCCGCACCCGCGTCACCACCCCGCGCGCCCCCTTCTTCTCCAGCTCCCGCACCTCCCTCTTCCTGGCGCTACCCGCCGGCTGCTCCGCCACCAGCACGATGTCGCCCGCGCGGAGGCCGTGCTCCGGGAGCTCGCCGTGGCTCGACTGCGCCGCGTCCGGGCCGACCTCCAGGACCGTCCGGCCGCCGAGCCCGGTCCGCTGCGACGACACGACGAGGTTGGTGACCGCGAGGCCGGCGCGCTGCAGGGACGCCGGGCTGGTGTTGGCGATCAGGCCGCTGGTTTCCTCTAGTTCGCTCTGCAGCTCTGCGTCGAGCAGCGCCAGTTGGGTGCTGGCGAAGGCGGGGATATCAACGGATTTCGAGAGTAACGACATTCTGGTGACAGGTACCCGGGGTTTGCTAGGGCGCCTCACGTGGTGCCGTTGAGCGATGGATTTCGCCTTGTAATTATAGTATTGGTTGCGCCTGCACTTGAAACGGCAGAAGTCTCTAGAAGTCCGGCCTCTAGCCGAGTCTCGATTTTGTACGAGGTGTTGTTGGACGTTGAAAGTGTGGTGGAGCTGCTGCTAACAGATGTCACTGGAGAATCACGCAAATGACGCCGCTGGCTGCTACATCTCGCCTCAGATATTTGCATGTCAGCAGACTGGCACACATCAATTCGAGCAACAATGAGATGCCTTTCCTTGTTTTCCTATATTCCTACTTTCCCAATAATTCAATTGCAAGTGACACCGACCAACGCCACACATACATAGATTTAATTTACCAGGTCCCATTTCAGCCCGACGAGCCAGCGGGCTGTAAGAATAGCACCACTACGAGACTAACAACCATGAGGGCAAATGCCGCAAATGATACTATTACTATAGTCCCTCTCGACGCGGGAAATTTCCCTCGCATTACCCATTGTTGCGAGATGTAATACCGATGATAGCCCAAGAACAGTACTAAGATTGAAATGGCCAAGAACGTTGCGCCTAGTGGTTTTCCTATGTGTCGTATGGTTGCAAAATGTTTATCTTCCTGCCCCTCTGAGATTGACGTATTCAAACGAAAAAGCTGAGTCACAGCGATTCCTATGGATGCGAAGGCAAGAGACGTTCGAAGCCAGGCCAGAAACGTCCTTTCTGTGGTGCAATGTCGTGTCAGTTCCGCGACGTTTGCCGGGGTGAAGACGGACACACGGGAGTCCATTGACTGCACATACCTAGAGCTAAGTGGTCTCTCGCAACACTGCCCTTATTCTCTAACTCGATGGACCAGAGATTCCCGATATAGTCTCGCAACCAATGTTTCTCTTCCATATCGTGCCCTGCCCCGTTTTGCGCACCACGATCCGTCCCATTTTGCGATTGCTGGCGATTTCGCAGGCTCGACGACGTTTGTGTGCCCTGGTAATTAGATCGTTTATTGGGTGCCATCACAATCCCAGTTCTTTCGTCTGGTTCATCGTCGGTCTGTTCTGCAGGGGATGGCAAGTTCTGGAAGATCCTGCTTGGACTTCGGCTAGATGGACTCGTGCTCATTGTGTCTGCACGTTCTCTTGCAACCTGTTGTTGGATAGCTTGTCAGCATACGGGAAGCTCTTCGAGAAACAACGACGCTGCTTGATTCTACTCGGTGTGGAGGTAGGCAACAGAGCAAGTGTGGATGACTAGTAAGCGAACCGCGATTCCTGATCGTCTTCGCCGAGGTTACGTACCTCAAGAATCCCATTGATTCTATCTTGTGTCGACTGTCGCCTTGGCACCGGCAGTTCACCAAAAGAGGCCGACTTCGCTTGTCTTTGCGAGGTGGGCGAAACTGTTCTCAGAATGGACGAGCGTGACCCTCCAGGTTGCGGAGACGACGACATGTTGCCTTGGCGCGCTCCGCGGCACCGCTGTAGTGGGAAGTCGAATTCAATTCAAAATTTGCAAGAGCGGGTGTGCTCGCGTGGAAGGCCCTTGTCAATCGTTCGACTTGTCTGTATCCGTTCAACGGCGGTGTTCTTCCCGGCTTCCGAGAGCTACCCAGCCCACAAACAAAGCATTGCGATGACGAAGGTGAGGTGGTGGACTCTTCCAATTGGCATCCCTACCTAAGTAGGTAAGGTCTAGGTAGATCGGTAGTTCTTAGTAAGGTGTCTACTACCTAGCTAGCACTACCACCCTGTGTGTATGAGGCCTGTCGAAGCAAGATTCGATGTCACACGCTGCATTCCGAGCCAGGCACTCCCTGGGAGCTACATACTATGACCTTTGCGGTTGCCTCGGAAGTGAATTATGTAAGTTGGCTGCGATACAGTCGAGTCGATCGATTGACATCAATTTAGCAAAAGCTCGAACTTGGACAGGGGCTGCCAGTACCTGAAAGGGCTCGGTTTTCAGGTATCCCTCTACCCCACAGTAGGAAGGTAAGGTCAGGCGCCAAGGTAGCCCTTTTCGTGGCGGGGTTGCAGTGTAGAGAAAGGGCGAGATTCCCATTGACACTTCGATTGGCTCCGAAGAAGATGCGGAAAATGTAGGTCAGCAACATCGCTGCCAGCGGCACTTATTGGTCCATGAGACCTGCCGTACATAACCCCTACGCCCAGCGCGGGGAGGTAAGGGCATTAGTCCATTGCTGATGTTGGGTCTCTTATTAGGGCCAGCTCTCAGCTCAGCGGCTCCATCAAAGTCCAAAGACCCTTTGACACGACAATTTCGAAACTTCAAATCCGAAGTCCGACTTGGACCAGAGAAACCATGAGACTACAGACATCCTCGTGCGGACAAGGACATGCATCAAACACTTCTCCCTCGGCCATTTTGGCCATGCTAAGTCCGCAATCACCACAATTGCGCATCATGAACTGTCAACCAATAGGAGAGCACTGCCCAAAAAGGGTATAGTCTCTGGATCCAGGTGGGACCTCGTTCAGCCTCGAGAAGGCAGACACACGGTCAGCTTCCCATGTCGTCTTTACTTGGTAGTAGTCGTTTTCTTTCGCGCAAGATCCGTAGCTTTATGTATTTGTTCTTAGCCTGGGTTATATGGTGGTACCGATGAGGCTGCTAAAGGGGGCTAGTTGGCTGTCAAATTCTAAACACTCCTGAGTACACGGTACATACCTACTCATCCAGTAGAGCAAAGCTCATATCATCTGCGGCACTTGAAGGTCAGCTAGTCAAGGTCCTGTCAGGCAAGCACACGATGACACCGATGTCCGTACCTACGTAGATCGTGGACATCAATTGACCTCGGACTTCTCTGTTGCATTATGTCCGCAAGGTGGTTTATCAGGCTGAATGACTACGCCGCTATACTCTGTATATAAAAGGGAGAGTTGCCCGGTAGGTATACTCGTCCACCGCCTTCATCCAACAACAGCATCACCATCATACACGAATCAAATATCAGAGCATTCAAGCCTAACACCTCCATTTCCACATCTTTTATCTACCATTAGTGACAATACACACTCAAACCTCAATACCACCACGTCAGCTACAACCTCCTTACATAGTAATCACCTCGCTGTTCACATAGCAAATATGGGCTACCAGATCCTTGGAAAAGAAGCCGGAAATATTGGCTACGGCATGATGGGTGAGCGTCTCTTGACTTGCGACGATCAAGTGTTCTCTGACCCGGCTCGGCGCTTGTGTCTGAGGACACTAGCCATACGGAGCGAGGATCAAGTTCCTGGACACAGACGGCTAACGTGCTTCACAGGACTGAACAGGCCCCGTGCCGCAGACAAGTCGGACGATGAGAAGGTCGAGGTCATGAAAGCCGCTCTCGAGGCCGGCGCCACCAGTTTCAACGGCGGCCTGTTCTACGGGACGCCAGACGACAACTCCCTGACCCTGCTGAGGAAGTACTTTGAGAAGTACCCCGAAGACGTCAAGCGCATGAGCCTGAACATCAAGGGCGGCTTCAACTTCCCCTGGAGCGCCGACTCCGTAGTCGATGACCCCGAGGGGATCCGCAAGTCCGTCCAGACCTGCCTCGACCTGCTGGGCGACAAGGGCCACATCGACATGTGGGAGATGTGCCGGCGGGTCTCCCAAGCCGATTACCTCGACTCTCTCCGCATGCTCGACGGGTTCGTCAAGGAAGGGAAGATTGGCGGCATAGCGATGAGCGAGGTGAATGCCAACAGTATCCGCCAGGCCGTCAAGATTGTCAAGGTCGAAGCCGTTGAGGTCGAGATCTCCCTGTTCCAAACCGACCCTTTGACCGACGGCATCTGCGAGGCTTGTGCCGAACTCAACATTCCCATCTTCGCCTACTCGCCCCTAGGAGTAAGTTATCAACCCCAGAATCCAGGGGAACCTACAACAGGGGCTAACCCAATGAACCACAGAGGGGTTTCTTGACGGGCCAGATTAAGGACCGCGCGGATCTCGAAAAGGTCGAGCCCGTGCTCAAGATGATGCCTCGCTTCTCTGAGGAGAACTTCCACAGCAACCTAAAGCTGGTCGAGCAAGTCGAGAAATGGGCGGCCAAGAAGAACTGTACAATGGCCCAGTTTGCCATCAACTGGGTAGCGTCTCTTTCGAAGCGCCCCGGAATGCCTAGGATCAGTAAGTGATCTCACTTGTTCATACAGTTTTCATGCCCCTGCTTGAGTCTCTAGGAGGCTCTTGGGGATCTTGTCTGGAGGTCCACAGCTTTCGAGCCTCCGAGAGACACATTCACGCTGCTGAGACCGGCCCAGAGAGAACGTAAAAGACTGACACGCGTGATCAAAAAAACAGTTCCGATTCCCAGCGGCGGCAGCTTGGCCCGAGTCCAGGAGAACCTCCGCGACGTGGAGCTGACGGACGCGGACATGGACGAGGTCGATGCCTGGCTCAAGGAGTTCATTCCGACGGGGGCTCGGCAGCCCGAGATGTTCAATCACTGGCTCGACAAGACGACCACTGCCGATATCTAGTCGGGGGTAGATGGGGGTCAGGTGGGCTGGGTGCTACGCCCGCGGGTCTTTGGCGCCGACACGGGGCGTCTGTGACATCTCGAATGCCGACGATCGTGTCGCACCGGTCTTTCTCCTCGTGGCTACGCGCTATGTCTTGTTCTAGACCCTGTGGCTATGCTCTGAATCGTGGAGAACGGTAGTGAGTCGGGCTAGCTGCGCGGCTGTCTCAGAACCTTTTTTTTCACAAAAGTGACGACTCATGTATATGTACGAAATCCTAGTTTGAGACAATACCCCTCTGTTAGATGGAGCGGATAATTCTCCGGCTTCACTTACTTGAATCGTGCTATGTTTCCTGCTTCTGAAGTACTTGGATATTATCCACTGGAGTCCTACCAGACGTCATTGAATCATTTTGTACTCATTCGCCTGGGTTAATCCCTCATACAATAGTCAAAGGACAAAAATGAGTACAACATGAGGCTTCGGAAAATCGAGTTCCCATCTCGCAGTGGTACATTGATCCCACCATTCACCGTCCGCCATCATGGAATGATTCGAAAGCTGTGACATCTCATGGAGCAGTTGGGCACGAGAAGCCTCTGGACCAAGACCTTGCGCGAGAGCTCACTGATCCCAGGATATTGCAGACATACTGACAGCACTGAGCTGAGCTCGTCACTTGTGCGACGTTATAAACTTGGTAAGACCGACTGGACTGATGAGTACCGGCACCTAAAGCTACAAGCCTTGGAAGCATGTGGCCCCCGAATTGTTTCCTTTGCATATCTATTGAACCACAGCATGTGACGTATCATTTATACCTGATAGCGAGACACGCATTCAGGTGAACCCCTGACCTGCAACTGCAATAGGGCTCGGGCATCGTACATATCGTAATCAAGCCTTTTGGGCGTTTTGACGAACCCAACATATGATGCTTCATAGAGACACATCAACCACGAAAGAGTTGATGATGATGATATATACTGTACAATTCGAGGCGTCACATCTCAACGGCGTCCGTCCACTTGTTTCATCTGACGCCACCGGGTCAGAGTCTCCGATTGAAACATACCGTTTTTAGGCCCACAGAAGCCCCTCACGTCTTGCCAGATACAGCAGAAGCAAAGCGCCCTACAGAAGAAATCAACTCGATCAGCGGAGACACCCCGATTTTGGACCTTCGGCTGGATCCTAGCCCGGATGCTCTATGGTACCTGGTCTCAGCCATTCCCGGCAGAGACGCAAAGTGTACAGATGGTGATTTGATACGAGTCACATCACATCACCCATGTGGCACAGCCCATCGATGAATGAGACTTTGAACGAGTTTGACTTGTAGACATGGAGGATTATCTAATGACTCTGAACAAAGTTGTTGAGGGGGTTTACTACCAAAGCCCAAGTCTCTGTGCCAAGATGAGGCCCAATTAAGGCAAAGGGCAGTCAAGTAAAGAAGTGAACTTCTGGGGGCTTCGTTCTCAGTGAAACGATACATCTCAACTCAAAAGAGTCTTGAGCCTCGTCTGAAGACTTACATGTAACTCTGATCCATAGTGACATGTGAGAGTCAGAACAGGCAGCCCTGAACCTTATCCAGCGAATGCCCTCGCCAGGCCCATGATGAGCGACCGTCCCGTGAGCCTGTCAGCTTCTCAAGCCGGGGAGTCCTGGCAGCCTCGCGGGAAGCCCAGCCGCGACCGTTGTGGCCCTGACGATTGGCTCCCATCTCGCATCCCCATGACGCCGGGTACTTTATACGGGCCGACCAGTGAAAAATCCGAGAAAAAGCCTCGACTCAGATCTAACTGAGTACCGGCACACATGGCAGGAAGTATTTCCAGCTCGGAGTTGCACTTGTGAGTTGCACTCAAGCTCACTCTATTTTGGTTGGCCGCTTGGTCAGCACCGAGAAGTGCGCAAAAAGCTGCGAGGACGTACGCAGGTGAGACGAGACGACGTCGACGCAGGCCAATCGGGAGCGGGCTCGAATGCAAGCAATGGTGCAACTGTTCGAAACGAGAGATGTGAAAAGCCTATTTCATAGACGTAGTTTGCAGCTTGCAGATCCGAGGTGAGATTCATATCGACCGACGAGGACATGCACTCCAGATGGTTAGACTTGGCTATTCCGGGGTCTGGGAGGGATCGCGAGAGGGTCAGCTCTGCGTACGTCAGCAGGGTCGAGCAGCGCGGCCTTCCTGAATGGCGACCGCGCCGCCTGACTGCGCTGAGGACTTTTCAGTGGGAGGATTCCATGTAGATGGTGAAAGTCTTTACCTCTCTCAGCCATGGCTATTTGGCTGTCGATTTTCCTGCCGATCGAATCATGGCGGTAAAGCAGCATCGCGAGGGGTTGCACAATCCTATAACGTTGGGTTGCAGTGAGCACTCCTGAAAAGCAACGCTGCTGTTGCTGGTGCCGATGCTGCTGTGCTATTACTGCATCATACCTACATCGTAAAGCTGACGCCCCGTGTGTATACCTGAGTATATGTATCACCCAAACACTGCTACAACCAGCGGCTGAGATCTGGAGGAATAGGCACTTTTTCGCATGGAGATGGTAGCATACATACTAAAGAATCGCCGCGCCATGGTTCATTCACTGTGATGTGCTCATCGGGAAGATCCCGCGATCTCACCCGTCACCGTCAGTGAGTAATCTGACCGAATGAACGGTCTCCCTGTCGATAGAGTAAGGTGCAAACAGTGCGGTATACCCTACCTTAAGCGCAAGGAACCCATTATATGGGCAGGGTCGTAGCGCGAACTGCGCGTGCCTGATTCATGCAACCGCTCTGATCATCGATACTCGCACGTATCGACCTGAGGCCACCGCCCGCGAACGATGACGTGACCTCACGGTTTGTATTGAATTCCCTCCTGGCTAGCTTCACAAGATACCGCGGTCTTGTGCCTACGGAGTAGAATGTAAAAAAGAAGCTGTTCACAGTAGACATGAGCATTGCACTCGGGCTGCCTCACGATGTCGTGGCCATCGTCTCTCGGAGCATCCGTTATGCTCTGCTGCGGGCTTACGAGGCGCAGCCATAACTGGACCAGTCAGTTGTGACCACACGGTAGAAATATGGTGACTGAGGTGCGGAGTAAGAGGGAAACCCGAACTGGAAGATCGGGGCCTGCAAGTTTGTCTGCAAGGTCCTCTTCGGCCTGCATCTTGCATACCAACTGGACTTGGTAGAGAGATTGACTGATCACAGCCACGAAAGGCGTGACGACAAGAAAATCCTTTCGGGGCGTCTGCATTGCAGCACCATTTGTGCTCTGACCTCCAGGATGCTGGGCTGCGGTGAAAGACAAGTGCAGCAAGACGCATTAGTCTCTGCGGGTGGCCTCTCTCGCATATCTAGTTGCAGCTTTGGCTCTCGGTTTTGGAGGACCTAGCATTGCATGATTGCTTCTCGTGAGTGCTGTAAGTTTGAGATGTTTTCTTGCTTCTGCAGCGGTGTCACCTCCGAATGGAGGTTGGGAGGGTGCCTGAATAGCCGGTCTGTCGACTGCAGCGGCTGTCCCTTCCCAAACATGAATGCAGAGTGACCTGCCTCACTGAACGACATACCCTCGGGAAGCATAGCAGACCAGCCAGCTACTTACAGAGCAGAGACATAGTATGTATGTCTGACCTGCACCACTCGAAAGTTTTCGCAGTTGTAGACGCGTCTCCGCCGCGTCGTGCCTTTGATACACAGGCCAGACAACCAAAATAGCCACGGACAATCGCACGATTCATGGGAAAGGATCCCGTGATATGCAAAGTCGCCACTTCAGCCTATGAACTACTGTCTTTACGGGTGATTCCTCCATCGTAGCTCGCGAAGCCGTTCGATATAATTGTGCATCTTCAAAGTCCTGGGGATCAATGACCTACCGCCGACCGTTTCACCGTGGCCCGGCCAGTTCTCTCGATCGGGCAGTCGCGTTATGTATGTGCTCTCTCGGCTTTGGAACACGTGGGGAACAAGAGCCGGGAGGTGCCATCAGAACACTTGCCTGGGCACTGCATGAAACTTCTCCGGGTCCCGGCAGCTCGCTCTTCCCACGGCAGCTCAGCTTTTCGAGTAACCGTAGAGACTTACGACAAGCAGAGGACGGGGTTGGCTTGGCGTGCCTTTGTGCCTGACAGATAGATGCTGCAGCTGTGTCTTAGCAAGGTAGCCTATGACACAACAGGAAGTAAGACGACAGACGATCGCGGGCCACAGGATCGAACTACACCGAGCAGCTGGTCTCACAGGAACCGTGCCTGGGAGGGAGGAGTCTGTCTGTAAGCAGAATGCAACGCGAGCGTTTCGTACCTGCATACAATGTCTTGATATTTGATTGGTTGATGGTGTTGGTGCGGGCGCGGCGAGCGTACCGTGCCTCTTTAGTGAGGGAGCGGGAGCCGTACGACCGGATCATGAGAGAGACACGCAGTGATAGATAGACATGGCCGAACTTCAGGGTATCGTCACCCGCTAGTCACGGAAACTGATCGGCTGCTCACCGGTGTTGGGCACGGTTGACAATCACCAGTTGTCATCAGGGTCTGATAAGCCCCCCGAGACGACGGATCTGACTGTGGGCAGTACTGTAGGACATCAGGCTTGACGTCTTCGCTCCCGCAAATCTACGAGCCATACTCATACTACTACTAGTAGAAGATCGATTGGGTGCTTCTTTTTAGTCAACAACCGTGCCCAAACTGATTACCAGTGATAATATAACGATCTACGCTTCCCACCTGCCCGGTCGCGAGCACATGCTAAACTTTGTACAATGTAGCATGAATCAGTGGTGGCTTGTCAGCGGTATCCTTGAGTTGCTAGTAAGATCGTCCAACAGATCGCCTAGTCTCCACGACACGGCTCAGTGGCTCACGGAGAAGCGCAGTTTCTCTAGTGAACGGACTCCGTGTCTTCAACGCGCATTGTTCACATTCGTGGACATTGTCCTCATATTACACCGTGCACTATGTCAATAGCCTTTCGGCCATGTTTGATGAGAGATGGGATAGGTAACCGAAATAGGTAACATACGTATGAGGGAAAAACTGTGACAGACCCGATGGACCACGGTAATGTCCAGCGCTAAGATCAGGCTCGTCAAGTCGATGGGGTTTATGCGTTTGACAGTCTGGGCGACCAGGCAGCCCTGCTCGAGTTCGAAGGTTACGTCGCCTTCGAAATCCTCCGAAGAGGCTTCTGTTGCAGCTGCGAACGTGTCCACGCCTATGGACCTGGGACGATGGACAAGACAGTGAGAGAGATTCATCCACACCAGTGGAGCTGGCACGAAATAAATGGAGACCGAATTTCCAAGTGGGACTGAGCCATATGCGTAGCTATTTCGAACCCGGTTGCGTGTGTGGATCAGACTGATAGAGATTCATCGGCAGTCCGACTTGGCAAGCTGGTTAGAGGCCTGGTCAGAGTTGCATGCTCGATCACCCTGGCCGAGGCCCTGGGCTGCCGAAGAGGTGACTGTCCAGGACTGAAGTGGATTGCCATCACCGGGCCTAACCGGGCCTGGTAAGTGGTCACAGTGGGTGGGCCTGGTGTCCTCTTTCGCGAACCCTTCCGGAGCCCATTCTTGCTTGGCCTCTCTTGACAGGGTCCGAGTCCTGAAACTTGAGAAGTCTTCGAGAAGGGCCAGGAATACAGGCGGGACAACGCCCATTGGTCGGACCTGCATTAGTGGGAGTCAATATTGACGGGGAAGACAGGAACCCAAAAGCATCCTTGGATCTTGACAGGCCTTGATTGCGTCTTGACTAAAAGGCAACGGTCTCGCCTATCCATCACCTGGAGCTGATGCGACAGGGCCGTACTCAGATCCGTCTGATAGCATCTTCAACGGCGTGGCATTGGCTCAGAGAAGGATCTCACTGATCAGTCATACTACATACTAGCTAGGTCGGGCCCAGCCTCGTGGGGTTACGGCCATAATAGAGCGATACTAGAGTGGCAGGCGACTCTCGTAGTGGTAGTCGTAAGATTGCGTTTTCCGCATCTTGACTCGCTTGGGTTGCAGATTGGTAGCAGTTCGTGCTTCGATGTGTCCCAGTAAGCAGTTAGATCTGCCAGAGATCTGCCCGGCGTTGATGCAGTAACACTGGTGGAAACGGCGCCGAAACAGAAGTTGCATATGCCATATGAGCATCTCTATAGGGCAGATCACGGGGCTGACATGTTTCCTCAGTCGAGGCGAAGCGAGGTTGAGAACTCTCTTTGTGACACCAATCGCTGGCTGCTTCGTAGGCCCGAATGAAGAACTCGCCTCCGAGTGACCCAAACAGATGGGTAAGTTGGTTTTCGCGGTGATTGGCTGAGAAATACCGGTTAAAAAGCCTAGAGACCTGCCGAGATCTTCCAGAATCCCACCTCTTTGCGTCTGGGACTATGTACTGTGGGATTTGGTACCATGGGCCTAAGACGACTACTAAACTGAACGGGCTAAGTGCAGGTGGTGTTGATTGATCGTGGGATTGCGTGTCCCGTAGGAGCACCGTCTGCTGCGTTACCACGGAATTCAGATAGGTATGTAAAGGTGTGCCGTGCGATGCCTACAGCAGGTACTGTATCTACTACCAGGTAACGGATGCATCCTAGGGGTCCCTTGACATGTCTTCCACACCGTTCAAGTCTATATGCAAATCCGGGGGAATAGCTGTGAGCGACGCTGTTCCTAATCTGGCCCCTGTTGCCGGGTCTATCAATTCGGCCAACGGGTGCGGAAGGCACCGCGTTGCTCGAAGCGGGCCGCCCAAGGTTTTCCCTTGAGACAAACTGAGGCAGGATCTGCAGGAATGAAGAACTGGCAAAGGCAGCAAAAGGCAGTAATGGCGGGGAAGGGGTCATGAGGGTTGCTGACAGAGACGGCGAAAGATTCATATCGGTCCATGATGAGTCGCTACCTGAGTCAAGGCCTGGAGACGGACGTTGCGTCGTGAATTGAACAAGACTGGCGGCCGAGTGGGCAGAGCTTCGTCATCGCATGATGGTTGACCGTTGTTGGTCTCCTCTCGAGAATCGTATGTTCCCGAGGCGGTGGTACTGGTGCAGAGACCCAGCATTGAACATGCGTCGTGACTTTATTAATTCACCCATGTCAAATAGCCCTGCAAAGAGCATGCAATATGCGGAATCGCCGACCGTCATTCAGTCGCTGGGTGCATTTGAATGGGATCATCGCCACTTTCACTTGGATTGCACTGACCATCACGTCGAGTTCCTCGGCAGAGCTCAGGTCACTTTCGCTGGTAGAGAATAGAAAACTCCTCCCTCGCTTGTGAGGTGACCGAACTTGATAGAGAAGTGGAAAAATGAAGTGCCATCACACAAAAATACAGCAGGCCACAGGAGCCTGAGTTGGTAAGTCCGACGTCCAATTGAGTTGTCGATGAAGAAGCGCATATTTTACGTATGCGCAGCGCAAGCAGAGGTAAGACGGTGCAAGAGTGAATAGTGAAGAGATGCCTGTGATAGACTACCTGCGGCGCGCCTGAGTTTCGGTAAGTCCATCCCATGCAAATAGAGGCAGGAAAGTCCCTAGGGTAGGGAAAGAATGCATCTATCGACTATGCAGTATAGCAGCTGCACATCTACCTGTTCGTATTGCCTTTTGCATAAAGCAATACGTGTGTATCGCCCTGCCCAATGGAAGAGGCAGAATGTCTGCAGCCATGCATAAGTAAGGTTGGTTCCTGCAGGACCAACGCTGCGGGCACAAATGGAGGATGCAAGGTACACGACCGCAGATTTGACCGATCCAGGTAGGATGGGGTTGGTTGTACCTCTCCTCTCGAGATACTTGTAGCACTCAGGGTCCGAACCATCTACGTAGCCCAATCTCCAGGACCATGGAAAGCCAGCTACAGGCCGCATAATGAGAGGCAAATTGGCTTGTGGTGTTCGCTAGGATGGGCCGAGGAGCCCTGGTCGGCGTTGAGGCGCTCGAAGCCCACGAAACAGCGACCCGGAAAGCTTCCACGAACCGTCGATGGAGACGTGGGAAGCCGGAGGTTTAGTGCTGTTAAGTGGTTGTGGTGGACTGTAGGTAGGTTAGGTAGGTTAGGTAGGTAGCGAGTGCAGGGCAGGTATGTAAGTACTGCAGCGGGCGGGCGGCACGCAATGTGGTACCTAACTCGCAAGACCCAGGCCCTCATTAGGCATCCGCGATTCCGCCGTGGCATGGCTCGCATGGCCCTCACCCTGTTGGTGCAAGATCGACTATCCGACCTAGGGCGTCCCTACTGTGGATAGACTACAGCCTTCCTCTTTTGGGACACTCGTCCGAGGTGCCCACACATAATTCAGGATGGCAGCACTGGGTCACGATAATGCAGAGACCGGCGCATGTAATGCACTGCAGGAGAGGTGGTACGCGGTGCCTTTTGCTGTCTTTACGTGCATGCTCGACTCGTACAGCACAATAATGAAACAAGCCATGGATCTGGCTACAAAGCCCCAAACACTCTGCAGTGGATACGTGAGCCAAGAGGGGCGATACCGCAGTTAGTAGTGTTGTCCAGCAGAGGGCAGGCAAGCACCACAGGCGAGTCAAGCATTACCTATGTACAGGTTTCGACACACACGCGTTGCGAAATGCAGCAGGTAGGTAGTAAATGCGCGCGGGGTCTGTCGCCTCAGCTAGAGTGTTGTTAGTATGCAGTCACGATTGGGCTTGGTAGTGCAGTCGTAGTGGTGGTCTTCGTTCTGTGACAGGTCCGGCGCCGCACGGTTTCTGCAACGTTGTTTGAGACTTGAGTCGACCGACAGATGGCTGATGAGGGACGGCAAGAGAGAGAGGGGAAAAATCTGAAAAAGATCTAACAAATCAAGCACATGAAAACTCGGTAAAAGAGAAAAAAAAAGAGGCAAACAGAAAGTATGGCGGCATCTACCCGTCATACTACGACTGAATTTGGAAATCATCATACTCACATCGTACCGCTAGAAAGAATAGAACATACCATCTAAACGAGGTGGAGGACAACAGTGGTCAGAAATGATACTCCAAAACCCACGATTAGCCCTTACCGGGCGATGGAATGAACAGCTCAAGTGCAGAATTGCTTTTGGTGTCTGCTCACTTTCTATACTGACAAATCGGCTCCTCTTGGACTCTGTATTAGATTTCGGTCGTCTCCTCTGCCGTCCCGGGACGGCTCCGTGGCGGCCCATCATGTTCTCCATCACATCCGCCATGATCAGCCTAGTTGGAGGCGGAAGGCAAACATGTCAAAGCCATCGGATGGAAACAACTGCGTCACGGAGAGTAGTGGGGAGAGGTTGAACTTGGTCAAGATTGGTCTACCCTCTGGACAGGAGAGCGATCATGGGTTCCGTTGAAGATTTTTTGGTCACACTTCAATATGTGCTTCTGTGTGCCGAATCTTGGTAGTGTCGGAGGGGCGGCTGCTATTCGTGACAAAGAGATGTCGAATTGGCGAAACACCGGCTGAGTGTCGTGACTGTCTACATCATTCGGTGCTCGTCACAATGTAAAGCTCTAGGCTCTTGCTTTTACTGGCCGACATATGACTAGCCATGTGCGCTTCGGCGCCAGTCTCCAAGTGCCTGCATATCAGGAACGCGCCCTGACTTGCTGAAAGGTCTGCTGGAAGGTCTGAGTCTCTTGCGTTGTACCCAACCACAGGACGCGTGTGGAATGCACATTTCACATTTATGTTCTTCCATACAGCCACTCATAACACGTTGACATGGCATGTTGCGAAAATCCCACAGGACGAGCAGCCACACGAGGCCACTAAATCTGACGATATCTTAGGCAAAACACCGCATGCACGATTTGCAGGCGCATGCACGCAGCCAGTCGCACGCGGTGGCGGATATATCTGTGACTTCAATTATTTGCTGCACTGTAACAATAGTGTGTACGCAGCGGGTGCAGCATCAGGATCAATATCTGGTACCCAAAGTACGGTATACCTACCAGCACAAGTCATCTTACCGATCGATAATATTAGGATATGAATGTATGTATGTAGTATGTATGTAGCAGGCAACCCCGCTGCAAGCCCGAGTCTCGACCCTGTTCTTCTTCTTCAGGGTGCACACTCAGGTCGTTCCTCGTTCTGCCTGTGAAGCGGGCCGCGTACGAATTCGGGGGTTTATTCTTAGCCGAATCTTTTCTGTTCGAAACGTTCATTACGCATTTGGGTACTAGGCCACGCCTTTCCCGGGGTTTTCTAACGGCAGGTATACTCTTATTCCTATGCGTATGTATATGTAGATCCAAGGCATGATATGGCTTCGGCTTATCCCAGCCATTGTTGTCAATGCTATGAGTGTAATGCCTGGGACTCACGGGGACTCTGCTGTGTCTGGAGATTACCTCACCTAGGTGAGAATCTATGTGTTTCGAGTATCCCTTGACTGCCCGCCCGCAATCCCGCTCGTTTTCGCTGTGAGTGCGAAGCGAGTGCCAAATGACCTCACCAGCCCTCTCCCTCGGACGATCCTGGTGGAATTGGGCTCGTAAGTGGTCGTTGCTGGCCCTCCCGGCCATCCCCTCTTGCAGCTGTGAGTACGTACATAGTACGAAGCCAGGTGACGAGCTGTGATGATGATGACGGACGGGCGCAACGCCTGGGCTGGCCGTACCTGCATTACCTACCGTGCCCTCCGCGGTGCCCTTGCGAATCAGAAGCGGTGGCGATAGGATGGTAGGATAGCAGTGCAGAGTGCCGTGTCGCGCAAGGGCCGGACTGGCTGGGTCGGAGGTGCCTGAGTGGATGGACTTGGGCGACTGGCTGTGCAATGTTGCAGCCGATGGACCGAAGAACCGTGGCAGAGGACAAAAAATTGTGCAAATCATGAGCCCTGTGCTTCACTACCTGCGTTCACTGGACAGTCGCGTTCAGGACTGAGCAGGACTGAGCAATGCAGCCTGCCTATCACAGTCGCAGGTTTATGCATCAGCGCTCCAACCATTCCAGGAAAACTGAAACCTCTGTGCAGAGTGCCATTCCCTTCGCGCCCATTCGTACTGATGCTCTATGGACTCTACCTACCTACCTTTCTACGACAACCAATTCCTCCACCGTGCAAGTGGCATGAAGGGCCTACCGCTGAAATCCAAGACCTGGGGCGCGCGTATGCGTATACTGCACATGAGGTAGGTGGCAGTGAGTCGTCTCGTACATAGTCACATATCGCATACCTGACCCTCCCAGACCCTCCCTCCTCTTGCTTCCTGAGGTCTCCTCCCTCTTCCTCCTCCAGGCGCTGTTGCCGCACGGAGGAAGTGAGAGACTGGGAGACTGGCTCGCTCACGCCTAGGCCATCCTCATCATCATCATCATCATCATCATCATCAGAGATCATATCTCAGGTATGCCCCCGCTGATGATGCCCATTCATATGTTTGGCGCGTTACCCTCAGCGCGAAAGGCCAAGTCTTATGACCCGGCGCCCACATTTCTACACACCAGCTAAGCACTGCATTGGCTGGACCCTTTATTGGGATAAACATGCACAACTCCACCCCGGTCAATGCTATGATACGCACTATGTATGCGTGTACCAAGTCATGCTCTTCAGGCCCAGACTTGGCTGGGTGAGTTACCTCATACCTAGCAGTGACCAGTGGGCGGGGAGCAGACCTGAGCAGCCTGAGGAGGCCGCCCCTGTCGAGGATGTGCATCCACTGTAGTGGTCCAGGGCCACGCTACCGCAGGAACTACATAGCACTATTTGTTGTGCTGTTATCGCGGTGGTCGTCGACGCTCTGCTACACTACCTTAAGTATGTATGTTGTATGCATGCTAGGGTATGGGGGGCAGGCTTAGACAGGCCCGTCGACGTGCGAGAGCCCGTATCTCGCTGTTAGCGAAGTGGGCTTTATGCAAGGTGTCGTATGCGAGGAACAAAGAGGAACAGTACAAGTCCAGTCGGGGCTAGGGTCTGGCGCCGACGCGATATGCTTGTACCGCTGGATACGCGGTACATCCAGTCCACGACATGCCAAAAAGTCGTCTGTCCAGATTTAGAATCGAGCGGTGGCTGCGCCTTGGGCCACACACCCACGCAACCCACGCCCACCCACTCATCTGATGTTTCCGTCTTGCCCCAGGCAGGCCAGACAAGGATGCCGGAATCTGCGTCGTCCTCTTGCGAGCTGGCTTGCCCCTCTGTTCCTGTCCGGCCCCTGCTCGCTAGCTTGACCCCTTGTCAGCTTTTTCCCCAAGTGAGACATGCATGGGTGGCATGGGTGTGGGTGGGTTGTCTCTCTTGGGTCTCCATTCCACCCGCTGGCCGTTCAGTGCCTATCGATGGGGTGATGGTTTTTATCTGGCGTTGATCTGTCTTCGTGCCTTTTTTACATTATCCTTAAGGTCCCTTCAACCACGCTCATTCTCTTACCCAGTCCATGATCGACAGATCGGTCGACTAGAGTGGTTTTCTCTTTCGTCTTCATAACCTCTCGGTTCTTGTTCATTCTGTGACTCGTGCTTTTTCTGGAACCCTTCGAGCTACCTCACTCGGACTTCCTTCCCTTCATTTAGTATACAAGTTGCTACTGTTTCCCACCTCTACCAAGTCCTCTCTTTAGACTTGACGACTATTCACAACTTAGTTGAACCAGCCATAGCATCTTTGTACAACACCATCTATCGAGTCAACCCACTTACAGTCTTGGAGCTTCCACTCTACAGACTGACGTTCATTCCTTTCCAACACGGAACCGAAACCACCATCTTTAGGCCAACCGCCCAGCCAACGAATGCATTGTATAGTATATCTATATAGCAGTATACTTAATTTATAAACCACGACGAAGAACAAATATCGGCAAGAACATAGCCATTGAGTCTGTACCAGGTCAGTAGACGAGCTTTACTGGGAGATGAGCGAGCAAGGCAACTGACGGACACGAAGACACAATGGATTCGAATATGATGACCGGACAGATGGGGCCAGCGCCATTCTTCTACTACACACCGGACCCCAGCCCAGAGAACCGACAGCACGGGCATTTCAGTCAGCACCCGGGATTCCAACAGATGCAGCAGCAGATGTACCCCATCGTGCCCACGCTTCCCTCGACACCCATCTACTCGCGACCCAACTCGTCGTGCTCACAACATGCGATGCCGGCCAAGGTTTTCAACGCCGTGCCCAGTAACGTCACCCCGATGTCCTCCCCCCAGGCGGCGCAAAGGCCGGCGATCATGATTCAAGGTCACCCGGCGAAGCTCATGCTGGAGACGGACTTGTCTGACAACGAGGCCTTTTACTACCCAGCCACGCCACCATTGTCGACATCAGGAAGCTCGATGGGCAGCCCAAGCAACTCTTACGACGTTTTGGCGACGCCACTGAACCCCATGTTCTCTGGTCTGGATGGGTGTGAACTAGTCAAGCCGGAAGTCGAGTCGATGCCCGAGAACTTGGAGAACCTAGATTGGTCTAGCTGCGGGTCACCACCTTTGACACCTGGTGAGTTTATTTGTTTTCTTGTTATACCCAACCCGCCTAGATAGTCAAACTCGTGGCTGGTGCAAGTGAAATTGGAGGAATCACATCAATGCACGGTCACACTCTAAATGCTGTGGGCGGAATCAGTTGGGTCATCCCGGCGAAGATGGTGGTAGTTCCAATTGCGGTCCCTGGACCATCAGGCGGGGCAGAAGAAATTACCAGGTATCTTAACTAAGGTGAGGCCTGAGGGCCTGCAACTCGGGTTGGCGTGCATCGCAGAGAAACCTTGCATTTGGACTTTCACTTTTTGCGCTTTATCTTTTCTCTCTTCAGTTGAGAACTTGGGGGCTAACTCGGATTCTTTCGGTGGTGCAGTCTATCTGCAGTCACAATCACAGGCGGGGAACAACAGCGCTGTCTCGCTAAGCCCTAGCATTTCTAGCGACCTCCTTTCAGCCATTCCGACCTCAACTCCCAACACCGCCAACACCCCCATCCCTGCTGCCACTTCTTGCCCTTCCCTCTCCCCCTCGCCGGCGCCTTACGCTCGCTCTGTTGCATCCTCCTCGGATCAGGATCTAGACTTCTGCGATCCCCGTAATCTGACCGTCGGAGGAACGACTAGCCTGACTGTCGCACCTGAATTCTCCGCCCCTGTTGCTGTAGAGGAGTTCAGGGGCGACGCCTGCACCAAGCAGTCTGCCCTCTTAGAGTCGTTCGACTTCAGCCCAGAGCTTCAACACGGCCTGCCCAACTTCGACTCCATCTCCGACCTTGAGTCCGAGGACGAATTTGTCAGCCGACTCGTCAACCTGGGCGACCCATCTGCCGTCGACTCCAAGCGACCCCGTTCGGGTACCTGCTCCACCACTTTCTCTCTTGGCCACGACTCCTTTTTAACTGAGGGTGACTTCGACGTTGAAAACACCACGTCGTGCTCCGTCACTGGCCTCCCTAGTCCATCAGCGTCATTCTCGGATTCTGATGCGCACAAGGATAAGAAGATCAAGAAGACAAAGAAGGAATCCCGCAAAGCTGGCCCTACCATGAACGTCGCTGCCGACTCCCAGTCCAGTGAGGGAGCACAAGAGGCCCCTGCTCAGAGTGAGAGCAGCCAAAGTCAGACTAACGGTGCCTCTGCCTCAGATGCTGCCACCCCTTCTGCTCCTTTGCCTGCGCCCCCTAACCGAAGGGGTCGCAAGCAGTCCTTGACCGAGGATCCCAGCAAGACCTTTGTGTGTGAGCTGTGCAACCGACGCTTCCGTCGTCAAGAGCATCTGAAGCGCCACTACCGCTCGCTGCACACCCAGGACAAGCCTTTCGAATGCCACGAGTGTGGAAAGAAGTTCTCGCGCAGCGACAACTTGTCTCAGCATGCCCGCACTCACGGCTCCGGCGCTATCGTTATGAACGTCTATGACGGTAGTGAGGAGGGTTTGGACATGATGCACGGTGAAGACCCGGACTACAGCCATTACGGCAAAGTCCTCTTCCAAGTGGCATCCAACGTGGCCGGCAGTGCTAGCGACATGTCATCCGATGACAGCGACGCCAATGGCAACAAGAAGCGCAAGCGATCGGACTAAACCAATATGACGGGGTTTCCATTCGTCGATGGTTTTTCTACTACTATCGTCGTCTGCCACATAACGACATAACGACTTCTTCGTATCGGCCTACCCCGCTAGCTTTTACGCGGATCGGTCAATAGGGTCACAAAAAGACGGTTCACCAAACGACTTCCTCCAGAGGACATGGCACCGGGGGGGCATTATCCAGAGGACTTAAAAAGTTACACAATGATTTTCGGGCATTGGCTTGATTTGTATCAACATCGCGGCAAACTCTTTCCCAATCACGACGAACAACACGAACAGGAGCAGGCAATACAAGGGATGGCAAGGGATTCGGAACGAGGCGTGACATTGGGGGCATTTTTCAGCACATTCAGCGATTTGCAATATCACAACAAAGCGGCTTACCTTCTCTACGCTCGTTGTAATCACTACAGCAGTCGGGGCAGAGCAGCCGTTCTCGCTATAGGAAAATTCTGGTGGGGAGGAATATCGGCCCGCGAGGGCTTGTTTTCCGTGCCTCCTTCTTGTGTCTATTTGGTTTATTTCAAAGACTTCGTTTACTGCAATTGCTCTCAAGCCCAGTGCTGGACACGAGAAGACAGCTCACTGCAAACTCTGTACAGATAGGAAATTCATCTGGCATCGATCTGCCGCTTGCAATTGATCGCATACCCTTCACAGTCATATGTTCTCTCACTCACTTGCATCCTTGTGAATCGTCATAGTGCCCATTAGTGACTGGTATCTTCCGAGTCATGACTTGTTGTGTGCAGAATGCCAGCTGAGCACTAAGAGAGTCAGCGTCAGGGCGGTTCCTAGACCCAGGACGATTTCTAGCGGCAATCTACCATGTGCAAGGCCAGATCTGTCAATCTGAGCTGATGGGGATTTCTTGAACCCTGATCGCTGAAGGCGATGTCGTCCGTCAAGTTGGTAATTAGTGCGTAACCCCATTTCGCAAATATTGACTGCTACTACTATTTGGAGGGCTCCACCAAGATTACAAAATTCCTCATGGCTGGACAACCTCGACTCTCTGTTCTCACCCTTCTCCCAATCTCGTTGTCGCAAATACTGCAGTACTCATCTACACTTGTTACTACTACTCTAATTAGACTTCATTGGCTCTCGTGTCACTGTTCGCATCTCACTACTTTCGCCACTGCTCTCATTTGGGCCCGCCAAGCCGCGGACCTGGTCGCCATACCACAAAGATTCGCCCGTCCGCGGCCTAAAGACGATCTACATGTAACGCACCGTCGCTAGCAGGCAACAGCGACGCTCTGGAACAGTGCGCTAATCTCGGTTGACGGTGGACATACGATAAATCACGGGACTGTTCCTCACCGGGACACCTATTGATTCGCTGCTCATCTGCTGTGCTTCTAGTCCCTGTTCTCTATCTATCAGGGTCGGCGACTCATCAAGCTAGCGACGATGGCAGCGGAGGAGACCCTGAATGTCATCGCCTTGGTATCCGGAGGCAAAGACAGCTTCTTCTCGGTGCTCCACTGTCTGGCGAATGGCCACCGTGTTGTGGCTCTGGCCAACCTCCACCCGCCCTTGCCTGGACAAGCACCTGGCGTGGATGGCGGCGCGCTCAGCACTACAAGTCGGAACCCTTCTCCCGGGGAGCTGGATCCTCAGCATGGTTCGCACGCGGGACAGGGAGCTCATGGCGATTTTGTCGAGGATGAAGCGGACTTGAATAGCTTCATGTACCAGACCGTCGGCCACCAGGTCATCCCCCTGTACGCACAAGCTACCGGTTTGCCTCTCTTCCGTCGACCCATTGTGGGCACGGCGGTCCACCATGGCCTCAGCTACAGGTCTCCGGACATGGACACTGACCGTGATCATGACCCTGACCCTACCAGAGCTTATGCGAAGGGAGATCGACCGCGGCCGAACCAGTCTACTGGTTCCATCGCTGCTGCTGCTGCTGCTAGAGAGGTGGGTGCGGGTACCTCTACTGCACGCAGCGCTCCTCTGGCTGGGGGGAGGCATCCCATGTCGGCCGATGTCCCTGACTCAGGCCACGACCCGTCGTCCGATGTTGTTGTTCTATCGTCATCTTCCTCGCCACCATCCTCGTTAGCCTTGCGGAAGCAGCAAGGGCAACGAGCCAGCGACGGGACCGAGCTCGACGAGAGCCACGAGGAAGAGAACGGGGAGGAGGACGAGACCGAGTCGCTGGTGCCGCTGCTGCGCTCTGTCCTGGCGGCGCACCCTGAGGCCAACGCCCTGTGCACGGGTGCTATCCTGTCCACGTACCAGCGTACTCGCATCGAATCCGTGGCCCTGCGCCTAGGTCTAGTGCCGCTCGCGTACCTTTGGCAGTTCCCCGAGCTCCCGCTCGGCAGCCCACACACTGCTACGCCGCTCAAGCAGCAAAGGTTGGGAGGCAGACCAAGCTCTAGCCCGGGCTTCAACAACGGCGGCGGCAGCCTGTTGTTCTCTGGGCTCCCTCAAGGGAACCAGCCTCATGGCGGCAAACCGCAGCGTCGTGAGGATGCCCAACTCCTACGGGACATGGCGGCTGTCGGGCTAGAGGCGCGCGTTGTGAAGGTGGCCTCGGCGGGTCTGGATGAGGACTTCCTCTGGGAAGATGTTGCGAGCGCCCCTGGCATCCAGCGTGTCGAGCGCGCCATGCGTCGCTTCGGCGCGGCCAGCAGCAAGGGGGCCATCATAGGCGAGGGCGGCGAGTTCGAGACGCTCGTCGTAGACGGGCCCTCGGCGCTGTTCAAGGGCCGCATCGTCGTGCGCGAGGAAGAGAGACGACCTGTTCGCGAAGGAGGGGGTTGTGCCTGGCTCAGCATTCGGAGTGCCAGGGTCGAGATGAAGGTTCCTCCTCCCCAGACCCAGACGGGGGAGGCGGGTGATGCGGGCGATCCTTTGCTCTCGTCAGCGACGGACTGGGAAGGCGTTCGCATCCCGCCGCTCCTGGACCCAAGATTCGAGGGTGTCTTTGCATCCTTGGGTGGCGAGAGTCAGCAGGATCTTGGTTTCAAGGCTTACGAGGAATTCGATGACCGACATGAACTGGCATTCCCTAAAGGGAAGCTGTCGCGATCTCCGAAACTCTGCCAGGAATGGCAGTTCGTCGGAAGCGGGAGGAGTGTCGCATCTGTCGAGGAGCAGACAGCCTCTGTCGTGCACGATATCCAGGCGCAGTTGACGGCACAGTCTTTGCCATCAAACGCCATCACGAACACAGTCATCGTCTTGCGACACATGTCAGATTTCCCCACCATCAACAAATTATACGGTTCACTTTTCCGAGAACCGAGCCCCCCGTCCCGCGTCACCATCTCGTGTGGAGATGAGCTGCTCCCACGGGATGCCGCCATCGCCATCTACCTCACAGTCCAGCCGGGCCTGAAGCCAGTCGACAGGAAGGGTCTGCACGTGCAGTCCAGATCGTACTGGGCGCCCGCGAACATCGGACCTTACAGCCAGGCCGTCGCGGTCCCACTGCTCCCGTCGCCGTCCGAGGGCGAGTCGCGTCAGGGCGCTCTCACCGCGGTCTGTATCGCGGGGCAGATCCCGCTCCGCCCGGCGTCGATGGCGCTCCCATCGGCAGGTGACGCGGACGTCCTTCCGGCCAGCATCACGCTCGCGCTACAGCACCTCTGGCGCGTCGGCACCGAGATGCGGGTGCAGTGGTGGACCAGCGCCGTCGCCTACTTCCCGCACACGTCGTCCCGAGATGACACGAGGCGGAAAGCTCTCCTGGCCGCCACGGCATGGCGGCATGCGCACCAGTGGGGAGTCGTTGGCGACGGCGACGAAGATGAGGACGACGAGGACGGCCCTGACCTCTGGGATCGACGGTATAATTCCGAGTACAGATCGTTCGGGGGAGACGAGTCTGGAGACGCTAATCCCTCGCTGCCGGACTGGACCGTCGTAGGTGGTGGGTTGGAGAGCGAGAGCGCTGATGCTGCCGCCATGGACAAGAAATTGCCTCTGGTGTTCTCGGCCGAGGTTGAGGAACTACCCCGACAGGCGGGCGTGGAATGGCACGCGCATGTAGGGTTATCGGGACTTGGCGAGGATGTGGTGCAGTCGCGTTATTCTATAAACGCGATGTCATCTGGAGAAGGGATGCTTGATCTTCATCACGTTTTGGTTGAATCGCCGTCTGAGGGCGTGTTTGTACAGACGGCCACCGTCCTGAGACGTGAGGTACAGGATGATGAGATGAAGGTTTCTACGGATGTCCTGGCTGAGATCACAGCGATGGTGGGATCGTCCCTTTCCAGTATGTTGTCCGTTGATTTTCTGAGGGAGGCAGATGCGGTGCGGCCCAAAGTCACCTATGTCGACTCATTGAATCTGTCATCTGGGCTGCCGTCCGACATAGGGGCCCTCATCCCGTGCCGGTCACTCTGGGATTCCGCAGGTCGACGGCTTGCGGTTGTGTCGATTTACGAGACGAGGTTAGCAAATTAGGAGAGAGCAGATTGTTAAACGAGATTTCATCGCGACGAGCTCTGGTGAACATCTCATACCTACCTAACATGAGCAGCTACTCTCCCGCCCTGTTATCCCCAGTCGCATTGTGCTGGCAATCTTGACAATAGCTTTTTCTTCCTCTCCGATGTTTTCCCAACGCGTTACACATTCAGCCTCAATAACAGTCCTCTTTTGCCGTTTTCCCTTTAAAAAAAATGGCCGAGGAGCACAACATAAAGCGTTGGTGACGAGGCGTTTAAGGGAAAATAGGGGGAAGGGAGACGGATGATTCTTGTCTGGCTGCTGGAGAATCAGTCTGCGTGTTCTTTACGGCCTCTTTGACTGTCTGGGCCACGATTTATGTCCTTCTGGGATGAATTTAGATGATTAATAAACATAAAAGATCAGGTGTAGGCATAAGATCATGATGACTGATGCCTTTTAATATCGAGAAACATTCAACCTCCTCGGTATTTTCAAATGTGGGTATTTCAGGTATGTCCTCGGGTTTCCCGTTCAGATCTTTTGCTGCATTGTAGGCGCCAAGTCTTGCCAAAACTCACACCTCTCCCTCTGATCACTCGGTACGTTTTCCATGGTGAAGTTCCCTGACTCCATCATCAGCCTGCTCCTCCCACTCCCCCAGCTCTCCCACCGCGGCGCTTCCGCGTTCTTCATTGTGCTCGGGTCCAGTGTCCGCACAAAAGATATCCAATAGTCCATGACTAGCGGCACGACACCAGCATTATATGTGTAGTAACTACTCGGCGCGGTGCCGGGGCCATTGATCATGTCTGGACCAAATACAGCCCACGAATTGAACAAGTGCGGCACGCCGAGACCATCGGCCGTGTTTGAAGCATCTTGGACATTGTATCGATACCCCCAGGCGCGGGAGCTGTTGCGGTTCTGGAAGTACGATGATAGGATAAGGACGGCTGGACAGATGAAAGTGGCTTCGCCGTAGGCCATGGAAGTCGAGGGAAACCAAGCACTATGGGCTGGTAAGGCCGTCATCTTAGGATACTTCTCTATGATGTCCTCGGTGTTAGAATTGGTGAGTAGCGGATAGTTGTTTTGGAAGAATGTTGCCATCTTTGCTGAAGTTGCAGTGTTGGCTGCGAAGATGGAGCCCTCTGTATAGTGCGTTAGCCAGGTATCAGTTTTCAAAGTTTCTCGAAGATTCTACCGTTCGTTGTTGTGCCCATGATCACAGGCACATCCACGATCCGACCGCTTTCGTACATTAGATATGGCAAGTCTTGAATAAGCTCACCATCGATACACGGCGTCCAGTAGAATAGGGGTAAAGGATTCCCGGTCCTGCCTGGAAAGGGGGATGGCACATTCAAGGCCTGTAGGTCTGTCGTGGACAGGGCCCGAAGACAGTCCACGGGCTTCGTAACGTCGTTGGCGTCGCATCCAGATACGTTCAAGAGGCTCTCAAATTGCCACTCGAGGTCGTCCACGAACGGCTGCGCAGGGAAGAAGACGCTCTCCCCTATGGCGCCGACGAAGAGGTCGGTTGCGTTTCCCCCGTTGGCTATCAGATGTAACGCGACACTGCCCGCCCCAGCGCTCGCACCGTCAATCACGACGTGGTCAGGGTCACCGCCAAACTGTGCGATGTGGCTCTTCACCCATTGCATAACGAACCGTTGGTCCAAGAGCCCAACATTTAAGTCGCCGTCGGAGCGCAGCCGCTCGCTAGCTAGAAACCCCCAGAGGCCTACACGGTAATTGAAATTGACCATGACAATGTTGCCTCCCGATTGCTGGACCACCTCTGTACCGTTCCAGTTTGCATTGCTGTTCGCCGTGTAGCCTGCTCATCCTATCAGTCAAGACTGTGCGTTTTATGTACCTAGTCAGCTCTTACCTCCGCCTTGTATGAATAACCACACTGGCAATTTTGAGTCAACCGTTGCGTTTGACGGTGCCCACACGTTGACGTATAGGCAGTCCTCATCCTGGGCTTGGTTTGGCCATGGTTGTGAAATACCGAGACATATCGGGCCAAACTAGACTTGCCGCATATCTGGTCAGTCTCAGAGAGTCTCAACGGCATGATTCTTCAACCGATATTTGCAAAAGAAGTCTTACAGCATCAGCCTTTTGGAATCCCGAATGCTGTTCCGGCTCAACCGGAGCCCGCCATCTCAGATCATCGAGAGGAGCTTTTGCGTACCGCATTCCCAGAAACTGCGATACACCACCATCCGAACCCACAAGTGACCCCTGGTACTGCGCATAGCCCAAGTTTACGCGTGCGTTATTAGGATCCGAAGGCGTCTGTGTGACGGAGCGAAATGTCAGCGCTGCCCTTATGCAGAAAGTGAGCGTCACCCCCAGCATCGTGAATCTCTTTGAGCCCCGCCCATAACTCGTACACCCAGCGCCAAGCCCAGGACATGTGGCGTGAACCCTTCAGGGGAGATAAGGAGGCCAAAAAGCTCTAACCCCATACTAGACATGATAGCATAGGTAGTGAGGACTTGACAAGAAATCAAAAGAAGAAGAATCAAATCCAACTCACATCCTGGTCCTCCCGCTCGCGTCTGTCCCTCGCTTTCTCCCGCTCCTCCACCACGACCACGCTCACGACGACAGCCACAATAATGACCACGACACCCGTGACCGCCAGGTAAGCATGCCAAGGCCGCAGCCACGGCAAGCGTTTCTGAGCCCGCTGTAGGAACGCGGACCCCATGGTCTGCCGTCTGCCTCTGCTTCTCTCTGCTGCTGCGGCTTGGGCAGCTCGTGCGCGATCGAGGAAGGACAGCCGTGCCCCCCCCCGGCCCCGACAAGTCCGATGCAAGATCGTATGCGGAAAAATATTCTTATATGCTGTAGCTTATGATGCGCATCCACAAGCACGGCTACAGTCTTTGTCGTCTGCCGGCACGCGTCGTTGTCAAACTGACATGCGGCGCATAGTCTCGTCTTGATGTGTTGGTGGTTCTTCCAGCGCAGCCAGACTCAGGACCTCCAAATCGCTTCGACCGTGCGACCAGAGAGGTAGGACATCAACAATCTCAGGCCTTCCATCAGGCACATATGTACCAGGTAGAAAAGCGAATGACAAGCAACAGAAAAAAGAAGATCACAAAATGTCAGATTTGCTCCTGGGACTTGCGACGAAAATCATGAAACGAAACACCCTATCCCGTCGGTATCCCCTTGTCTTGTCCTCTGCCGTCGATCCTTTGGGACCCCCGGTCGGCGGGCGGACTGGTGCTTGGACGGCAGTGCACGAGCTAATACCCTTCCGAGCAGGACGATGCCATCATCTGTGTCTCCCTTGCTCGCTTGGGATGTGAGACAATGGACATCTACATATGTGGTACCGGTAATTAATAACTCTAGCCCCTCCAACCCACATACAAATCGTCTCAATTACCTACGAGCACGCACATCTCAAACAGAGGCCGCGTATTCAACCCAGGCCGCACGAGTTGACTCGTCCGGTCAACCGAGGAAACACAATGTCCACAACTTCGACGTCACGCATCGGCCTTCCCATTCAACAACCCGCCTACCGATTCGGTCCTGGCGCAAAAACTAAATATGATCGATCACGTTGATGTTTACCAAAGGTGCTTCACAGCTGTCACGTGATAGAGGACATGCTCGTCGACGTACTTTTGTTGGTGCGACGCGAGCAATATTCGGCACTGAAAAGGAGTATTCTTCATATACGCGTATCCTCTGTTCAGTAATATGCTCCACTACAGATGGTGTTCTGCCACCCCTTGCCTCCTTTATCGTCATCAATACAATCGTGTAGCACTGCCCAAACAAAAATGCAATTACCCATTTCCAAACCTGTTCCAGACCCCCCAAAACGCCTAATTGCAACCAAGTGACGGACGATCTTGTGGGCAATGAAGGCCAGCTGACTAGCTTGATTCCAGCAGCTGGTCTTCTTGCAACAGCTCATTTCCATGTGCTTCGAAAGATACAGAGAAAGAGGTGAAAACATCGCGCGAGTCCATGCCTGTGACAGGAAGCGGAATGTCCCTTAAGCCTCATGACCCCGAAACGCCAGCGCATCTATGCAGAGCCATGATACATCGAGTCGTTATAGTCATCATTGTGTCGTGTGAGAGAATTACCAATGGAATATGCATGAAAACATATCAAAGAATGGGAACAGCCTGGTTATTCCGTCAGAGCCGGCGGTAGCACTCGTGTGTCCTACATCGCAGATACTTTCCGTGCTGCGGATGAGTTGGCACTGGGCGTCGAGTTGATGCTGCCTACGCGACCGCTCGTCTTTCGAACGCCCGACTCCTTGCTACGGGTAGACTCAGATCGCTTGCTTCCTCGCACCTTGGTCAGAACACCCGAAGCGCTGGCTGAGCGCGTTGGTGAGCTCGCGGTCTGGTCTGCGACTGTCTTGGGTCGCCCGCTGCCGATATTTTCTGCATCGTTGGAAGCATCATTATCGATGACTTGATAAATCGTCGTCGTTGTCGTGTGGCTGTAGGACCTGGATTTCTCACTGTGCTTGGGAGATTGCGACCCTTTTCGATGACTGCGCATACGCATAACCCATTCTTCGTCCGATTCGGCATCATTGGATCTTCTGTGGAGGGATATGACCTCAGTTTCGGCGCCGTTATCTTCCTCTTCGAGGGTCGTCTGGTGAACTGCATTACGCTGATAAGGATGGTGACGATCCGAGCGACCAGTCTTCCTTGGTTGACCCGGTGTTGGAGCTGGCAGGTAATCGTCTGAAACACTGGCATTCCGCTTGTCCTGATCCAACTCGCCCAATGGAGTTCGACCAGATGGGCTTCGAGTTGGTGGTGTCGATGTCCTGCCCAACGTGGCTTTCTGCATGGCCCGGATAGGCGTGCTAGGCGCCGGGTTCGCGGCAAGCTCCTTTCGTAACTTCCGCTCTATTCTCTCCTCGATCCACCACTCACGGAAAACTCCTTGATTGATGTGTAGCCAATGCTGTTGGGGCCCCACGACCATGCCTGGTCGCATGAACCGCATGAATGAAATTACCTCATTTGCAGTAAAACCATGGCGGTAGATCAGGTAGGCGCCGATCAAGCATCCAGTTCTCCCGAGACCAGCCTTACAGTGAACTGCAATGCCCTTCTTTCTGACCGTGATGGTCTCATGCGCAAGCTTGATGAATTTCCGCACAGTAGACAAAGGAGGGCAAGTGCCGTCCTCAAAGATCATGTCGAGATGCTGAATTCCTAAAGCCTCGAAAAAGGATGGGGAGTATAGAGGTGAATTGAGCCGGACTACCAATCCAATGTTACGCTCTGAAAAGTGTTTGAGGACATTCTTGAATGGCTGGGGTAGCGACGGATGGGAGTCCACGTCTGAGAGAGACTTTGGGAGCGTTGAATATTGGTCGGAAGACTCTGTAATGCGGGCAACCGGGTGATGCTGCGGCGACGCAAATGCTAGAAAATGAGGAGTGATCCAGTTGAAGTCGCCATGCTCAACCCGCTCGAACCTCTCATATTCGTCAAGGTCAAAGTTATCCAAGGCGCAACATCCCTCCTCTTTCGCCTTCCATACACCGTACACGATGTCCTGGACAGTGATGCCGTAATCCGCTTGGCTGTACCCTGCATCGCGGAAGGGCATCAAGGGAGGATCAACTTGGGCGATGGGGGCGAGTGCCAAATGAGGGGGCCACGACTGGATCAAGACCATGTAACATGCGAGCAGACAGGCGGCATTCGCACGGCCTTGTAGTATAGTTAGCTAGATGATAATCGAAATGTGGCAGAAAATCCGAAGTACTCACTCCTTGGGTCTGCTCGACTCCAGAATACGATAGGCCGGTGTTGATTCTCCTTGGCGCCCAGCACATCATGGAATTGCAGAGCGAAGCGGTAGAGATGGCCGATGTGCAATGGGCCAAAATCGTGGTGAAACGCATTGTAGAGAAGAGTGTCGTCGACAGTGAAGTAGTAAGGAGGTTCTCGCGCAGACTTGGAGGCAGCAGAAGCCCCATCGGCACTTCTTTGCGATCGCTTGCTAGGGGATCGGCTGGAACTTTGGGAATATGGAAAGACAGTGTCGGCGCTAGGAGCATGGATGTAGGATGCCAAGTATAAACGGTCTGCAACAGTTAGCAGTGCAATGGGGCCGTCGGAGAAGCACAGCGAAAACGGAGAGAGGCGGGTGTTGTTCAGGCTCGCAGAGATGAAGGAGTCTTGGGACTCGTTACCGTCCGCCATTGAGCGCAATGAGGTATATTGATGCGGGTTTTTAGAAGTGCTCGAAGGTTATGGCTCAGAGGAAGAGAATGCAAGAAAGTGATTTAGGCAGAACAAATCGATTAAGGAGCGAAAGCTTCCACAGACGATCGACTTAGAGGTACGTACCAGGAATATACTCAATGACCTGCCCCATGTTTGCGTTTCTGGAGGAGGGTGCCATCACCGCTCTTTGCTGTCGCAGCTGCGGAGAAGCAGGTGTATGTCGACGATCGGAGCCAGGAACGACTGGTCAAAGAAAGTTTCAGGACCTGGAGTGTGCAATCGCCCGTCGTCTAGGTCTCGAGCCGCTTTCTATAGTATACTGGAACAGTGAAGTATCATAGGCATACGTTCAGAAGGCGTAAACAATGGATGCGTATGTGCAACAGGATTGTATGAGCTTCTAGAGCAATGAAGCAGGAGCCAGCGGGAGGCAAGGAAAGGATATGGCAGACAACGTGAGTGTGTATGGTTGAAGAGAGAGTGATAGATCGTCCGAGGCAGCTTCTCAGGAAGACGATGTTTTTGTATGATGTCTCTATTGTTGTTATTCTGGGGGGAAGAGGGTCATCATCCTGGCCGTTGATACATGTCTCATTTGGGTCTTTGCCCCTTTGGTGCAAGTTTGGACCAGCGCCCTGGCAGTGTTTACCGGCAGACCTGTTGCTTAGCAACCGACCCGAGCCACCAAAATATACAGCCCTGCCCTGCTCTGCTTTGTCGTCGAGGCCCGCCCGTAGCTGAAACTCTGGCCTAGCCTGGTTGGCTGCCTGGTCGGGCCTCCAACGTCCTCTAGCTCCGATGGATGATTCACGCCAACTCTCCTTGCGCCTGACCATTGAATCAGAGCTCTCTTATCTTATCACTTCCCAAAAGATGTTCAAAAATCACCCCGCCTCCAGTGCTCACCTCCCCATCCTGGCGGCTCTGAGTTGCTTGCTGCCCACCAGACAACCAGACAGCCCATTACGCATTTTGCATTCCTCGCCGTCACTGATCTACCACAACTGTACAGCGTAAATCTACAGCATTAGTAAATTAACAGATCGCCACGCAATATTAGTATCCAGTCAATCGTCATGGCGTCCGGTACCGACGCGGATTTTCCTTGTGCGCTGTATGTCCATCACCGTCAAGGCTGCCTCTACTTGCCTACATACTAAGCCTCTACTTGCACGCAGGACTATCGATGTACCTTTTCCAACACCCAGGTTGGCCTCTGTTGCTCTCAAAGCCATACAAGTTGACAAAGAACTTTCTCCGTTGGTCACACGAACCTTGAAAATAGACCACGAAGCAAGTCCCGAGGGCAACTTACTCCGAGTCGCATACAAGGCCACTACGAACAGAATGCTTCGAGTAGCGGTCAACTCCTTTATGGAAAGCCTGAATCTCGTTCTCGAGGTGATGGAACAGCTGGACGAGGATGTGTTAGCCGCGCAAGATCCCGCCCAATGAAAGTTATGAAGGGATATTGTCCCGCTGCAGACGAACTAGAATGAACCTGAGCTATCGGAAATCGATCTATACGTAACTCGAAGAATGCCATATCCCACTTGTGAGTTTCAACCCGAATACCAATGACGATATCAAGATAAACAATAAGCCTAGTTCTTACGTTTCGCAGTTCACAATGCATTGGAAAACACTGCTGTGTCAGGGGACTTTTATTTTTTATTTTTTACCCATTATGATCCGTACATGGAAAATTTCAAACTATACTATATGAATCCATCTTCGCCAGAACACCAAAGCCTGATTACATCAAGAAATCCGCTCCAGAATCGATCCACCTTATTCAATATCGATCTTGTGGATTTCGGTCCATTCCTTCTCCGCCTTAGGGACAGTAACAATCAAAATACCATTCTCCATCTTGGCGGTGGTATTGTACCCCTCAATATCCTCCTTCTCGTCACTGCCTTGGGGAGGTAATTTGATACTCCGCTCGAACATGCCAACTTTCGTCTCACTGGACAATAGACAGTTAAGAAATTGTTCGTCTCCAGGTCGATGTCTCACACCAGCGATGTTCAATTTCTCACCATCCCAGTTGATTCCGATGTCATTCTTATCCGTACCGGGCAGCGAAACATGGAGCACGTAGGCTTTTTCGGTGTTGAAAACGTCGATAGGTGGGGAAAAGGAATTGTGCTGATCCTCGTCATGATTTGCGGAAGTATCACCGCGGCGGTTCGGTTCCGAATATTCGCGGAAGGCTTGCGCAAATGGATGTGATGAGAAAGCATGCATCAAAGGCCGAAAGTCGAATGGGCCAGCAAAGGGTGGTGGTGGAGGTGGGTGTCGGCCCCCACGACCACCGCGCCCGCACCTTCCGCCTCGTCCGCCGCGACGTCCACGCGGACCGAAAGGAGGTCCGTGGTGATGATGCGGATGCGGGTGGTGAGGTGGGTGGTGAGGTGCTCCGGGAGGTGGTGGCGGAGGCGAACTTCCGGGGACAGCTCCCGGGGGAGGTGGTGGAGGTGGTGAGTGGTCACCCTCCCTTACGGTGTCCGGAGACTGCTCGGGAGGGTCGGCATGCTCGTCGTGGTCGTGCTCGTAATCAGGCGTATGATCGTGCTCATGCGCTTCGTGATGGTGACGTCGACCGAAACGTCCATGTCCACCACGTCCACCGCGCCAGGGACCTCCCCAGGGTCCGGCCCAAGGACCTCCCCATTGACCTCCCCAAGGACCGAATTGTCCCTGTTCGAAAGGAAATCCAGGACCAGATTCAGGTACCGGAGGTGCGGGCATGGAAGCGCGGCGATTTTGGTGGTCTACACCAGCACCAGGTCCACGGACAGAGTTAGGGTCGAATGATTGAAGGAACTCCCAGAATGAAGGGTTATCTTGTTCCATTTTGGTTGATTTGCGCTTGCTTACTTGACTTGACTGGCACAATATGTTGAACAACGATGGTGTTGATGATGATACTGTTGTAGTTGATGATTTCACCAAGACAAGACGAGATCAAATTGAAGAATCAATGTATCTTTATATACCTACTCTGCCAGAATTTAGGCGACGTGGGAGCGTCACTAGTAGCGGATGCAAAGCAAGAGATGTACGCAATTCAAGGACTAGTTACGACACGCAAAATCAGTCAGACACGCATACGTCAAGCAGGCTCGAAGGGTCCAGAACGCATTAGAAGATCGACATGAGTAGGCCTCCGGAACTATAGTGGCGCTGGCACGTTAGATGGTTGATCGCGATGATTCACAGGCCCCAAGGTTGAGCATTGCCACGCGTCGCCGCAGGCTGCGATTCGATGATATGATGGTCAAGCAAGATGCTGATTGGAGAGAGAGCCACAAGCCTCTGAGAATGTGAGACTAATGAGCCACCGGGTCTGTTAGAGGTGTGGCTTGTGCGGGGTAGAGCAAACGTCGGGGGCGAATTCTCCTTGTCCTCGAATCTGTCCTCGACTGGTGCTCTGTGGAGGCTGCTTGCCTTGGCTTCGCGTCTTTTGCTCGGCACCGACTCGATGCACTCGGAGAACTCGAAGACCGAGGTGCCTTGGGTGACTGACTGGCTGCCTAGACGTGGGCAACCAAGGCAACGAACTCAAGAGGCATTCGTTGCGCACGTTGGATGCCTCGACAGTGGACACTTCGAAGTCTTCCGCCGCGTCAAGGTATCGCCCCCAAGCGCCGGGGGAAACCTGCACGAGCGCCGTCACATACCGGTAGCACCCCAACCTTATCTAGCCCCATTCCAAGCAGAAGTTTAGGTACCTACATACCTTGTAAGTGAGGTGGTATGTGCGTTCTTCTGTAGACTGCCAGCCCGTTAGTAGTAGCGGATCCTCCCGAGACTGCTGCTGCATCTTCCCTTATGCTGGCTACCGAGCTCTGCGCCTGCATCCAACCGCATACTACCTACTGCGGTGTTCTGTAGTGCTCTTTCATTCCTTAGGTAGGTAAAGTAGGTGGGCAGGTAGGTATGCCAGGTACTTACAGAATGGTTATCTCAGTCTTCAAATTCGTCGAATGCAATGATACTGTATGCTGCACTTCAGACACGACGCAGCTCGACTCAGTGCATATGGCTCGTCATCCTCCCTCAAGGTGCTTCACTACTAGAAACTTCAGGCGGCGCCAATCTGGATGAGTGCCAAACCTGCCTACTTACCTACCCTACACCCACCCAACATACCTCCTAATTCACCTGAACTATCAAGCTCCACAACGGGATCTACCTTAACCTTCGGAAATCCGGCGCGAGTGCGAGTGTTCCTGCTTCTGTATGGTGAAATACCAGTACTAGTATATCTAGAAGTAGGTATCGTTACCAGTGGTGCGGAATAACGGCGGTTTTGTACAAAGTCGAACAGTTAGTTATTCGTGGACCGCTCTATTCCATTTAGGTATCTGCTAGGTATGGGTTGCTATCTGAATATCATCTGTCGAGGCGTTTCTCTGCATATCGCGAATAAAGCATGGCGCCTTGCTAAAGTTAATATCCTCCTAGTCTCAGATTATCTCTTTCAAAAAAGAAAAAGCAATCGAGTTGGAGAACAGTCGGACTGCATGACGAGGTGCTGGACGAGGCTACCGAACCGACAAGGACGCATGCAGCCTGAGCAAACTGCAATGCGTGCATCGTTGTGGGAGGGAGCCGAGTGCCGTGTCCCATTCCAGGGCTCTTGCTTCTTCTACATTGGGCTATCGGGTGTTTCCACATGCGATTTGCTTCACCCTATTTCCCCATCCTCTAAGCGCCTGCTTATTGAACGACCAATCACCCGCCCACGCAGCCCAATCGCCAAGCCGATGAGTCCACTGGAGACCTGTAATGATATCGACGGGCCCGCCTCGACCTGCTTGACCCTGTCGAATCTGGACGGACTGGCTCTGTCTGGCTCTGTGCCTTCCCCACTGACGACTGCTTGCGATGCAGACAGGCGGTTGGCCGCATATCAACTCGCCGTCTTCTCCTGATTTTGCCTCGCTTGGTCTTGTTTATGCTGCCTCTTTCGAGTATTGCGATTTCTTCTGCGACTTGGGTTGATCCTCTGAGCCTCTCAGATCTGCAGTCGGCTTCACCAAACCAGCACTTAGCCGGTACCGGTACCTCCATCGTACCCCGCCTGGCCTCGAGAAGGCCGGCCCCCTTCAGGCATCGTCCAAGTACTTCTTCGCAAGGCTCCTATAAATAACTTTCCCCTGCGCGTCATTCTGCGCGTTGTTCCTGTACCTCACCACTGGAAGGCGTTTCGTACCTCGCGCTTCGCGGGTGTACATGAAACGAGATGGACCGCCATGGTCGCCCGGACGAGGAAATGTTCCTCAACAAGCCTCCCTCCGACGACTGCGACAGCCCAACTGTCGAACCCTTGAGGATATTCAAACCTCAGAGTCCTAAACCCGCTGTCGATAAGCCTGCCTTCAAGTATCCCGCCCCCTCGATGTCTAAGCCAAGCTTTCCCCTTCCACCGGGCGCTTCGAGCTCCGCCGCGCCCCTGCCATACCCGGATGAGGACGACGGGCCGTCGTCCCATCCCAGCCGGCCTCCATACTCGACAGGTAGTCGTCAGCAGTCTGGCAATCGACCATATGTGAGCCCTACCAGCTCCATGAGCTCCGGTGGCTTCAACGATACGAGCCCGCGACTCGACACGAGTCCTATCGAGAAAAGAGGCCCGGGTCTAGCCGAGAGGAGAGGAACAGCCCCAAAGCCTCTACCCGGAGCGCTTAGCCCGACCAGTCCACAAGCAGATGATGGCGGTTTGTTCGCAAAACCGCTTGGAGGTCCGCAGAAGCCGGCTGGAGCTTCGAACGTGTCTTTCCCAGATTATCACCAGAAACCATACTATCCTCCCCCGCGAGGAAGCTCGGCGGGTTCCAGCTCCAATGGTTCCAATCATGCGCGACCTCAGGGGAACGACGATAACCATCTCAAGATGCCTACCGACAGTGGTGTGAATCGTTTTGCTTCAACAGCTTCCACTTCGACTACGCGGGCTAGTCGGGGATCTCCACCGCCCCCTGAGACTCCTATTGTCGAACCGGGCAACATTCCAGGAGGTGGTATCGAGGCGCGATATGCTGCGGCCGGCATATCAGGTACTGCGACGCTGAACAGTCTCCAAAGCTCAGCCGCGGCGCAAAGGCTAGCACAGTACGGACAACACCCTGCTTCACAGCCTGCCCGGCCCTGGACACCAACCGAGTCCCCGGATCAACAGCCTCACGGCCCCCCTATTGCTTATCAGGGAGCAAATCCCGTCACTAGCCCTACGCAGTCATCCTTCAATGCTCAATCTGTACGGCCATCCACCTCTGGCTCAGGCTCAAGCTCAAAACCAGGTGGAGGTTTGCAAGTAAGTATTCTTGAGCAGGACTTCCAACGGGCCAACCTGTCGTCAAGTCCACCACCTGCATATTCGAGCATTCAGCCAAACGCAGGTTCTTCGGGATATCGGGACGAAAAACACAGGCCTACCCAGTCCAGCTCGAGCGCTGGCCCATCACAAGCAGCAGCGCCAGCAAAGAAAACTAGTGAGATCGCAGCCGGGCTAGCATCCCCAGCTTTACAACATCCCGGTCATCCAGCTTTCGCCAATGACCCTCGGCCAGAGAGCTCACAGAGCAGTCAGCCGGTTCAAGTGGCTGTTCAGACTCCGTCCCCATTCCAAGGTCAAGGTCCCAGCTCACCACCTCCATTGCCTGAGGGTTGGATCGCTCATTTGGATCAAAACTCGGGTCAGTATTATTATATCCATCTTGCTAGCCAAGCAACCCAATGGGAGTTTCCCAAAGGACCAAACCCTATCCATCACGATGTCGCACCCTTATCTCCTACTGCCTCAACGTATGGCAATCCGCTGGGATCACCTATGTTCGGCAAGCAAAGTGCAGTAGCGTCTCCGATGTTCCCTCCCCAAACCCCAGGTTATGCCGAAAGTATCATGAGTGTTGCCACAGCTACGCCTACGGCAGCCGGCTTCTCAGGACCACCTCCAGGCGCTGGCGTGGATATGTATAAAGTGCAGCCAACGAATGGAGTATATTTTGGCCCCTATTTGCGGTATGTGAATATGGACATCGAGAAGGGTCTATGGCTGGGGAGCATCTTGATAGTCACCGAAGGGGCTCAGCCACCAACTATCCACATACACCAGAGTTCCGACCTCTCTCCGAATCCTCGACAACTCAATGCGAACACCATTTACACACATCAGAGGTGGCAGTTTTCCAAGTATGATATCGATCTACCCATGGGTGAAGGCACAGATCGATGGACATATGCCGTAACGTCTCACCTCGGATGTACACGATACGAATTTGTAGTTGCTGGCCGAAGTGAGGTGGGCTGGCGTTTCATAGCGCATTCTGGAAACGACTTTGCTGCCAGCACATCGCAGAATGAGCGACAAAAGCTTGGAGGCCTAAGTTTCATGTGGAAGGATGTTTTACAGAAGAACGTGGAATGCGGTGGCTTCCACGTTCAACTGGGTCTGGGTGACCAGATCTACGGGGACAGGCTTTGGAAAGAGGTCCCTCTCCTAAAGCAATGGCTTGCTATGCCTGGGAAGGACAACCGTAAGAACGCCTCTTGGACTGCGCGTCATGAGGAAGACGTCACGCATGCTTATTTTCATTTCTACACGAGCCACTTTGATCAGCCATTCCTGCGCGAGGCATTTGCTCAGATTCCTCACGTTTGTCAGATTGATGACCACGATATGTATGTCCAATTTTCATTGTTAACAAAATCGTGCGCTAATCGATGACAGTTTCGATGGCTACGGATCCTATCCAGATTACATGCAAAACTCCCAGATGTTTAAGAACATTGGGCGGATAGCATTGGATATGTACCTCTTGTTCCAACACCATACCACTTTGGAGGTTCTCCGAAATGTTAGCCATGATCTGGATCTTTTCACGATTACTGGTCAAGGCTGGCACTTTGTCAAGTTCCTAGGTCCTGCTGTCGTTATCGTTGGCGCTGACCTACGATCGGAACGCACGCAGAGCCGGGTACTTGCTGGGCCCACGTACCAGGGATTGTTCCCAAAGGTGGCAATGCTACCACCTAGCGTGCAGCATTGTATATGGCTGCTTTCGGTGCCATTGATATATCCACGTCTAGACACAGTAGAGAGCTTGGCGAATACCTTTGCGACCGGCAAGAAAGCTGTGAATGCCGGCTACAATGTGCTGGGCAAGGTTACGAGTTCAGTCGCTGGTATTGTGGGTGGTAAAGATGTTGTGGCCCAGGGCTTCACTCAGGTCAAGAAGGCTGTGGGTAAATCTGGTCTCATGGGCAACGTGGTGAACCAGTTTGGTGATCTCGATATCGGCGAGATTCTTAAAGATATGTGGACACACGAGACCAAGGATCTAGAGCGTACATACCTTATCCGTACTCTCCAGGGCATCGCCAACCAAAAGGGTATCCGCATGACTTTCTTGTCAGGAGGTGAGTTTCATCATAACTCCTTGCATAGAATCACTACTAACTTTACATAAGATGTCAACGCTGCAGGCGCCGGTCTTGTCCACGATCCCTCTCATCCCAGCGATCACAAGACCATGTATCAGATCATCACAAGCCCAATCGTCGCGGCACCGGCGGCGCACTACATCCTCAAGATGCTGCACAGTAACAAGGCACACTACGTACCCGCTAATGGCCAGAAGTCGACGCACGAGGTGTCGGACACGAAGGAGGACATGATGGAGATCTTCCATACGGACGCGTCAGGCTCGCCACGGGAACTCAAAAAATTGATGGGCCGTCGTAACTTCATCACCGCTGTCGCGTACGACCCCGAGGCTATCCCGGGCACGCAGTACGCGGTCGGCGCGACACAGAATGGCAACGGTGGGCTGAGCAAGTTGAGCCTCGCAGTGGACTTTGTAGTCCAAGGCGATGGTGCGTTCACGACACCGACAAAGTATGGGCCGGTTATCGTGCCGCACCTCGAATTTGGTCATTAATGGTATTTGGTATCTAGACAGGGGACGCGGACTCGAGGAAGATGATCTGCTGAGGGTAGGCCAATGCTGATAAGATTTCTCTCGGGGAGAGCAATATCAGAGTGGATTTTCACGATACAACTTGAAATTGGGGGTGCGAGCAGAGCAAGCGATTCGTTTTTAGCAGTATAGGGATACTCACGTTTAAATGATGAATGGAGCTTACGAGAACGTAAATCTGAGGGCTACTGGCTTATATGCGTGAAGTTGTAATACTTTGACATTAGAGTATTTATCCTTTACAAGGTGGTATTTTACGTGCACATAGAGTGTGGAAATTGATGTGTACCATATCTGGTTGTTGTTCCTTTCCACTAGTATTTCTTTTTCTAGGATTCTCGCCCTCTAGGAGTAGATGTCTTTTGATGCTCCGATCGCTCTGGCTAATGCCGATATCTGAACAAGTAAATCAGAAGAATATTATCTTCCTCTACAAAGCCTAATATCATAAATACTTCAATGTACGCATTGTCCAAAGAAGACATGTACCTTTCCCCCCTTTTTTTATCCTCCGGCACACCGCCATGGAGCCCGACACGCGCGCACCCCTCTCAGATGTCAAACTCCTCCTTCAGCATGCGCAACGTGTCGTCGGGGTCCTTGACCGAGTGGCCGACGGTGCGCGGGTCCTCGTAGATCTCGTGGTCGTTGCCGCCGGGGAAGCACTTGTCGCCGTAAAAGTGGACGGTGGAGTAGGCGATGCCGCCGGGCTTCTGCGCCTCGGCCTCGAGGTGCGATAGGCAGTACCGCTTGTCCCAGCCGCGGGGGAAGACGTCGAAGGAGATCTGGCCGCCGATGGAGTAGCTGGTTGAGAAAGAGTCTTTGTCAGCAGTCTCCCTTTCTTATTTTCTCAAGAAGTGAGGAGGAGGAGGGGGGGTGAAAGGTGGGATAGAGGTCGAGGGATTCACTCGCACATACCTCAAGTCCAGGTCCGAGAACTGCTCCTTCAGCTTCTCGATGAAGGTCTCGCGGATCTTGTGCGCGAGGTCGTACTCCTGGTACTCGCCGCGCTCCTTGGTGCTCGCGTTGCGGCCGATGGGGCTGACGTTGATCATGCCGTTGCGGAACTCTATGAACGTGCCGCGCTTGACGGGGATGTCGAGGTCGGCAATGTAGTGCAGGCAGAAGCGCACGAGGTCCTTGTAGCGCTGCTCGCCGATCCAGCCGATGAAGCTGGCGGAGGGCAGGGCGGCGCCGAGCTTGTAGGCGGTCAGGCCGTTCTCGCTGAAGCAGAAATCGAACATGGAGGTGACGGGCCGGTCGGCGGTGCCGAGCTGCTCCTGCTGCTTGACCAGGTCGGAGCCGCCGACGAAGCCGACGGCGACCTTCTGGCGCAGGCGCGACAGGGCCGCCAGCATCTCGGGCGAGACGACGAGGCGCGGGGGGGAGAGGGTGTTGTCGACGTCGAACAGCACGATGGTGTTCTTGATCGGGCGGTCCTCGAGGGGCGGGTAGGTGGGGACGGCGGCGTCCATGGTGGCGGGCAGAGGAGTTGGGGAGGCTTCAGTCAGATTGTTGTTCTTTCTGATATCTCGTCAGTTCTCTACGTAGGTATGAGATCGAGTGGCCTTGAACGTACATTACCCCCCCGTGGCGTCGAAATGGGAGCTGGCTTGGAAATAATTGCGGGAGCTATTCGGATGCCCCTCACTACTTTCCGACTGACCCAAAGACTCCCTGGATTGGAGGGGTTGTGTACTTACTTAGTCAAGGAGTGGTCGAGGGGTCGGAAGGCCGCAGCAGGGACCTACTTAGCGCCCTCAGCACCGAGTCAGTCAAGGATCAGGGCATGACTAAGTACTACTGCAACTGCCCCGCATCAGTATTGGGAGGTACATTACATAGCAGACAAGAGGGATACAGCACTCCCTTCAGCTCTTCAAGTTCAAGCTAAACGTATGAGTTCTTGTCTTATGAGATATGTAAATATGGGAACTTGGTCCATTCACAGCTTTCACCTGATGTTGTCCCCGTAGACATTCGAGACAAGTTGACAGAGAAGCCTTGCAACAAAGTATACTTCCATAGAAGACGAGGGAATCAGTGTGGGAACTCGAGTTGGGTTAGAATAAACACATTGCGGGCGTGTCCAACAGCTTAGACGAGAAGGTTGGTATAGTACTTTCGACGCATCAGATTTCATGGCATAGCGAGTGTACGTCCACGGACAGCCAGCTGGTCCATGGGAACTAGAAGCAGTATTCCACACCTCTAGAAAGATTCCGTTCCGTCCAAAGAAAAGGTAAGACGCATATCCAACCGAGCCTCTTTTCTTCAACACATCACTCTTAAACCAAGTTCAGCCCGTAACTCAAATCCCTGGCTGATATCCCAAGGGCTTCTCGCCTTTCTTCCTAGCACTTCCGTCCTCGTCCTTCCTCTCGAATCCCTGAACCACCACTCCTTCCCCATCATCCTCCCCCTCCGTATCCTCGCCTCCCTCGCTCTCGCCCGCCTCTCGGTCATCACCGCAACCACATGCCTCCCCCTGCTCCCTAACCCGCTTCACCTTACCCCGGGTATTCTCTCCAGCCTCACCCGCCTGCTCCCCATCTCCTCCAAGAGTGTCTTCATCGCCATCGTCGACCACTAAGAACTTGCCGTGATCACAGCGGATCGGCTTCTCCTCTCCACCACCGGACTTCTGTCCAATGCGCTGTGTCGCCATCTTTTCCTGGCTGTCCTGAGCGGCGGTCAAGTCGTTCTTGCCAGCGTCAGGCGTAGACTTCTTCATCTCCCCATGGGCCTTATTGTCTGTGGCCTTGATCTTGCCGCTGATCTTCTGCGCTGCGTGGCTGAACGTGTCCATGATTGCCGATGCGTTTGACGGTCTGGTGGTTGGACGGGTATGTGAACAAAAGAGGAGCTCGTTTCTGTTATTGTCGAAGATTATTTCGCTGGCAGATCCGGTTCCAAATTGACGTAATCTCAGTGTCTTCGATGACCTGGACTGATATCCTTTCTCAAGCGGCGAGATGAATAGGCTTCGCTTTATAGTACTGGACTCTCGTCCACGTACTCCTATTTCCCCCCTGACGATACACCAGGTGCCATCCGGCTTCGTGGACTCATCCCAGCATTTGGTGAGGCGCTCAGGGCTTTGAACGATGCTAATTACCCTTTCGATCGACGTCAACAACGAGTGCCTGGCATGTGCGTATGACCAGATATCGAGTTGTCGTCATTGCGCAACGACATTACGTGGACATTGTGAATGTGCACAACACAGAGTGGTGGCCAACGCAGCGAGTGATAATTTTTTGACACCGAGGCGGAACGGGGACCTGGCCTGTGAATACGAACCAATGTATGCAAAGGGTTTCACTGACACGGCAACAACAGGCTCGGAAGTGACTTGCAGCCAGCAAAACACACTTTTTAGATAACTGCGTGTGTAACTGTCGGGTATATCAAATCAATCGTGGCTAATGGAAACATGCCAGCTTGCTGTACCACCAAGTATACGTATACGTACAAGTACAATGAATTTCTAATGCTCAGGGCGCCTAGGCCACGGCTTTCCAGGTTCCTGTGGCTTCTATGACCACGTTTGCCACTGTAGTGGCTGTCCAAAGGGCAATCAAACCGAAGCCAATCTTCCTATTCATAACCCACTTGTTCATCGGCACGATGATGAGCAGCGCCAGTAGGGTCAACATCAATGTGATAGCCGAGATAATGAGGGTCCCGTTCACCTGTATGTGATAGGCCTTGTAATGTATGGGTTGATCAGGGTGCTTAGCACGATGCTTGTTGGCTGCCTGAATAGTCTGAAAAGCGCCTCCAAGTCCAATGCCAAGAAGGATGTTTAGCAACGGGCCACCGAAACATGCCGACCTGATTGAGTTAGCTTGCTATTTTTCAATCTGCAGAGAATCAACTCACAATGCCATGACTGGGTATCCAAGCCTTGCCACTGTGATATCGGCGACAAGATCTCCAACGGAATTGCCCATGGCGAAGACAGTGAGCCCCAGAATGGCCTCTGAGATATCAAGTATCACACCAAAGGCCTTCAATATTCCAACAACCTCACCTGCCACAGTAGAGATCCAGGCAATGGCAATTACGAACCCAAGGAAGCAGCACATGAAATGATACTTGGGCCGGCGATCAGGCGATGTGGTCATGAGTATGACCCCAAGCACCACCAACGAGAAGACAAGGGAGCAAAGAATAGCTTGCAACAGGTCTTTGGTTGGCCGGTCTAGGTCCTCTGCCATGTTGGCCCAGACGATGAAGACACAAAACAATGGGCCAGTAAATATCTGAAGGATCAGAAGCCACCGGTTCCACCCCTGATCCTCTTCCTGGAGGGTGGAGCTGTCAGGCCCCCGTTCCGAGACAGGCTTAGGCGGTGGTATCTCAATGAAAGGGAATGGCGGATCTGGCAGGTTTGGCATAATCTGACATGTCTCTGTAGGAGTAACAACAGGAACGAGAGTAGAAGAACGACTGTGACTAGAGCCCCTAGACCTTGTGCTACGCCTGTACCGCTGCCATTCCGTTTCGGACTCGATATGGGCGTTTGGCTCGACAGAGACTGGCGCTGCTGTGTTTCCAACATGACCTGATGTTGGCTGCTCCGTGATAGCCACGTCACAATCATCGCAATCGTCATTGGTCGTCTCGCTTTCCACCACAGGTAAAGTTATCACCAGCAGGAAGATGCTCGGCAGAGAGATGATACTAAGGAACTTGTCCCAAAGGGACTTCTCTCGCCAACCCTGTAGTGTAGGGAATAAGGTGTTTCGTAAGACGTGCGGGGCGGGTAAGTGATGGTAAGGCCACCACTTGACGGGTTTGGGGTCTACATGCTCTTCTAGGTTCGGAAATGGCGGCTCATGTTCCTGAGCTGGAGTTGGAAGCATGAGACTCGGAGGCTTCTGCCCATTCGAAGCAAATGCCATAGGGGAGTCAGTATAGTGTGGGAAAGCGGACAATGCTGGCGAAGACATTTCACCGGCCGGCATATCCGGTGTCTGTAAACGATGCAATACAGGTGTCGACAAGGTTAACGGTGCATTTTCCTCGACGACTGGAGTTTCTCTGCCACTCAGCAGATCATTTGGAGGTGGAGCGAGCTTCCCAGCGACAGTGTGGCTACTGAAAGCAGCTGGTCGATCTTCCATTGATGGTCGTGGTGAAAGATCATCATCCATCGCAACCGGAACTGCCCCGGAAGATAACGCACGACTCCTAGAAGTCCCTGTTAAGCCCTGAACGGTTTGTGCGCTTTTACCGCTTCGGGCGAGACTCGGTTTGCCGCCGCCTAGACGATCCGAGGATTGACTGCGAGCGTGTATGGGTCTCATGTGCACGTTGCCCTCTCTCTGTAATGACGACAGGACTGATCTGAACTCGAGGGCGCCGACTAAACTCGGGCGAATGGCAGAAATCGTTGTCGCAGTCCTCTTTCCGCGCGGGCGATTGACTCGCATACTGCTTGCTACTTCAGCAGCGACATGATGGACGTGATCACTATCATCATCTCGATTTTGAGCCGCAACGCCTGTTTCGATGCGAGGCCCACGTTCCAACACAGAAATATCGGTAGCAGCAGGACCCCGACCGATTGGGGTCGAATCCTCTTCGTCCAATAAATCTCTGTAGGGTTCCAACTCATCGTTCTCCTGGGCGCTGGCTGAGGCATAGAAGTGGCCACGTGATGCGGCCTCTTTAGCCCTGCGTGCACTTCTCCTTTTGGAGATGGCATGCCAGCCTACGACAACGATAACGTAGAATAGATAGAAACCGATCATGCCACAACACTCCCACAGGTGAAGGGTCCCATCGGCCAAGAACACCATGGCGAATGCGACGGCTGCTATAAAAAAGCAGATGTCTCGGATGAATGTCTTCTTGCTAACCTTGAACTCCCGAACCAGGGCCATAGAACCGGCGACAACGGAGGTGATGAAGCCAGCAGCGCCAATGAGCTCTCCGACTGCCATGCTCCCGCTGTTGGAGCTCATGGCGGCAAAGGTGCTGAAGACATCGGGAGATCCATTGCCAAAGGCAAGAAAGGTTACACCAGCCAGGCTCTCGCTCAATCCCAAAATAGTGGCAATGGTGCTCAGGTTCACGCTGAAGAAATCACTGGCAGCAATGCCAATGGTGCTGAACAGAAGACCCAGCCACAGGACCAATAAAATGAAAGCAACAGGCTGGACATTGCCAAGGTCACAATAATAAAGGGTCAAGTAGCTCAGAAGACCAGCTTCGTCATCCATGCAGTTCGCTTTAACAAAGGCGCACTTATCTCGCGCATTGTGGACAAGATTGCAGCTTTCGCCTGATCGCGTGACCAAGGACGGCTGTTGGTGTTGTGATGGCAAAGGGCCCCTGATGAATATGGAGTAGACAGCAAGCAAGCTGAAGAGGAAAATGGCCGTGTAGAAGGGGCGAGAGCTGAACACACGCCCCCTAGGTAAGGTGCCGGTCATGTTGGTGATGGAAGCAGTGATTACGTCAAGTCCCCCATAACAAGTGTACGAGTCTGGTCTAAAGGGTCGATCAAGAGACACAGGCAGGAAGTGAGTTCAATTCCTCGAGATGAAGAGGTCTTGTAATAAGGAAAAGAAGGATAAAGGATAGTTTCCAATTGGGTAGCTACCTAAGAAGTAATGAGAAGAGCTGGTAGTTGGAGATGGACAAGTCACCAAAGCCCATGGACAAGTCACGGGATAAATCAGAAATGGATCTAGATGAGACTCGCAATGGCAAATTCCAAGTCACTGCTGCAGTTGCCGTTCCGCGCTAACGGGACAAACGACGTAACCTGACCTGAAGGAACGGCCCAATCCCGACGACGATAACACCTGCCTCAGTAATTCCAGTTTTCTGGCGCATACTCAGCACCTGCTCAGGCAGTATCCAGATGCAATCCATAGTTATCTATTGAAAGCCGACACTGGTCAGACGAAATCAGCTCGGTAGAACCTGCTTGTCTCTATCTACCGCCAGTTTCAATTCTGAAACTGGTCGGAACGCAACAGCGATACCACGGCGTTGGTTGCCTCCCTTGCAAGCTATGCAGGCCATGCAGTGTGCAGAGCCACCCCGCCAAGCCTGTACGGGCTGTCCATCTGACGAAAGTGTACCGTCAGTCATATGGTAGGTATTCAGCGGTGGGTTCCATAACGATGACCCTGGCTCCCGGGAGTGGAAAAGCTTGGAAGCTTTTAGCGGGGGCTCATTAGCGGAGTTTTAGCTCCTCCCAGTGCATGGCCTCCCATTACCAACTCGCTGTCTCATCAAGTTCTGGATCGAGTGCAAGCTCTTATCGTGTGATGGAGGTAGTATCATCACGTGATTCCTCCCAGTCGTCAGCCAATGGGTACCTGACGAATGCCGACTCGCCTGACAGCCTTATTAAGTTAGAATCCCCTGGCCCTGGACAACTGTCTCAACCCCACTCTTTCTGTTTTGGTTAGTGCCGTTTGATTTGTTTACTTGCGAAAGTGATGGGGGGGCACACCTGTTGCGCCGTACATATCACGTCGCGACCACTTTTAACCTACTTCCAACATATTCGAACCACATTACATCTTGCGCTGAATGTCCCAAGATGCCTCGCGTCGCCCAGGTTCCCCGTGCGAGCGCTGGTAGCAGAACTGTCTCTGGCTCTTCAAATTCGCCCTTCAAAGCTACGCCTCTGAAGTAAGTCCTCCACGCCAGCTCATTTGACTTGCGCCCACTGCCCCATAGCAACCAATCCGCTCACCGCCCACCCACTTGCAGGATCCCTTTGAACGACGACGCACAAGAAAAGAAGGGCCGCCTTCACTCCCGAAAGGCACTCCACGAGAAACAGATCAACGAACTGCAGGCGGCCGCGGCGACGCCTGCCAAGAAAAGACTGGCTGATATCGAGAATGCGTCTCCCCGCTCCAATCCGCGGACGCCGCACGCCGGCGCCATCGACGACGACGATGAGGTTTTCGTGGTCGGGAGCGGGGTCACTCCTATGAAGCGCGTGCCGATTCTGGCCAACTTCGAGGAATGGATGAAGATGGCTACCGATAACAAAATCAATGCCACCAACTCCTGGAACTTCGCTCTGATCGACTACTTTCACGACATGTCATTGCTTAAGGATGGAGATGGGGTCAATTTCCAGAGGGCCAGCTGCACACTTGATGGCTGCGTCAAAATCTATACGAGCAGAGTCGATAGTGTCGCTACAGAAACCGGAAAGCTTTTGAGCGGCTTGGCGGATAGCAATTCGAAGAAAAAGGGCAGGGAAGAAGGTGACGACGGCGAAGAAAGCGAGGAAGAACTAGATGAGAATGGTAATGTGGTCAGGAGGAAAACGAAGAAGCGAGTAAGTCTTGGTCGACCAACGGCGTCGACAGGAGCTTTTGCTAATGTCATTCGAACAGCAACGATCTTCAGAAGCGACGCTGGCGCCATCGTTCACTTCTTTACAGCTGAAAAAGTTCGATATGGAATTCACAGTTGATCCCCTATTCAAGAAAGCGTCAGCCGACTTTGATGAAGGCGGTGCTAAAGGCCTTCTGCTAAATCATCTCATGATTGACGGCCAAGGTCGCATTGTATTCGACAGCAGTGATGACGCTCAAGATAAATCGTTTGAAGGTCTCAAACCGCGACGTAGAGAAGATGTCACAGCCGAAGAGGAAGAAGACCTAACCGAGGTGGCTGAAGCGACTCTTGCGGAGGAGGAGCCAGCCGAGGATGAAGAGGATATCGAGATTGATATCACCGCTCTCGGAGCCAAATTCTTCCCCGATCTCGGCCGTTTGGACGAACAGGATATATGTCCATCTTTGAAGACCTTTGATCTGGGCAACCCTTCGGGCTCCTTGGATATACCCTTCTTGCGTGCATCTGAGGACGATGACGATGACGAGAATGAAGACGGATCAGGTGGTGTAGGGAACAACTCAGGCATGTTCATTGACGAAGACAATCCTGCCGGCTTTGACGACATGACGGCCATGGGAGGTTTTGATGTCGATGTCGCCTTTGGCGAGGGCGGCGAGGCTTGGGCGAGAGAAGCTGCTATTGAGCCTCAGATGCGGCCCTACAGCGTCGGTCTTGACGATGGCATGCCTGACGACGATGCTGGCGTCTTGCATATTGAGACAGGCGACTTCGTAGTATCAATGAACCGCGCAAAGAACGCGGACCAGATGCACGAAGATATCTTGGGTTATTTTGACCAAGCTCTCCAGAAGAATTGGGCCGGGCCAGAGCACTGGCGGATACGAAAGATCAAGGATGCCAATAAACCTGAGACAGCCCGACCACGCAAGGAGAAGGAGCCCTTCGAGGTTGACTTTTCATCCCCTCTTGACCAAAAACTGGCCGAGCAGATTTACACTCAAGCCTCAAGCAACTCTGCTATCTCCCTAGCTAAGAAAGATTGGAAGTCCAAGACTCGCAATCTGCTCCCTGATGACAAGCATTTTAACTCCAAGCAGCTTGTTAGTTTATTTCTAAAACCGAAAGCTCGTCTCAGCAGCCGCAGGAACCGTATCAACGGCAGAGGTGGTGGCTTTGGGCCGGGCCATCAGCAAGACAACCTACACCCCGGTGATATGGACGAGGCTTTCTGGGCCCAGAATGAGCCGATGCAAACTACAGAAGAGGACACGGTCTTACCGAAAGGGGACTATGATGCGAATTTCTTTGATGATGAGATGCCTCTTCCAGGAGGCGGTCTGCTGGACGATGACGACGATCTGGAATTTGCGGATGCCAGGGATCACTTTTCGCCAAGTGCTGATGCGCCGCCTACAGAAGCACTCGGCATGACAGCCATGTTAGATGGCGGCATGACGACTGGTGGTTTTGGTACGCAACTGGTCACTTCGACACGTCGGTTGAGACCAGAATACGTACAATACGCGCGAGTCGCCAAGAAAGTGGATGTTCGCCGTCTGAAGGACGAGCTTTGGAAGGGCATGGGCTTCCCAGAGTCTCAAGGGGTAAGTTTTGACCTTTTCTCCTCCTTACACTTTGTGGGCATAACACGCTAGATGCTAATGAGATGATAGGAATCTGGCAATCGCTCCAGATTGCCCACCCCTCCTGGAGAGGTCGACCCGGTCGCGCAAAAGGCTACAGAGCCTACTCTCAAGTTCACCAACGTCATGAACGATTTGCAATCTGTGTACCCGAAATCGGTCATGAATGACATCTCAACCAGCTATTGTTTCATCTGCCTATTACATCTGGCCAACGAGAAGGGCCTCACGATCGAGAACACGCCTGAGCTTCTCGAACTGGAGATCAAGAAGGACTGGAATGCGGAGATTGTCGAGGGCGAGTTTTGAATGACTCTATGAAGCTATCTGGCCGATGATACCCATTGTATGACTTGATGAAGGGCGACGATTATGCGTGGAGCGACACTGAGTTTTTGAATGTCGGGATAATTGCTTGTTTTGAGACGTTTCCGGATGTGATGATGGAGATTATGCAGCAACAGACTCTTGGTCGGCGCACTACCTTGGTTTCTCGCGATTTAAATTTGGCAAGGTAAACGGGAGCACGCTTGGAGAAACGGGCTGGTTGTAGGACTGTGACTGCCGGTATGCAGTTTCTGCCTTGGACTTCTACGAAAGTCATGACAGTCTATCAAACATTTTGCCTTTCGATAGCGGCGTGTCATGTGATATGCTTGTGTTCGCGTCTCTGACTAGATCTCATAGCTGGAGCTAAATAAACCAAGCTTTCCCTTCCCTTGATCTGAGTGGCGATTGGTATGAGACTGTCTTGATACCATGGAGTCGAAGTCCGTCTCTACCCGAGCGTCTTACTACGCCTTACGCTCTTCAGGTGACTTCACGACCGCTAAACCTCTTGCTCACATAGACCTTCGCACGTGATACGCCGGCCGTTGGCCAGGGTTAATTACGGATTGCCTACACTATATGTTCCAGACAATCTGGTGTTGTCAGAATGTCAGCCTACAAATGGGTGTATTTCACCAGTGAGAATATTATGGTTTACTTGCGCTGGTTTCTGCAGTAACCTGGTCCGATCACTCAGCGATACTCTCAGTTCAGAAAAATAAAAAACGGGAGTCATTCTCATCGTTCTTAGTACTTGATGCCGATGAGCCTCACGAGTGTAGAAGACATTCGAAGAGGAGGAGCGTTGTTATTTCCTATATTTTCTGGCTTTTGAGGGCGCTGGGCAGCAATGCCGTACTTGTTCAGTGCCTTGACTGAAACTCCGTATGGGTTATCAATGGGTGTTTCGAAGCCAAGCTGCGCTTCTCTTTGTTTCTGAGGCATGTTTTGCTCCAATACGAGACCTTTGCTAGATACATCGTGTGTGTCTTTTGCCAATACCTTGGTAGAGATAGGAGGGCTGCCCCGCATCGTTCGAGATAGTAGAGGCACCTTATCTCTCAAGAAGAGTATCATCTTAAGCAGGCCCCGAGAGATGAAGCACGTATGTATCCGTTGCTTGGTGTCTCCTGAGTAAATGGGATTGACGATACAGTGCCAGAACAACTCGTAAGACTCGTATATAGCAGACGAATAATCTTGGGTTCTTCTACTGCAAGTGATTGAATATGAGATGCACAGCCAAGTAGAGCTATGGCATATGAGTTCGCAGGAAGCCAATTACAAAACACTGAACATAATAAATCTGATATCGCATTTCTCTGTCTTGAAGGCCAAACATGGAATCCCGAAATGCGGGACTATGAGATTGAATCGAAAACGAAAGTATATCTACACAATGTCTTGATATTTTCTTTCGACAGCGACGTAAGCAATATCCCTTGTAACACTTACCAATAGCTGCTAGGCACACTTGATAGACAGGCAATATGAAGCGAAACGCACGCTACCAAAAGGCATTGTCACCAGGTAGATGACGGCCAGGACCTCGGCCACACTAGGTCTGGACATAAGCTACCCCTACTGCCACAGTACACAGAAGGATAAAGGAGGAACGTGATTACAGTTCGTTATGAAGAAAAAAGGAAAAAACACTCATGTCTCGAAGTAAGTTCATAGAGATGTTTGAAGTAATTCATGAATTGGGTCATTCTACTTCGTAATGAGTAAAGCCCCCGAGATATTCTAGCTGCCACTTGGTCCACCTTCCTCTATCTCGTGTCATCGTTAGGTAAATCGGGAGCCATTGCAGGTAAATTGTAGTTACTGCCATTAGTAGTTGATCTATGCCCTTTGTGTAAATCGTCGGAATCCTCGAGGTTGGTCGATAGCACTGGTAGCATGCACCCTCTCAAGAGGACTTAGCAGTGCAAGTTAAACTCACCGCCCAGAAACTCCTCTCATTATTACTGGTTCGTTCTGGTGTTGCTGTCGCGCTTGAGGTCGAGCGAGTCTGCAAGTGTGACCGTACCTAGCTGTGCAACACCGACCCGGCCATGTTCCACTGTCGACGGGGAAATAGGCCAGAAAGCAAGCTTTCATGACGCTGCCGCCCCTTCTCTCGTGTATTTGCAAGAGACTCCCTGGGATATTCGACGGCTCTGGAACCTTGTTCAGAGATGTGTTACTGTACTCGCAATCCTTTCGGATACCACGGATATACGTAGGAGGGATGGCGTAGAAAGGACCTGAATATCTCGACCCGACTCAACTCGACGCGCCTCGAATTCAAGCATTGACGTCGATAGGACAAATGAGTATACGGAGCACCAGAGCGTATTCGAGAAGACTGCATTGAATAAACGCACATGCCAGAGCTACGTTGTGCTCTTAACTACTTGTCGATATTAGGTCATGAAACGGCAGGAGTATATGCATTGCCAAGGTTCCGTGTCAGGCTGACTCGCCAGTGATGATATCATTCCGGGAGCTTGATCGCGATGACAGGCCGGTTGGATGTCCGGCGCCGCGAGGCCCGCTTCCCAGGCACCACCTCGGTCGGTCGATAAAACACGCTATCAACGGTTTCATCATCTGGTGCAGTAGGCACGTCCGCAGCTTTCTTGCACGACTCGTTGATTGGCTGCGAATACGGAGTCAGTTCCCAGGATTCCGTGGTCAGTAGCGAATTCTACAGAGCAGAGCATCACGTGCGGTCCAATTCGGTGGCCCGCAGGCTGCGTGACAACATACATCTCAGCTCCAGAGCCCCATGCATGGAGAAAGACTGTATACGCGTCTCTCGCAGACAGCCACGATTTAATGCGATGTGATTTAATTGATATGTAAGCCCCAATCAATGATCACCCGATCACTTTTCGAGTCTGGACCATGGATATATACAATTAACCTGGCTCGCTTCTTTCTTGTCAGCAAAAACCAATTCGCATCTTCTTCACGGTTACCTGATCCAATGATAATGAACATGTGTGACCCTGGCCTGAGAAAATTCCACACAACATGATCAAATGCAAATCTCCTATCCCAAAATTCCTAATGCTGCGAACGGCCCGGCCCAACACCCCGGGCGCCATACGCCATTTTCTCTTCCTTTTCGATAATCAGAAAGACGATCAATGACTCCATTGAACTCCTGCCGAATGATATTAAACCTGTAGCTGTAGTAATGTGCCGCATGGCATATGGACTCAAAATCTGGAGAATCTTCGGGACTCTGCCGAACGGGTATCACGGATATGCGCGCTAGAACGAACACCAATGACGGAAAACGTCTCGTGTACTGTTGCTGTGTGCGTGCTCTCGGTAACGTCGGTTTGCGGTAAGGGTGTCTGAAGTGAGAATGAAAGCGCGCCCTAGTCGAGGTCGCAAAGGAAGCCAGATGCCATGTAAGAAATCGTATCAAAGCCATTGTATTGCAAATTTCGTCCACCGTCGTACTCATAATTATCGGATGATATGTTCCGGATCATAAGCGCCTCGAGTCCTCAGTAATGTTGTAAATCAAGGCCGACGGTCCACAATCTCTCGTGCTCGGAGAAGAGCGCTGATGCCGTCGAGGCCACTCTCATTGGAGGCCGACAATTCCGGCGTAGATGGCAAAACCTGATGATCTGGGGCAGTATATGTAGGCTCGACGGGCGCAACTGATGGGCGGACCCGAGAGTTAGGTATGGTCGGAGTGGAGACGTATCCTATCTCAATTGTCAGCTATAATCTCAAAGTATTCGAAAGGAACGTCGTGCTGTACCTTTATTACTGTGAGATGAATGACTATTCAAACCCTGTGCTAGATGATCATCCGAAGTCCAAGAAGATAGCGGTTGCAGGACGGACGGTCCTTGGGTTGACATGCCAGAAGACGATTGGTGTACGAGATGAGGAGGGTTGGAGGAATCTGGCTTCGAAGATAAGAGTGCATGAATTGGTAGTACCGCATCGCTGGGTGTCCTCGGCATGTTGTGGGAGCTCGCTGATGATATGCTGCCATTTGATGAATAAGATGGCTCGGTTCTCAAGGATGGAGGCTCCGGAATTGGCAACGAACCACGACCATGGCCCTGACTCGGAGTCCGACTCAGCAGGGTGTTTTCTGGCGAATGGGCAAATGTTCCAGCCATCGCTCTTGGGTCCAGCCACGGGACACCAATGCTGGACGGTTCGCTTGGTAGACGCGCACCATCGGCCCATCCTGCTCGGGGACGAACTAATGGTTCACGAGACCCAGGACTGGACAGTCCTCGAGGGCGGCCATATCCGTAATCTTCTGTAGCATACGTCCGGGGCGAATTCGTGGGTTCATCGATGTGCCCAAGCCCGGCTGCGGTTGCATGAAACGCTTCAGTTGTAGATGTGGAAGAGCCCATTCTCTGTTGACGCGTCGGAGGAGGTTCACTACCTGGCTGGCTTTCTGTGCCGCTGCCATTGGTACTTGTTGTACCACTCGGACCTATCGAAACACCACTATTTCCGCGCGACCCGTCGACATCTGTCTTCAAACGTTTCGACACGTCTTTCTCTGTTACTTGATTAGATGACGAGAACTTTGAAACTGCGAAAATTAGTCGCTCACCTTGCGTCTGAGTAGCCTGCCGTTTGCGGAAATCGTGCAAATAATCATTGTACTTTTTCCATTCGTGCGTCTTTTTATATTCGGCCAGATCACGATTGTATTTCTCCTTTGCTTGGTGTGCTTGCGTCTCAAATGGCTCCTTCTCTTCGCGTGTCAGGTTCTGCCAGTTTTCACCCACTAGCTTTGCGATCTCAGTAAACGTAAGGTTTTGACCTTTGAGATCCTCTCTCATCTCTTCTCGCCTGTCAGTAATCTGGCAGCGTGTATTTGTGTAGGAATCTTACTATTAGAAAAAAGCACGTAGGCTGAAGGGGGTCGTTCGGGTGCATTTTCGTCCGGCTACGAGCCAAGTCAGCTCCTTCTCTCCTCTCATCTTGCGCACATCCGAAGTTTCACTTCAGACTCGTGGCTGCCGTAAGTCAGGACTGACCTTTGGATGCCTTCTGTACTTCCTCTTGGTGACTGTATTTCCTTCTTTAGTATCAGTCTTGGCGGGCTCTGGGCGACTGGCATCTTGTCGGACATCTTCGATACTGGTTCGAGTGGGCGATACGAGGGACGCGTCGGGGGCGAGGCCTCTGTAATTAGCAATCCGGCGCTGAAGTTTCTAGAGTGCCGTTAGCACACTATCGCTGCCGCACGACACGCCAACACGATTAGACTTACTCGTCTGTGACCCAATTTGACGCCCAGTTTATCGCTAGAAGCCGATCAGCTGTGGTAACACAGGGTCGGCGGGCGGGAGAAGACATACAGATCAGACTCGGTGATGTCTAGTATGGTTTCCCATGAGTCAAAGCCCTGATCGACGAATGCGCCAAGGTATTGAGTAATGCCCAGCTCGCCGAAGGTTCTTTCGAGTGAATTCATGTAGCTGACTTGTCGGTGCCTCGACGGGATGACAGGTTCTGCAGCATCAGATATCGGGGGAGTGGGGGGGAAGGATGAGGAGGATAGAGAGCGGTTGGCGGGTCGTGGAAAGAAGGCGAAGACGATGTGTGCGAGGCGATGCGTGCAAGGCGATGGATGTATGGCGACGTCGAATTCGATGATGTTCACGATCAAGTCAAGTACCGTACCCCTGAAGCTGCCGGTGTGTAGTCCAACGTGTAGTTAGGCAGCTCACCACAAAGACGGGTCTAATAACCTGTCTACTGGGGTTTGTATAGGGAACTGGATACCTCGAGGTGAGGTGACGTCCGGACGGGCCTGATCCCGGGTCGACCCAGAAGGCAGAGCTTTTCCCTGTGCGTTTCCTGGGCCACGCAAATCGGTACGAGACTTGGATAGCGCGCGACGTCTGGGCTGGCACTGTGGGGAATGGGGTCTGCGATTGGCGGCGATGGTCGAGAAGGCCTGTGTTCACGGGGATCGGATCTCTCTGTATGGTATTTGTCGACGCGGAATCGGCCTTTTGTACAGACCAGAAGATGGAAATGGCAACGACAATGGCAATATTCTAAGGGGATTTGGAGATTGGCATTATGGGTCTCGGGACTTTTCAGCTAAATATGCGATGCACCTGCGTTTCTGAGATCTCGATGGATAAGGTAGGCGATGTGTGTGGTACTAGTAGCATGTAGCTTGTGTAGGTAGCGTGCTGATCACGGCACTCGGAAGACTTTTTACCTGAGTGTAGTGGACTTGAAAATGCGCTGCGGTACTTGCAGGCGACCATTCTGCTCACAGCGCCTGGTTGAGAGTTACTACGAGTGGTAAGAAACAGAAACCATACTACCTATAGTAGGTATGAACAAGCTGCCATACCGAGGGTGTGTGTGTTTTCTATCAACCGGGGGAGTCAGAACCGACGATAAACCCAAGACTGGTGAGGTCACGCCCAGTAGAGGCCTGTAGACCGGTATTTGCACGTCAGGCACACGATTCCTGAAGCTGATCATAGCCTACCTAGGTAACTTTGACCCAGGACCCATGTGAATACCATGGCTGAGTAGCATGGACAGGCTGCGTGAATCAAGCGTCGGGCCCGTTAGAGAACTATCCAGAACTACCTAGAACTACACAGCGGTGCCCGTCCCTTGCCTGTCCTGCTGCTTGGCTTGGCGCTTCATGTACATGAGGTCGCAGCAGATAGCGAGGTAGCAGCTTGTCATGAGATATGATGCAGCAAAACGCCTGCGAGGTCCTGAAGGGTAAGTAGGCAGGTACAAGAGGGATGGGCTTAAGTATGGTGAAGTACATATCGTGCAGGTTTGGGATCGAGATCGTCGGCTGAGGCGTGCAGCCAATCAGATAGCAAGCTTCAAGTTTACCATAAACAATCGCACCATGTTTGTTCCATGCAGGAAACGGGTGCTGTCCTGCCTGTCCTCCTGGAGCTGGGCAGAGAGGCGGAGTACCAAGGTGCAACGCATATATCCGTCGCGTTCGTCTGCTTGCCATGCGAGTTATGCGAGACATGCTAGTCATGGCACGATCATGATCCCGTTGTTGATTTCACCCATCATTCCCCCCTCAAGGCGAAGCTAGAAGGTAGGCTGTAAGGCTGTTCGGGCCTGTTACCTATGTGTCTGCGGGTGGGCTGTCCCGTTTGGTGATGGACATGCTAGACATGGGGAGGCGGAACGGTCGAAGAACATGGTCGAAGGTGTGTAAGATGATTGGCGAAGACAGAAAGCACGCATGACAGCAGACGGCTTTTTTCCAGCGGGCACTTGCCAAGATCCTCGCGCCGCTTACTTTGGGAGTTTCTGACATGGGACAACCGCGAGACAGTGGAAGGTAGGCTGGGTGCCGCAATCGACGATTGGGCCTTGGATCGAGAGTGCTGGTGCTGACCCCCCTCGGCAGCAAGATTCGACAGCATCTGTCTGCCCTGCGCGTGTCTGGATGGCTGCAAACGGCAAGCCATCTCAATAGAAATCCCATCTGGCCTCTCTGATCCCATCTCAACCTCCGTCATTGCGGGACGACATCGAGATTCAAGCACCGATAAATATATCCGTGTCCCCAATTTGCATGGTGCACACGGACACATTCTCGCGTGATCGGACCCAGCCCGTCCAGAAGCTGATACTTATCACCGATCACATTTCACGGGCACGCATACCACGGGAACAATCACGATGGGATGGGAATAATGGTCGAAGTGGATGGAGGAGATGGGAAAGTGATACAATCGGACTCATCGAGGAAGCAGCCAAGCTACAAGCGTGTTTTCGTTCCCGTCAAAGTGCATATATGCCTAGCATGCCTAAGTACCTAAATATCTCCTCGCAGGTATGATCAAAAGTTCACTTGATGCATAACCCCGGTTTGGCTGCCCATGAGTGGGAGCGACTGGTAACAGGTGCCACACTACAAGGAATTTGAGGCTGACAGTCAGGCAATGAGGCGTAGCTGGGGAAAAGATCAACAACTTACCTCCTAAGTAGGATAATAGACTTCTCAAAACGCGGTAGTATTTCCGCATCGGAATCCATATCAGATTTCCAGACTTGCCATTGCCACAGTGCCTGTTCATCGCAGCAGAACATGATCTACTATTCTATCCACCTCTACACCAGCAGCTCAACTAGCAGCGACCATCGCACACCTACCAGTACCTACCTACCTACCTAATATCCTCGCAACCTCGATCAAAATTCCATCCCCCATCAAGTCCTGGCTTTGGGCTTGCCCCCTTCGCACCACGTAGTTTGAACACACGAAAAGAAAGTAGCCATGTCTCAGCCGTCGAGGAACACCAAATCCACCTCAGACACTGAGGTACCACCCGAGGCACCACCCGAGGCACCCAGCGCCTCGTCAACCCAGTCAACGCAGGCAGAATTGGCTCAGGTAAGTTCCATTCAGCTTCTGCACCCTCAAGAGTGCCGCAGCCCGAGTTTGACGCCCGTCTAGGCCTTCAAAGACCTTGCAAGGTACGTGCCCGGGGAAGACCGGTGACAAGCCAGCGATCCCCCCCCCCCCCCCCCCCAACACGCCAATGCACAATGTCCGTTGGCTCTAGATGCCAATCTATCCCAATCGCCCATGCTGCCACTGGCTTTCTGCTATGCAGATCTGGAATGCCCATGTTTCCGCTTACCCCGTGCAACCCCTGTGACCGTTGTGGTTCTAGACCCAAGCCAGACCTCGATCTTCCTTTTACAGCTTCCCACATGGCAAGCGTGTGCAGTCCTTTTCCTTCACTTGAGTTTTGCCTCCATTGACTCGATCCCCTTCCCCTTTCGATGTGCTATCCCATCCCATCACGGCGGAAAGCAGCCGACCACCGCATTGATGAGCGGTGAGTTAGGCTTTTTGCCACTGCCATCAACACCTATGTATCCCTCTGCATTGGCGCCAGATGACTCTGCCCGTTCTAACGGTGACCTTCATACCTGACTGTGCACCACTATGTCATCCGGAACAGAATGTCCTACGAGTGCAGCATCTGTCAAATGAGCACCCACCTACCCCATGCAGGGTATGCCTCTTGTCACGTGTACTACTGTATCGATCGACCCAACACCTTAGGTCTCAGCTCCATTCCACCTATACTTCCTCTACCCCAGTTGTATACGTTCTCACAGTCACTGCGTCTGCATAAACTGATACAAGATCCAATCAGGGGCGAGCAACAAGCCGCCGTCATCGAAGCTAATCTGACAGCCCTCGAAGACAAACTCGATGCACTGCTAGCAGCTGTTGAGGGCGGCGCCAACGAAGTCGGTGCCCATCCGGATACTGGCGCCCGCTCAACGCCTGCAGACTCTGGCCCCGGGACCCAGAAGGAGAAGGAATAAATATATTTCAGTTAGCAGGTACTTCGTGACAGATTTCTAGGGTTCAGAAGCTACTGAAGCTACTGGTGCTTACTCTAACCACCTCATCCATTCTCTCTGGTGTGACAGGTCCAAACCCCTTCTCATGATGGGGTACCCGTGCCTGAAAGCGCACTTGATGGCTGTAATGGGGTCAGTTATTGAAAGACAGAGTAACTAAGGCATATTCAAATAATTGGGTGCGGCAAATGCAGACGACGTCTACAGTAATACCATATCTTGAGTCCCTAGTTTGCCAGTCTTCTCACGTGTTCCGGCGCGTATAGAACATAGGCCGTAGCTTCTCCTCAAAGCCTTCATCCGGAGCGTAGGATTGGGCGTCGTAAGATACTCGTCACAATGGAATGCTTTACGATCGAGTCTATACAGTCACCTCCCCGTCGTTCAGCTCATAGCCAATAGTCAGTTTTTTGTCATAAATACTCGGACGTCAGCAGGAATTTCATGGGCGACTAACCCGTGGTTGGCAAGATAGCGAATGTTTGGAGCTCGCAGTAAGGAGATCCCCTGGCCCAATTTCGGCCTATGCATTGATAGTGAGGAGCCCAAGATCGACCAGAAGAATTTTCTACTCCGAGCTCCAAGCAATGACAGTATGCGAGAGCTGCCTATACTTCTTCCGGCTGGAGTCTGGGCTTCTTTTTCATCTCAACTCCGAGGTGGCATGGTCTTAAGGAGGATGCCGCAATAAAACCGCCCCGACTCACGTCACTTGGCGGAATGATTGCTCCTATTGCTTCAGCTGCTACGCAACTTCGAATACTTATGGCCACATCATGTCGGTAACCTAACGGCCGCATGTCCATGTGCATCATGACGAGGTCTCCCTACGATGTAGTGGCTCAAGGACGACTGTCGAGCTACTCTGATGGATAGACACTGATATCGGTGATCCAGGAGTCAACAATGCAATCTTTCGAGGGACATCGCTGATGAAAAATAGCCGAGTAGATGGCTTGGTGAAGAGCTACTTCAGAGAGGAGTCTCCCCACAGGCAGTAATGTGGCCAAGTGCTGTGTGGCAAGAACGACAACTCGTGCGCAGTATGTGAGGGATCCATTAAGCAATCATTCCTCGTCTTCGGCGCATGTCATCGTCTCCAACTCATTTAGGGCTAATATTATCCCCATTGGTATTGGTTACGCACGTTATGTCCATGGCTTCTCAAAACCGGCTACAGGCAGGCCTTTAATTGGTCGATGCTCGCCGAGACGTCTTTGAGGCAATGAACAGAGTGAAGATCATGCATAGCAAAGCAAGGAGCGCTGTCTCGTGTTGCAAGAGGTCTCTGATCTCTATAATGGGCGTTCCGATCATCATGTCGATCTTGGCTGTCCCATGGCAGATATCAACCCTTTTCGTCATCACAATCCAGGCTCGATGACCCAGGCAAACGTGTCGAGGAGGGCAGTCGCAGATAGCTGCTGTGGATTGTCCGAGCATTACGTACTAGGCTAACGTTATAGTCTACTTCGTCTCAAGACTACATCGTCGTGACCAGGAAGCCATGTAGCTGGGATCAATATTGAGCAGCCTGTGATTATTTGCATCACTGGAGGCCATACTATCGGCAGCAAACTCGGTGCACCCAACAACCAGAAGCTTGAAACATGGTAACTCGTTATTACGTTCCATTGCGTCTGCAAACGGGCGAATGGCTTCTGCCTACGCTTCATCTAGCGTGCCTACATGTCAGTGAAGTTAGCCTGAAGTTAGCCTAGCATTATATCAGAAGTACAAATCCACACTGCAGCCCCAAGTGTGCGCAATAAGCCTTAAGCCCTTGCTCTCGATAGCAGTGTTGTCCCTTTCAAGCTACAACATCAGAGTGGAAAAGTTGTGCTCTGCAGCCATGCTGAACAAGTGACTCGTTGGTCGCTTCTGGTGTTGAAATCACGGTTCTGTGTTCATCTAATTATTTTTATAATCTGACGACAACAAAGATCATTATGAGCATTGACCGTGTCCATTTTGGTTATAGCAGCATCTCGGAAGTCAGATCGGCCGGTTTGGAGGAACAAGTGAAGGCTGCATATACACTTTCTTACTGGCACCACGAAAGAGCACTTGTGTCATTTGTTCAAGGAGATTTTTGGAAAACGAGGGTATGTCAACTACGAACCGATGCCGATGATACACAATCTCCACGATATGACTGCTACCCAGTTGTGATTGTGATGAAACCAGCTGCGGTAGCACACCCTATAAACCGCTATGTACCAATATGAATCATCAGAAAAGCCCAGGACTGCAGAGGCCGAACCCTATTTCATGCATCAGACACACAAGATCCCATAGTAGAGATTGAGGAGACCCTCCTCCGAAGGCGTACGTGGTGACCAAGCAAGCCAATAGGCCGATGCTAACATGAATCGACTCAGTAACGCCAGACTGAACTCCGTCCGCTGTGAAGACCCCCACTTGTAACGGTTTCCCGCTTTGGACAGGTTGTTTGTTATAATAATGCAAAGACCCACGAATGGGTGAAGAGTTCAGGGTATACAGATTCTCATCGGTTCCCAGAATATAGTAGCGAAGGGAAAAGAAACTGAGAGCATCCCACGGGATGCGTTCAGATGCCAGGGGGTATCGTGAAATAGCCGCATGGCCTGCGTATGCGATAGCCATCTGACCTTGTGAGACAGCGGAGCTTTGCTCTTCACCTGTCAAATTATTGGCTGTGAGCCCTCAACAAGAGCTGCACAGGCAAGCTCGGTTAGTCATGTCGTATACTGGGTTCTGAAAGGGTGGAGCTTGCCCGTTGCAATGTGTCTTCTTGGCTCGGGACAACGAGCGCAGGTTCTTTCATAGGCTCGTTCGATGTATTTGAACGAGGCTCAAGATTCGGCCTCAAGGATTTTTGCGGGCCACCTTTCTGACTTGATCGTTGAGCAAGTTCTCGTTCCCGATTCTTCTCCAGGAGTGCACCGCCCAAGGTAGCACACTTCAAAATCGTCTGTATCAGGTGGTTCTGCTGGAGAGGTTTCGATAAGTACTCATCCATCTGCGCTTGTATGCATCGCTCTCTGTCTCCCATCATGGCATGTGCAGTGAGCGCTATGATCGGTGTCCGCTGTGACGCGAGGCTTCGTTCGTATTCACGAATTTTACCAGTGGCTTCAAAGCCACCCTGGAGATATGTCAGCGTTATTCTTCGAGAGGACCAGATTTAAGGCTTCAAACCATGATTGGCATTTGAACGTCCATCAGAATGACATCAAACTTCCTTTTCTGCACCATCTCAACGGCTTCGAGACCGTTGCCGACTACAGTAACAACGTGGTGATACTTCTCTAGAATCTTGACAGCGAGTCTTTGATTTACTCTGTTGTCCTCGGCAAGCAGGATCTCGAATGATTTCGTGTTGTCAGCAAGAGATGGTGTAGCTCGATTCTCTAATGCTGGGACCATTCCATTTCCTAAGTCGATTGTTTTGCATGGAGTGGTCATGTATGAAGTAATGCCGAGATCAAGGCAGGACTTCAGATTAATATGTACCATCGAGGCCAAAAGAACGATCGGAAGATATCTGAAGTCTTCGATGGCCCTCAGCTTACGAGCAGTCTCGATTGACTCCACGATGATGACATCGTAGGGTGGTTCGTCCGAGCTCGACGAAGCAGGATTTTTCTCCTGGTTGACCACTACCGGTACAAGGCCTAGCCTTTGCAGCATAGCCGCAACGTCTTTGCCGTACCCAGAAATGCCTTTGTCGATCAGGAGAACTTGATGCCCTCGGTACGGCCGGAGTTGCTTCTCAATTGGAATGAGCCCGTTGTCGGCCAACTTCACGACGCATGTGAAGAAGAACGAACTTCCCTTTCCGCACTCGCTCTTGACCCAAACATCGCCACCCATGAGGCTCACGAGCCTCTTCGAAATCGAAAGCCCAAGGCCAGTGCCGCCGAACTTGCGAGTCATAGAGCCATCAGCTTGCTGAAATGTATCAAAAATCAGGTCAAGCTTGTCCTGAGGGATTCCTATTCCCGTATCTGACACGACAAACTCTATAGCATACTCGTGCGGGTCTCTCGGTTTGGGCCCTTCAGATTCACGGATAGTGAGACTGACTTCACCGTGCTCTGTGAACTTGATGGCATTGCCAACCAAATTTAAGATAATTTGTCGCAGACGGAAAGAATCTCCCACGACATAGTCAGGTATAGTACTCTCCACCTTGTATGTCAAGTCCAAGAATTTTTCGTTCGCTTTGACTGCTAAGGTCTTGAGAGCATTGAAAACTGTACCTCGAAGTGTATACGGAATCTCTTCAATGACCATTCTTCTGGCTTCAATCTTGGACAGATCCAAAATGTCGTCGATGATAGTCAACAGACTGTTGGCCAATTGATTTACGATGTTGAGCATCTCTCTCTGGTATTGTGTCAAGTCCGTATCGAGAGTGAGCTGCGTCATTCCAATGATACCATTCATAGGTGTACGAATTTCGTGGGACATGTTGGCGAGGAACTCGGATTTCGTCTTGTTGGCTTGTTCCGCTGCCTCTCTGGCTTGTGTATTCCTTTGAATACTATCCCGCAAATTGTACACCATCTGGTTTATTTTGCGCTTGAGCTCATCCATTTCGCCAGATGCCTCAACATCAACGAGCTTGGTAAAATTCCCATCGGTAGCAGCATTAGTGATATCGCCAAAAGCTCGCACTTGTGTAGTCTATAATTCGATTAGCCACATCAGGCAAATGGGATCAGTACACTGTTTCACGGTTACTTACCAAGTTTGTCGCCATAGTGTTGACATCAGCCGTAATCTCTTTCCATCGTCCTTTAAGACCTCCGACATCAGCCTGCCCACCCATCTTACCATCAACACCAACGTCTCTGGCGACTCGCTGCACTTCATTACAGAATACTGAAAGTCGATCAACCATGTTGTTGATAGTTTCTTTCAGTATAAGTATCTCGCCCTTTGCCTTGACGTCGATTTTTTGACTCATGTCACCATCGGCAATGGCTTGAGTGACGGTGGAGATACCGCGCACTTGGGATGTTAGGTTGAGAGCCATTGTGTTGACGTTCTGGGTCAGGTCTCTCCATTTGCCTTCGACGCCGTCGACACGGGCTTGGCCCCCAAGGGTACCGTCAGTTCCGACCTCCCTAGCGACTTTGCTAACCTCAAAAGCAAAGGTCCCAAGGCGATCCACCATCGAGTTGATCGTAAGCTTGAGTTCGAGAATTTCACCCCTGACTTCGACTCCGATTTTCTTTGTCAAGTCGCCACGAGCCACTGCAGCGGTAACCCTCGATATCTCTCGTACTTGGGTGGTTAAATTCATGGCCATGCCATTTACGTTGTCGGTGAGGTCGCGCCAAGTGCCTTGCACGTCATTAACAGTCGCTTGTCCACCTAGACGCCCTTCAGTGCCGACTTCTCGGGCGATCTTGCTGACCTCGCGGGCGAATTGTTGGAGCTGCTCGACCATAGAATTGATCGTTGATTTCAGTTCGAAAATCTCACCTTTACACTCGGCTTGAACCTTCTGCGTCAGGTCACCTCTGGCAACTGCAGTCGTGACCTTGGCGATGTCGCGTACTTGTGTGGTGAGATTATTGGCCATAGCATTGACATTCACGGTTAACTCGTTCCACATTCCTCGTACTCCCATTACGTCGGCTTGACCACCTAGCATACCCTCAGTACCGACGTCTCGGGCGACACGTGTGACTTCGGAAGCGAATGTGCGCAACTGTTCCACCATGGTATTGATGGTTTGCTGGAGCTGAAGTATCTCGCCTTTTGCAGGTCGCTCAATCTTCTTGGTCAAATCGCCATGCGCGACAGCAGTTGTAACCGAGGCGATTTCGCGGACTTGGTAGGAGTTAGCGAAATGTATACCACGTCAAAAGATTATTCATGCATACCTTGATCTGTAAGATTCTGCGCCATAACGTTGACTGAGTGGCAAAGTTAGCAGTACTCGAGATTTCTGTGACAGCTGCTACAGACCATTGTCCGTAAGTTCTTTCCATGTACCATCGACACCTTCGATTTTAGCTTGGCCTCCAAGCATGCCGTCAGTACCGACCTCGCGGGCGACACGTGATACTTCGCTGGCGAAAACTTGAAGTTGGTCCATCATTGTATTGATCGTTCGCTTGAAGGTAGTAATCTCGGGGTCCATTTCCACAGTGTTCATCCGTACTTTCATGGTGAGATCGCCTCGAGCGACAGCGGTGACAATCTCACCGATCTCTCGGAGGGCCTTTTGAAAGGCTTCATTGGCCTTTTGATGTTTCCATAGCTCTCGTTCCAATGCTGCGACTCTTTCCTTTTCAAGAACTTGAAGAGCCCTTTCTTGCAACTGTTTCTGCTCGATTAATTGAGCGTTGACGTTGGTAAGCTCCTGGCGCTGGTTATTGAGAAGCTTAGTCTGGTCATCGATGTGCTCTCGCAGGCCTTCAAGTGCCTCGTCGGTGATCGAGTTTGTCTTGGCAGACCGGTCTTCGGGAAGACCATTCCTTGTGGGAATGATAGAAAACTTGGTCCGCGACCGCGAAGCCTCTTCGCCGAACAGGGATTCGGCGGTCTCGTTGGGGGTATCAGGGAAGTTGGGAACGTTCGCAGCGCTAGCCTTGGCTTCGATTTGTTGAATCCTCACGGTGAGCGCAGAGAGCTCACGCTCCAAAGCTTCTTTCGCAGCGCATTCGCGACCGGGCAGTTTGACTCTAGAATTGGTACCGATAGGGACGGGGGCTGGGTCTCCAGGAAAAGCAGCGAGGGATTTGACGATGGCGGCAGCTGCTGCCAACGCCTGATCGTCGGCCATAACTCTCATGACAACCTGACGAGGCGCAGAAGTTTCGAAAAAAGCAAGATATAGTGTGTTGTCGATAATAGGACTAATTAGGGAAGCGAGAGGATCAGCGTTCAACAGACCGCCGAACTGATCTTAAGAGACACACATCGAGTGTGGGAATTTCGAGCTCGATATTGCAGCGTATTGCGGTAAAAGCAGTTATAGTTGTATCTAAACCACAAGACGCCGCGGCATATCCGCCTCAGCAGCGTGGACGGGAAACGTTCTGGTCAGAGGCCAACGGTCAAAGGAGAGTTTGGGCGTTCGGGTGACCGATTTAGACGACAACAACAAAGCACAGACAAGCGACAGGCAAGGCGAATGTCGTTACGACGGTATTGGATCGGGTCGAAGGAGAAGGTAGAAAAAAAATAATCTTTTGTCGGATGGGATGTTAGGTAAAAGAGAGTGATGTTAGTAGCATGGGGCAAGTCAGGAAGAGTGAGAAGGCGCTACAGCCACTGTATCGACCCTAACAGGAACTTCCTAGTACCCTGACAATTGCGGTGGCCGAGCGAGGGTGTGCGGTCCAGCTCCAGACAGACGGCAGGCGGCGACCAAAGCAGAGGGCAACGCAGAACGGCAGCACTCCGTACAGTGGTAGGAACGCTTATTCCGAATGGAGGGAAGAAAAAGAGGATGAGAGATAAGGCGGAGAAGGGCAAAATGTGGATGGGGCCATCTCCTTTGGTCTCGCAGATGAGAGGTCGACGTGTTGAGCTGGGGCCAGCATTCGCTATGGCGCTTAGTCGCTATTGGCTCGCTAGGGCCAGGGGGGGATGAATATCGACTTGGATGAAAGGGGGCCACCCGACCGAGGATGCGCCTACCACTGATCAATGAGACCTATCCACTTAAGACTTGACACAGTATGATAGCGAGGGACAACTGTCGGCAGGTACTTGTAGATAGACACTTATTAGTAGGTGGCGATTCAGGGTGTTTCTGATGTACATCGTACGCAGCCAATGGATGCCGGTTCATTCCGGTCCATTTGCCCCCGTTCTATGCATTTTCACTCTTTTTGACGAGGAGGCTGTTTTCTGGGTTGTCGATGCCTGTCTCACTTTGCCTGGCCTCGCCTCCCAGTATGCTCTTTCGAGATATCCGTACTATGCTCAAATATAGGCCAGGGGTGTTTATATACCTAAGGTAGGTAGCTGTCTTGCCCAGCATTAGGAGCTCTCCAAGTCGCAACAGTGATATCGCACAAGCAGAACCAATCCCAAAGTCAGAGTTCAGAAAAACCTAGTACATGGAAGTGGTCAATGGAAATGGAGGGGGGGTTTCAATGTGATTGGGGGCTGGGGATGATTTGCTGACCATTAATTAGATCTGCAAATAACGGTGATCCCCAGTCAATGTCGTACTGCGACATAGGCCTGGAGCTACCTCATGTAGGCAGACTTCCTGATCCTTCACAGGTAGGTATCTGGGGATCCCAGCTAAATCAGCTCGAGTGCCTGCATCAACTCAGATAGGTACCCGAGAGCCAAAATGGCCACTCTTGTCCCCCAAAATCCAACAAGTATCTACCTATGTACATCAGAGCTAAATGGTGGTCAAGAAATCGGATTCCTGGTTGCTGCTGCCCAAACCCTCGGTACGTCAATTAGTAGCTTCCGGGTATACAGTAATTACCTAGCTACGGGACGTTCGCTATACAGACACGACTTGACAATACTAAACAGCAACTGGCAAGCCAGGAGGGGCAGATTTCAACGCTTCTAATAAAGGTTCTAGCAACATGGATCTCAGCTGGCCGCTCACCGTTCTCCTATACCCCCAGGCTACGTACAACCCTTGGCTACAACCAACAAGTCTGGTAGGAGTCTGGTCATGTCGTGCAGTGTAGGACAGATGGAACACGAGGACACACACAGAGTTGCCGGTATCCCGCAGTAGTGTCTTCTGAACCCCTACCTGCCCTACTTCGAGCCGATGCAACCAAGACACACTTGTACTCGGCTTCGTGAAAAGCATCCGAAAATGTAGAGAGCGTTTGTGGGGCCGGTCGACTTGTCCATGTGGATAGTTTGGAGGCTAATCCCTGGTTCACCGTATGCCCACTATACTTCCACGAGACTCCAAGCATTGGCTGCAAGGACGGTGCTTGACGCTGGCTTGACGGCTTGACAGGCGCATTGGGAAGCAAGGCGTCGCTCGAAGAATTGAAATTACCAGCGGCCAACCCGAAAAGAAAGAATCGTTCGATAGGAACACGAATCACTAGGTTCAATCAAAACTTGACACTTTCACAATGGCTGCATTTTGTACTCTCAGATGTCCCCTCAGGTGTTCCGTAGGTTGAGGTACCAAACGGTATCTGACAGGAGGCATTCTAGGTATACTTGTGGCTGGTAGGAGGTAGGGATTAGGGGTCGTCCGTCATTGAACATATAACCGCAAAGTCCCCCAAGTTTGTCTTCTAGTAAAAACGACCTAAGAGGAGATAAAGTCGATAAAGCCTCCCAGCGCATCACTTGAGTATGTGGGCTGAGATTCCACCATGCACGTTGTCTCTTTTTCCATCGCGTAAAGGACCCTGGCCCTGGCTCTGCGGTTGAGGCTTTCCGCGTTCTCGTTGTCTTCGGTTCGTTACGTACTCCAGCAGGTATGTCTGCCCAACAGGGCTTTTTGCCTAGCTCAAAAATACAGATGCAGAATTGAATTGCGCTGAGAGCATCGGGATCCTTGGCAACGCTTGCAACGAGAGGGGACGGTGCCAACGGGCTTTACAAGCGTCCAATCCCCCTCTGCCGATTCGCTATCACCGTGATTGGGCATCCGCGGCTGCAAATCACATATTGCTACTACCTGCCTGATGTACCGTGTCTCTGGGGTCGATTCGAAGAATTCCAGCCACTTGCGTTCCGCACCCATATCCTGTTGCTGTCTTACCGCCTCCACTACGACGTCTTCGCAGAGGATCATCTGGGCTAGACCATTGATGGGCAAGCGCAGCAACATTCCCGAGTGAGGCCAGATGCCGACTCAGTAACGCCTTGTATCACTGTATTTTGTAGTTGAGAAGGTCGGGCCTGGTCGGGAACCGGCTTGCTTGAGGTGAAGGAGGCCTAGATGGTCCGAAGGTTACGCGTGGCAAACTCCCGGCAAGCCCCTTCTCGTGTGCTCTGTCGATCGGCAGGGCGGTCGTCAGGGCTCTCTACATGTTCTAGAGGTATTGATTCCTTTTTTTTTTGTCTTTGCGAGCTGTATTGCGGTGTTGAAGTCCAATATTATTATCTACAACATCACGTATGGGCTCATTGCCCGCTCATCCGCATCAGTTACTTAGGTAACTACCCTTTAGGCATGCTCCAGAAGATGTATGTACCATGTATGGTATGCTATCGCCGCTTGCGGTAAATGAGCCTTGTAAGATTGCTCGCCAGCCCTAACAGCAGCCAGCCATGCCAGTTTGAGAAACGGCTCCATTCCCATCTCCCCCACATGCGTATGACGTCACGTCCATAGACTGGCTTCACGTGCAGGACCCTTAGGTACGGTCAAGGCCATTTAGGTAACTTATGTACAGTGTTGTAACGTGTAGGCGATTCCCATCATTGGGAGGTGTCTCGTATAGAAGTACTTACCTAAGGTAAGGTGAATTCCATTAGACACTACCTTCATCCTGCCAGCCAGTACTCATAGAAGTTAGTGCTTCAGGTCCTGGCGAGGCTCTACGCATCTCATCGTTTTGTGATATTAGCGTATTGATTCGAAGCACAAACACCTGCAGCCACCCCAGCTGCACTTGACTTGAAACCCTGCAGGTGAAAAGAAAAGGAAGGAAAGGTAAGAGCACTTTGCAGTCACATGCTCCAGCCAGAGCTCTGGTATCTTCCAATCAGGCTGAACGTGTTCGCACATCGAAGGATCCACTGCCAGTCACTGCAAGGAGTTCGAACCTCAGATACCTCTGCATAAGTAAGTAGGTGCCTACTACTAGTAATCTCCACCAAATGCCGAGCGTCGAAGGCTGACAAAAGTGATAAGCCCGCACAACCATCCATCTTAGGTTATCATAGTGTAGCCATCTCAGAGCGCTCGTACGATAGCTTGAACAATATACGCGCTTCCTGACCACGACAGTTCCGTAGCCGGACCCCTACACTGCAAAGACCCGCAGAGGGGCAGACTACAGCGCTCGGGTACCAGCCGATACATCTGCGCAGCAGCTGGAACATCGCTGCGCTCGTGGCTGTGGCCCACTTGACTTACCCATTCGGCGCAAATTCTGCTCTTCTTCATCTTATGGTGCTCCTGCCCACCCTGCCTTTGCCCATCTTCGATTGCGGCAAGTTATTAGTTGCGGAGCCGCCTCTGGCAGGCCTCCAATTAGTGACTCTCAAGTGCCTTGACGTGCTTCGAGCCACGCGGATTACCAGACAAAAGAGCGGAATTACTGCCTTGAAGCTCTGGGGCCATCGAGGGGTAGAGATCTCCCACGCCCAACACCCACTTTCCTTGTGGCGTGGCGTTCTCCTTTCCCTTAGCTTTTGGAAAGCACAGATTTTCAAATACAGAGTGAAGTGTCGGTACGCTAGCGTTTCAAGTCACGGAACCTCAGCTCGATATCTGAAGCGGGAATTCATAATGACTATCAAACTTACCTGGCAATTAAGGACAAGTCACCGACGATCAAAACAATTACAGATGACGTAGGACCTCATCACGTACCCTCGAAGCATTGAGGCCACACCAGCCCCAAGCTTCGCACCCACTGTATCTGTTTCAGCACTGGTCGTTGTCCTGGAATACACATGAATCGCAGATGTAAACCGTAAGTGAAGCACGATGAATGGCTATCACGAGTCAGGCCCCACCAAAAACGGTCCTAGAGTGCTGAGGACCCTGAACCCAGAGGAAATAGGGTCACGAGCCGATACTTAAGTGGCCTATTCCAGGCCAAGTGCTGCATCCCTCAGGTGCGGTCCCGCTTTCTCCGCCCCGGGCGGACTCGCGTTCTCGGAAGTGCCAGTCGCGGCCAAGGCACACAATCCGAAGTAGGCAGCGACACCACATGCAAGTTGAGATCGGGAGGCAAAATCTAGGTGCCATGGCCTTCAGGTGCAGCCAACGAAGAACAGCTTACAGGCATGGCCTTGTAAGGTGACTGACTGATGGACTGGTTTGAATGTTGAATGGCTGCAGATGAACGCTAGGCACCCAAGGCTGCGTTCTGGTCGGTCTCAGGCTGTTAGGGCGAGCATGCCATGAACCATAGTCTGTCGCTTTCGAGTGCCTACAACGATATCCTCGTCATGTACGAGCCAAGCACTGGCACCGATGCGGAGCCAACCAACCTCGCTCGCCTTCTTTGACCGCCGACTACATAAGATTCAACGGCTTTCCGGTCCGGATGGTCACCTTGCCCTGCTTGGGAGGGATGGACAATGCACGATCGCAGCAGATGCCGATCCGGGTCCATGCATCAGACTTCCTGCTCGCAACTTTGCTAATCCGTTTCAGCTGGGGATAGTCGTGGTATGCAGATGATATTTGAAGAGTGTCCAAGTGACTCCGAATAAAAAGCCTCCTTGTGCAACAACTAGCCCATTCTGATGCGATCGAGCTGCTCTCACATGCCATAGACGAGGAAAACAATGGGTTCCAATGGAAGTGAATGCTTTCTTTCCCATCTAGTTAGCGAGGCCCTGACTCGTTGCTTGTGCTGCTGCTGTGTGCTGATATCACAAAGACATCAATTCATCCCGTCTCGTAGTGACGTCTTATGTAATTGGATTCAACGTATGTGAAAGCAAACACAAGTGCCAGCACATTCAAATATCACCACACATGCAGGCTGTCTTGTCTGTTGTGCAAGGGGGATCCATGGTGATCGGCGGGGAGAGTTACCGTGTGTCGACTGACATTCACTGATGTCGTCCATTCAGCCGGCTGTAGTACCCGACTATCGGGTATCATAGGTACACCTTATCTTCTCGGGCGCGGGATTCTGGTCCGCCACTGAATGAGGTGTCTCGCAGCTAATATATTGATTGCGTATATTGGTGATACCTGGAAGCCTTTCGTTTTTACTTGTATTTCCATACTGCAGTAAGACGTCGACTATGGTCATCGGTCTGTATAATACCTTGATATTTGAGATATTCTGGTTCCAGGGGTTGAACGAGAATATTTGTAGGGGCGAAAACTAAAGAGATTCAAAGTGTTTTGCTTGTGGTATTTCGCGAGTAGGTAGTATTGTGCGAGTTGTATTAGAAGCTCCTAAATAATACCCAGTCTACCGATCGCCGCGTCGACTTTCCCGAAAGCCGTAGTGTGATAGGCATTTCTAAGCGGCGGATGTGGATTTTCCAAGCATATATCGTAATTGAGGCAGTATAGTCGGCCGAGGCGAAATGTTGGACTCGACATTGACGTAGGGAGCCCTGTGACCTATTGTGTTGCAGGTTGTTCGAGATTCACGATCCTGATTCCATCTCCCTCAGTCTCTCGATGTTCGTGTTACCAGGAGTCTTCTACCAAGGTCAGCGTAACCAGGCTGTTGAGCATCTTCATGGCATCAAGTTGCCGTCAAAAATTGCTATTCACCTGTGTCCGCCATTGATGCGGTCCTTTTTCTTTTGAGTTAGTTCCTAGGGACGCCATTTGGTTCACACCTCGACTAATACTCGAGCCATTCCCGCCCATGCTATTGTGTCGTTGTCATTACAGGCTTAGCTTAAAGATACCGTGCCAGTAGAAATCAACAATCACTTGTCACGTACAGTGAGGTATGCATCGAATTTCCCGATAGAATTTACCCAACTAAAGAAATCCTGTAACACTGGAGACTCGAAGACCGTTGACGAGTTTCTCGAATATGCGTCGACGGACTTAGCGTGAGCGACAAAGCTGTCCCATTATCGGCAATAAATGACTGAACTTGGTCAAAGTCGTAGCATGGCATTTCGCCAGGACTCAAGCAGGATGTTTCCTCAACTTTTCGTTCAAAGACCACAATGGTGCATGCGTTTCTCCTTTCCGATATTGTCCCGCCAGCAATGGAGGCATTTCGGGAGGACAAGGGACACAACTGACTCAGAGGTCATACAGCGAGTACCCCACATGAGAAATAGAACACCGTGCCCAACAGCTGGAGTGACCTTCGCCGTCTCGTGATATGACGCGGTGCTCAGCGATATCTGACGGGATGCATCAACATGTAGATACCAGGGCGATATGACTCAAATTTGATCGAATCGCGAAGCTTCCCGTGTGAACGTGGTGATGGTGGGCGACTGCTTCAGTTGACTCAGTTTAGAGAACGTCATATGAATTGCTAATTTACTCTCTAGATAGAACATATCATATACCAGCTTTTAATCTCGTGACCGTTCAGTGTTTCGTCAATTATCTCGTAGCAACTGGTACATTACACTCTGAATTACACACACTAGTCGCTGATAATCGGGAGTCTTCATGAGCTTTGGTTTGCTGAACTCTATGACTGTACTTCGAAGCAGAGCCACGAACTGATCCGTCCACATACTTGCATATAGCTTCTCTATCTACGAGATCACTCCCTTTGAAGACATGACAAGCTTCCTGACACAGTAAAAAAAAAGGGACCACCTGGCCAGAGGACCATAGGCTACGCTGAAGTATCCTTTGCTATGCATTATATGATGTACAGGAGATTCTATGTCGATGATGACCTTTTGCAAACCACAGTAGCCCAGTATCGCCTGTGTAATAATGTGGAAGCAATCTAATGGTCTACGACTTCACTGGAGGCTATGTACTGTTGGTTAGGCACGATATTATCAAGAGAGTATGATTGCCACCTTTGTAGTAGCATGCCAAATATGATGTCGCAAACATTGACAACTTAAATGAGGCACGGGACGTCCACAGACTGCTAAGTTGTTCAAAGAAGAAGAGCAGTGAAAGTGCAGGTTCGTAGCTACCTACCTTAAGTAGATACCTAGATCCAGTGAGTTTTTGAGATTGGGCGCGGACGCCCCAATACATAGAGACCAGAAACCAATCAATCATAAGAAGAGTATCCATGCAATTGTGATACTATTACTAGACTGTATTGTGTTTTGCAGAGGAGAAGGAGAAGGTAAGCAGAGAAACGCACGCTCTGCAAATGCGGCTGTTCCCTAACTCGTATTCACAAGTATGGATGGGTCTCGAAGCGGGTCTGGAAGTGACCGTTACTGAGATCTACCTATCCTAGCTTTGTCATTAGTAATATATTAACCAATAAGAGCGCGTCATTTCATAACGGGCTTGTGGTCTAGTGGTATGATTCTCCCTTAGCATGGGAGAGGTCCGGGGTTCAATTCCCCGCGAGTCCATTTCTCCTCTTTCGATGAGTGATATCATTTTGTTTTTCTTTTGCTATCGTAAGTTTTGTTTCTAAGCCGCCCGCCCCCATCTGATTTGTATCTTCTGCGACGACCGGCATCAGGCAAGTGAGAGAACGGCGCGATGATGTTTTCATGGGGCCGATGCCCGTCCAAATTCAAACTGCTGTAGTCTCCGTATGCTTCGGCCGGTGATGAATGCGGCCACGACTCTGCGCATCCAGATGGGCCACTTGATAGGTACTACTCAATAAGTTGAGACCAAGCCACCGTGCTGAAAATATACCTCTAGCGACAAGTAGGACCCTGGCAGAGACCACTAACGAGACAGGTAGCGCAAAAACGACTGGGGACGAGCCAACGAAAATGATCATTATTAACATGCAACTGGTATCAGAAGCCCCCTTTTGCCGATAAAGGGAAACCGCCTGTTGCGCCCTACACACTCTAAGTGACATGTTGCTCCAGTTTGCCGAACTTGCCATGTATTACTGTTCTATTCGAAATGAATCCAAAACGATATTTGCAACGAGAGCAGACAAGGTCTCTCTTGCTCAAGGAACTACGTCCTCGATTGACAGTGCCGATTTCTACTACGTATCATTGCTAATAGTATCCATATGCGGGCAACTCAGCCCTCGTAGGGGTTGCATGCAGTTCCTGAGGCTTGACCGTATCATCCAACTCGTTTCGACTCTGGGTCGTGCTCCAGACAGGCGATGACCAGTAATGAGACGTTTCCATCGGTGACGACTCGTAGGGCGATGGTACAGTCTGCTGTGCCGATATATTATAGAATGACGGGAGGGCACCCGTGATCAAGTCCCTCTGATGGCTGGAATTCTTCTTCCATTTAGAGGCCAGATAGGCCACAGCCGCAATGACTCCAATCCCCCCAAACGCAGCGCCAACGGCAACGCCTGCTGTTGCCATCCCCGAGAGACCGCTGCCACCGGCGGTCGGACTGACAGGCGTGCTGTTGGGAGCTGATGATGCCGTACTGTCTTCGGCCGTTGATGCCGTATCACGCTTTGAGAGTGAAAAGGTCGCTTTACTGTTGGTGATGATTTTTTCTCTCACAATAGGATCCATGTCTCGACAAGCCTCTGCACTTTGACTATAGCGATTGTGGCCGTCGTCACAGTCTGAGATCTCCTTGTCTAGGTCGAAAGCTGAATGAGACGTTAGCATGGAATTCTGAAGCATTAGAAGATAAATACGAACATTGCTGATCGTTACATTGAACCCGGCACGCCGCCAACTTCCATGCAGAATTTGTGCAATCCTTCACTCGCAACCGGTTCCTCATGGCAGCGCTGCCATCGTGCGCATGGCACGTGGACGTTGCTATCGCCAGAAAGTAGAGTAGCGTCACGAGAAGAGCCATTCAACTGGGTATGACCGTTGGGCAAGGCATATTCGCATTGCCGTGTGCGAGGAAAAGCACCGAGTACCAGCCGTGCGGTGAAGGGCGGATGTGCCTGTCATTTTGAGGGATTCCCAGATTCCACAACTACCCTGCAGCCATGCGACTCCAACGCAGCCTGCCTGGAGTGGAATCTAGGACTGTTGAGTACTTGTCTGTCCATCTGGCCCTCGCATGGCCCATGGGGGTGGGCGGCGCAGGTAACAGGCCAGGCCTTGAACCACGGAATGACACAATCTTGATAGAAGCCAAGCTGGTATCTTGGCCTCAGCTGGCCTGGCGAGGGGCGGCGAGGATCTGGGCCAGCCAGTCGCTGCGGAACACTCGCTTACATGAATCCACCGCAATGTCCCCCAGGTCGTACCAGTGCGGGATCCGCATGGGCGCTTACGGCTGATCCCCAATGGCATGGTTGCTGGATGGGATTGGGCCATCACTTGGAGGCCAAAGGCTCCTGGACAATCAAACCAGGTCAGCTATAGCTGCAAGTCGAATCACAATGATGTTAATGAGTACCTAGGCCTAGGTACCTCCGAGGTAGGTAGGCAGGTACGCAAAGTAGAACACAGTTTGAATGTGCCAATCTACAACTTGAGCTTGTATCCCTGCCGTGATCTCGTACTTGACCAGGTCAAAAGCAGTACGGCACGAGCAAGACTCAGCAGCACCACTGACGGGGAAATCGAAACAATGGCCCAGTCGAGTTTCAATGTCCATCAAAGGAAGGTTGACTGTAGTGTACGACAAATGAGAACGACCACCAAGCGCCTTTGGCGCGATGCATACGCGCTTGCGCAAGCGTTCCCCTCCTGGAACGAACCTAGTCCGACCAGCCCTACCACGGCAACAACTCCCCGGAGGGGGCAGGCTACCCGAAAAGAAAATGTGGTACAAGGAAACGAGCAGCTTCATGCCCAGACTATAGTATAGTATCTGCATTCGAGGCGCCAGCAAATAGGTAGCCTTGCCACATCGATACGTGAGTCCTTGATACCGGTACTTCTCCCACTTCCCTGGCTCCTTCTTCGTAGACTCGTCGGTTATAACGAGGCCTTCTGATTAGAGTCTCCTCGTGCAATGATCTATCACTCACGCGAGGTATCAATCATAAATTCGCTCAACAGTCATAGAAGCTCTCGGGGCCTGCCATGTTGGTTGGTCATCATGCGTGCTTCCCATGGGTCGATATGCAAGAGAGGCGTTGTATCAAGCGGCTAACTTGTATCCCTATCAGTGTAAGGCCAATCGAGCTGACGTGGGGTTGGAGTTGGGATAGCTTTTGCGGCCTGAAGAGGTGCATTCGAAGTAACTTTGGGTTTGTGGATCAATTACTTATGGAAGGTTTCTTTGACTGTCTTCCCCGGCTCCGTGATGAGCTGGCGTTACGAAGCCTGGTGCGCAGGTGCGATCTGTTCTAATGCTGTACTGAGCCTCGCCGCCAAAGCGTCCGGAGATGAAAATAATTTGCAGCCGATGACCCAAAGCCAAGGATGACCTTATGGGTATGGATGACTTAGCGATAGAACAGCAAGCCGAGGATGAGAGAATGATGAGTAGGGCGGATACCTATGGTAGAAATATAGGACCCTCAGACGACCCCAGATTGTTAGAAAGGGAGTCTGGAAACAATAGTGAATGCTGAAATGATACAAAAGGCCAATTTGGTATGATGATACTGGCGTTGAACCTAACTACCATGTACTCTGCTTCGTGCGACCTAGACCATCTCTCGGTAGCGACGGTGAGGAATGCGATATCGTAGCAAGGGAAGTGACTGGTGATTTAACCGAAGTCCGCGTGGGAGCATGCTGGTCAGACAATATTACTTAGAGGGAGGGATATGATGAGCCTTTTGCTCAACGGGCAATCATCTACAATGAAAATCATAAAGTCAATGACGGACGTATGGCGCCGTAGTTGTGCAACTGCGCTCGTGACGTGCAGAACTTTTGGAAGGTTTTGGTAGAGGTTGGACTCGAGCTTTGGTTGAGATCGCAGACGAACCCAAAAGGAAGCGCAGACGCATCGCATCACACCAAGCACCTGAAATACCGGGGTAGGTGCATAGAAATGGATGGTGGTTTCAAGTTTCAAGGCGTATCAAGACATTAGAGACGTAGGAACCAATCAATCGCCTGGTTATCGCCCGATCCGTCGCAGCTAAATGCCGTCGCCATGCGGGCTTATTAGGCTCCCCTAGACAGCGCACTTTGCCCCCTAAGGGAACCCCCTGACGATCTTTCTGGGGGATTGACAGTCATCGCGGGGATCTTGGCACTTCCGTTCCTAAGATCTCTCCCTCCGGGCAGGCTCCGGCCAACGGCTCGTACCTGCATACCACCTTGGAGCGGTCTCCCTGCTTCCCAACCACGCCTGCCATCAGATGCAGAGCTGCCATCCGGACGGTCTGGGCTGTGCCTAAAGAATGACACGACCACCTTGTTCGCATAGCGCGTTGGCTTCTGTATACAGCCATCAATTTCGGGGGAACTCGCTAAATTGCAGGAATGTGAGACGTAAAGCCATTCACCATCTACTACTAGGTACTTCAAATAGCATACACCATGCTTGATTAGGTCAGCTTTTGCATTGCTTTGTGCGCAACGTGCGACCTGGACATCTTGGAGTTAGCAAATTACGCCGTCCACTTTGTTTCCTGTTCTACCACCACAAGGCATCAGTCCCGCCAACGGCAGACACCTGCACGCTTTCTTTGCATGTCACTCTCCTTTGGCATCTTTCTGTTCTCTTTCTTGCGACCGATGTCTCCTCTACGAAGACCGCATCATTCTTTCTTTGCGTAACCCGCCCTGGAATTTCAACAGTCGCTGGTGCCGACTATTGTTTCTGCCTGCCATTCACTCCGCCACTTTTCGCATCATTGACAACCCAATACCCGCTCCTTTGTTGAGCAGAGTACGACCTCAGAAACGTTTTATGTCTTCCTCCTAGCCCGAGGTAGTTTTTTTTTTTTTTCGTGGTACAACAATTTCATCGCGATCCCTCATTTTCACTCGCTTCTTTTTCGATGATACCCAAGTGCGATACGCCCATAACATTCACTTTCATTTGACCTAGATTCTCTACTTCCATCTTCGCTGCGCGACTTCGTTTCGTTAGAACCGATCAAGACATGTTTATGAAATCTGTCCATCGCGCTGCTGCGCTAGCAGCAATATCAACCGCGCCGAAAGATCTTGACATCAATGATTTGGCGTCTGTCCGCAATGTTGCTAGTACCCTGGCATATGGCACAATGTCCTTGTACAGCGGAAACGTCACAAATACGACAGACACCATCGCCATTTTCCCTGAACCCTATTACTGGTGGGAGGCTGGTGCTGCGTGGGGTGCTATGCTCGACTACTCGCACTACACTGGCGACACCTCCTATGACGACGTTACAACAGAAGCACTGCTATCTCAAGTTGGGACAAATTTTAACTTCATGAGCGACTTGTACCAAGGCTCCGAGGGCAATGATGATCAAGCCTTCTGGGCCTTCGCAATCCTCGCTGCCGCCGAACGGAACTATCCTCAACCAGATGACGCGATTCCTCCGTGGCTTGACATTGCCGTCAACATCTGGAACTCGATGGTAGTTAGATGGAATGATACAACATGTGGGGGTGGCCTTGCTTGGCAGATATACGCATCTAACCCCAATGGCTTATCGTATAAGAATTCCGTAGCGAACGGAGGGTTCTTCCAAATATCAGCCCGACTAGCCAGAGCGACAGGGAACAGCACATATTTCGACTGGGCTCAAAAGGTCTGGAACTGGACTGAGGCTGTTGGTTTCATCGATGAGTCGTACAATGTCTATGATGGGGCCGATTCAGAACAAGACTGCAGCGTCAGCTCCAGAGACAACAAGACCTTCTCCTATACCCCTGGGATATTCATGTATGGCGCCTCAGTTATGTACAATTACACAAATGGCAGCATGATTTGGAGCGATCGAACGGCTGGTCTTTTGAAAGCTTCCAAGTCATTTTTCAGCTTCTCCGATAACTCAACGAACATTATGTATGAGCATGCCTGTGAACCTTATGGGCTATGCAATACCGACATGAAGAGCTTCAAGGGCTATCTCTCTCGATTCATGTGGGCAACCACAAAGATGATGCCCTCGACACTCAGCGATGTCCAAACGCTACTGAATCAGTCTGCCAAGGCAGCTGCTGGTGCTTGCTCGGGCGGAGGCAATGGGACGGTCTGCGGACAGAAGTGGTATGTTGGGGGCTATGATGGCAGTGCTGGGTTGGGACAGCAGATATCGGCTCTCGAGACTGTCCAAGGTCTGCTGGCGGTCGAAGCGCCGTCCCCCTTCAAAGCTGGCGAAATCAAGCATGTAAGAGCATCAACCACCAAGGCCATCCCCTATACGAGTGCAACACCTACTTCCTCTAAGCGGTCAGGATCTAGTCCGAAAGCTGCTATGGACTGGTCCATTGCAATAGTGGCTCTCGTGATAGTCTTTGTTGAGAGCTTTTGCTAGTGGTCTATGCCGTGAGCAACTTGAACATGCCTTCTACCTAGTTCCGAATGTCATAGCTAAGGAAAAGGGGCATTTGACGGGCTTGCATTTAGAACATAGCGGCATGATGGAGGGCTGGATCTAACTGGAAAAAGAGTTCGTGGAAACCTCACAGGCTGGCGCATAGTATAACAGCTCACAATTCCAAATTGGCTTATATTCCGAAGAATTAAAGCTGGATGATTTGCATTAGTGCGAAACCTCTTTTGCTAGAAGAGTATGCATCAAGCGAGCGTTCACCCCCACCAAGTGCACCAATCGAAAATTTCAGAAGCCCCTCCGATCGGAGCCCCGGTTTGTGAATGAATGAGTCCTCCCTGTACCTTTTTTTGTCGATTCTGTTCACATTACAACCATAACTCAATTCTCTAACCGATCCTCGCAATACACTTTGATAGAGACCTTTCGTAAGACCGTTTTTTTTTGAGGACATCCGATCAGTCATTTGGAGCCGTACGAAAAGCCAACCGGGTTCGATAAGTACCACCATGTCGCCATTCAACCTTGAGACATGTGCAAGACCCAATATATTAGCACTTGAGCCGTACCGCTGTGCTCGAGAGTATGACCTCTACCGTCTATCTTATATTGAATGCGCTGATCCATGATAAAGTGATTACAAAGATGACGGGACTAACGTATTGCTCGACGCCAATGAGAACGCTTACGGTCCATCTCTAACGGCGTCTGCCGTCTCAGCGGCTCAATCTCAGTCCAAGGGACCGAAAATCGACTTGCTGGGTCTCAACAGATATCCTGACCCTCACCAGCGAGATCTAAAGCAACTTCTGTGCGATCTACGGAATACTCACCACTACACAGAGAAGTCCATTACGCCAGACAACCTCTTCGTCGGGGTTGGCAGTGACGAGGCCATCGATGCGTTATTACGGTGCTTTTGCGTGCCTGGCAAGGACAGGATTCTGGTCTGCCCGCCGACGTACGGCATGTACTCTGTGTCGGCGCAGACCAACGACGTAGGCCTAGTCAAGGTGCCGCTGCTCCCAGCGCCTACTTTCGCCCTCGACGTTGAGAAAATCACCGCGACCCTCTCCGACGAGAAGGATATCAAGATGGTATATTCTTGCTCGCCGGGCAACCCCACCGGGTCGCTGCTCGCGAAAGAAGACGTGCGGAAGGTGCTCGAGCACCCCACGTGGAACGGCGTTGTGGTGCTCGACGAGGCGTACATCGACTTCTCGCCCGAGGGCTCCTCGCTCGCGGAGTGGGTGGCTGAGTGGCCTAACCTCGTCGTCATGCAGACGCTGTCCAAGGCATTTGGCATGGCGGGCATACGACTCGGCGCTGCGTTCACGAGCCCGCCCATCGCTCGTCTGCTTAACTCCCTCAAGGCGCCGTACAACATTTCCTCGCCTACCAGCGCGCTAGCTTCTTATGCAGTCTCTGGGGAGGGCCTAGAGACGATGCGCGCGAATAGGTCGAAGATCGTGGAGCAGAGAGAGCGGATGATGAGAGAGTTGCCAAAGATCAAGGGGGTCGGACGACTGAGAGGGGGCACAGAGAGCAATTATCTTTTGTATGAGATACTGGACAAGGAGGGCAAACCGGATAATGTTACAGCATTTGCCGTGTACGAGACTCTAGCAGAGAAAAAGGGTGTAGTTGTTCGGTTTAGAGGCAAGGAGCACGGCTGTCTTGGGTGCCTGCGGATTACTGTCGGTACGGAGAGCGAGGTCACACGGTTCTTAGGGTCACTGGAGAAATCGCTAGCTGAGATCAACGGGCACGATTTGACCGTTGGAAAAGATGAGGAGAAGAAAGAAAAGGAGGCGAGTGGTATCATTGCTTAGATTATGCAGCAACTCAGCCATATATGAATATCTAGACGTTAAGATTAGGAAGATATCGTTGCTTTTCATGTTAAACCTTTGGATATAAGTTGCTACTTCCGAATTGGCCACTATCTTCATCCGAGGTGTTAGGATCACAGCTGAGTGAACATAAGTGAAGACTATCTTTGAAAAGACCATATTTTGGAACCATACCTTAATAAAACCGCTACGAGATTAATATTGTACCTATCTGGGCGCTCAATAGTTATGACTCGATGAGGCCTCAACCTTCACCATGTGCTTTCATGCCCAGGCTTCAGAGGACGTTGTTTGAAGACATGCGGGCTCAAAATTGGTGATATGCACATTTAATACCTCTTGTGCCCGTTCAGTATCAACTTTTACCTTCTTGGTATTCATTCCTCGGACTGTCCTCTTATCCAGCTCTCGTACTCCTCCGCTTTTGCGGGTGCTCGAAGCTGCTTTTAGGAATAGTATGGCTTATATGCATTCGCGATGGTTTTCTCAGGACCCTGGCCCCACTACTTCCGTCATACCAAGAATTTGAACATCCAATGCGTTCAAGCCGCAGACTACCTGTGGGAGTGAGTCAAGTGTGTGAGATTAAGACATCAAGCCCACCAAATTCCCTCTACCTAGATTAAATCCTTCTACATTGACCGATATACACTAGCAACCGCATCTCAAAGGTCAGACTTTGAAAACTGGGACCTGACAATGGTGCAAATAGAAGAGATCAGCGACGAGGTCGCCGAGCGCCTGAAGCTTGAGCAGGCACAGGCGCAACCCTCGCCTCAACCGCAGCAGGTCCCAGCCGATGCTACCGCGCCAGCGCCCCCGCCGTCCAAGGCACCAACACCGCCCAAGAACGCTCACCTGGCCACGAGCGCCATGTTCCCGGAGCTGTCGCCGGGCCGGGCCATGACGGACAAGATGACGGTGGACGAGGTGGTGGCCGACCTCAAGAAGACGCCGTTCTTCATGACGGAGCTGGAAGAGAACGACGAGACGGAGGCGCTCAAGGCGTTGGCGTACGAGGGCACGCCGCTGGAGAACGCGGCCGATTTCAAGGAGCGCGGGAACGAGTGCTTCAAGGCAAAGAGGTGGGGCGACGCGAAGGAGTTCTACACGAAGGGTGTGCTGATTCTGGCCGCGGAGGAGAGGAAGAGGAAGGGGCTTCCGGTAGAGAGTATGGGAGACGCAAAGGAGAACGACGAGTCCACGCCGGCACCGGAGGAGGAGATCCAGAGCCAGAGGAGCGTATTGGAGAGCTTGTACGTCAATCGCGCGGCGTGCCACCTCGAGCTGAGGAACTATCGCTCCTGCTGGCTAGACGGTGCAGCGGCCCTGCGGATCAACGACAAGAACATCAAGGCGTACTATCGCTCCGCGAAGGCGCTACTCGCCGTGGGCCGCATCGAGGAGGCCGATGACGCATGTGCGCGAGGTTTGGCGGTCGACGAGAACAACGCTTCTCTGAAGGCCGTGGCGCGGGATATCATCAAGAGGGCTGAAGAGATTACGGCAAAGCAGCGGGTCGAGGCGGAGCGGGCGGCGAAAGAGAAGAGGAGGGCGATGCTCATCAAGGCAGCGCTCAGGGCGCGGGAGATTAAGACCAGAGCAACGCCCCAGCCGCCGGAGATGGAGGACGCGGGCATCAGACTGGTGCCGGATCCGGACTCCCCCGAGAGCGCGCTGGCGTTCCCTACGGTTTTGCTATATCCCGCGAACCTGGAGAGCGATTTCATCAAGCAGTTCAATGAGACGGATACACTGTCCGATCACCTAGGCTACGTGTTCCCTCTACCGTGGGATACGAAGAGAAAATACACAGTCGCAAGCGTGGAGTGCTACATGGAGACAGTGGAAGGTGGATTGATCAAGGTCGGTAAGAAGGCTCCATTGATGAAGATGCTGTTTGGGGCCAAGGTGGAGGTCGTGGATGAGGTGGTTAAGATCTTCGTACTGCCCAAAGACAAGGCTGCGGGCTGGATCGCGGATTTTAAGAAGGCCAAAGCTACTGAAAAGGGACAAAACTGAGCCGGGTGATCGCTGCTGGTTATGGGTAGGCAGATCCCAAAAGCCTTTACATACACCTCTCCTCACATCACGCAGGGGATAACTCACTCCAGGTTTGGTATGGTAGATATAGACCCGAGGGACTTGATATTACAACGATTAATGTAGCAAATGGGTCGGCCACAAGATATCCTGAACACCATCCAATGCAACTTTTACACATCCAGTCAACCTCCATACCCAACCAATTACGAACCTACAATCGTTGCTCTCTAATTGGCCGAGATCCGCCTCAGATTACTACATGGAATTCGACCTCACCCTCTTGATCCTCGGGAACGTCTTGTCATGCGGCGAGGGGTCAAGACTGTTTCCGGCACTGCTTCCTCCGCTTCCATATTCACGCCCACCACGGGGATCCTCTCCCGAGATTCTGTTGTCCACTGCCTTCCCCTTCCCCTTACTGTTTCCTGGTGCTTGTCCTAGTCCTGCGGAAAGCGTGTCCCGAACGCTGAGGTTCATCAACAACAATGCAGCCTTCTTGTCCGCGCCGACGAAATTGATAGCTCGTCGGCCATTGCTGTTGCCGCTGCCGCCATCTTTGCTGTGTACGGTAGATGCAGTCGGTTTGTTGGCGGCACGGGACCCGGCAGCTCTAGACTGGTGTTGGTTCTGGTACCGGGTGCAGATGTTGCCCTCATGCTCGTGATCGGAATCGAGGCTCGACGCAGATCGCTTGGCGGGCCAGGGTCTGGCGTACGCGTGCTCGAGTTGGTGGTAATGCTGGTGGTGATGCTGGTGTGGCTTCGTGTGAGAATGAGACGAGAGTGCAGAAGGATGGGGGGGAGGAGGAGGGTGGTACCGGTCTATTTGTGGCTGCGGAGGAGCGCGTGACTGCGAGGAGGATGTGGGATATGGCGGCGGTAAGTGTGCTGTCGTGGTAAAGCGTGGAATGGCGCTCAGCCACGGGCTCGGTCCCGGGTTGTCGTAGCGGGCCTGTGATACAGAATGTCTCGGCGGCGGCGGTACACTGATATTGGCCGGGGTCCAGCCACTGGTATTGGGGCGTAATGAGCCAGCGGAAGGTAGTGGCGAATAAAGGATGCGCCCACTGTGGTCACGACCTATGCTTCCACCATCCGTCGTGGCGGGAGAGATGTCGCCGTCTGTATCCGTGACGTACGGGCTATCACAGCCAGTAGTGACATACGCTTTGCGAACACGATGGCGCGGTTGGTGCTGGGCATCGTCGTATGGGCTCCGGAAGGCGTGGCGGTTGCGCTTGGGGCTCCCGCTGCCGTTTGTCGATGGCATAGGGGTCATGTTTTTGTATATTCGGCGGAAACGATCGGCTTCCCTGGTGGACTGGATCACGATGGCTGGGTCGATGATCATGCGACTGTATTCAGGTGCCTCGGCAGGAGTGCAGTGCGAGGGGAAGTCGGGGCCGAAAATGGGTATCAGAGCTCCCGCGATATTGTGACAGAAAGTCGCGCATACCGCCTTGGCACATTGGTATGGCATCCAATAACCTTTTGGCAGGTGTTGTCAGTCATTCCGGAAGCAAATGGGCCTTCATCCCACATGGAATCACGAATACACGCACCTTGAGCCATGATTGAGCCTCCAGTGATGCTGTGGGTGATCTCCTTGAGGCCCGGATTGGAGTTCAACATCTTGGCTGGCGTAGTCTGCATGACAAAGGTCAATCTGTGCTTTTTTAGAACCTTGAGACGGCTCACTGACCTTTGGATACTTGCAACACTTGAAGAAAGGCGTCATACGAACGAGGCCAACATTGTAGTCCCACATGACAGCGTACTCGGTGTCATCTCCGGGGACCCTGAAAACGTACTGAAAGACTGTGATTGGGTCAATGACAACGGCTCGACGCCCGGACATCGGAATCATGCCTCACTCACCTTCAAAACTTTCTCGCCCGGTCTTCTCATAGAAATCTTTCTTCCCACTGTTGTAAGGGATATGCCGGCAATATTCCTGTATCTTCCCGAGGGGGTATACTTGAAACTTGCGGACTTGTCTGAGCGAGGCCTCGTCTAGCCGCTCGAATGGTGGAAAATTGACAACCCCCTTAGGTCTGCTTTTAGTCGTGAAGACAGTAGCGTCCTTCGGCATCTTGTGCTTGGGCATCATGGGCCTGTCCAGGAACGAAGATTCGTCTGTGAAAGAATTCGTGGGAGACGACGAGGCCGGACTTGGAGGAAAACGATTAATCGGTGCCCCTGGAGGGGCAGGGTTAAGAAGAGAGGCCAAGGAAAGCATGGCGGTGAGTGGCTGTGGAGATAGATGTCTTGCAATCTGGTTGAGAACACTGCAGCAAGTATCCTTAGCTGTGGATGGGTGGTCTACGGAAAGGGGATGCCGCAAGTTGGAGGACGGAGAACTCAAGACAGCGCTTGCATCAGCAGATAAGAGGTGAAGAGGAATCCCAAGTCCTTTTGAACTTGGCAAACAGGTGAGTCGTTGAAGCACACCCTCGCCAGACGACGAGCCGATGTTGGCACAAGAGGACCGAGATTGCTTTCTTTCTTGACTGCGCCCAGTCATGCAGCTATCTGCAGAGCATTGGGCGGTGTCCGGAGATGCCTTGGTGACCGGTGTGTATATTCGGCGCAGCGCTCTTTGTCGAAGCTGTCTAGGAATCGACCTCTGAGGGTAGAGAAGCGCGTTTGTGCACGCCCACCGCTTTTTGGAAATATCGAGTTCAAAGCCACCAAGTGAGAGATGACGGGTACTCTGGCGAGGCAGGGCAAGGAACTAACATCACATGGGTCATCTAGCTAAGGCGATGATGACAGAGCCAATTTGGGAATATAGGAAAGGATGTCTGATCGATAATATGACTTCCCCTGGCAGAGCGCTCCGGGATCATCACGCCAGCTTCGCCAAAAATTTGCCGTCGACTCCGTATCGCTGTCGACGAGATGAACTCAACCATTGCAGAGATGTATCAAGTCGATCGACGTAGCTCAGGGCAGTATCGAGGTTAAGCAGGTTTCATTAGATCTCACCAATCCCAAGCCCAGGCCCGAAAGGGGCGATCACAGGCGACCGCATGACGCAGCGGATCACTCGCTCCAGACAACAAGTAAGTTTGGGACAGCAAATACCGTCTGGTGCAGAGGCCAAACAGGGGCCAGGCTTGTTTGGAAATGCAAAGCGCAGTTTTGACAGAAAGCAGCCTACGGCAGCTTGCATAGGCTGCCGTGAGAGTACCAGGCTAGTCGGATAGAAGAACAAAGAAAATGGCGTGTGGAGAGCAGGCAGACCCCAGACAAAGATTGCTTGACTCGACACACGTGTATCCTCCCCTTCCAGCCTGAAGGTGGTGTCTGTGTACATGGGAGAGACACTCTATACTTCCTAATAGTGGCAGATGCTTCGTCTATCATCTATCATAGACAAGAATCAGTGATGATTCCTAGGTCTGCTTGGGCTTGACCGCCGAGAAGGCAACTCTCTGTCGGTGAGAGAGGTTCTGTGCTTAGCCGACAATACGTAAGGGCCCTCTCCTTCGTCATGAAAGAATTCCATGATACCTCTGAGAAGACTTTGCAGCATACTAGGTGTCTCTGTTCGTAGTTACTACACACTGAGTGCGGAGATTGCAGCTATCACTAGCATATATGCTAGGTTCCCCATGAGCCCAGCTGTGTACAAGCACAGAGAGCCCGAAGGCGACACAGAGGCGGAGAATGAGCCAGTTGTGAAATGTGGCTATCGATATGTGCTGCCAGCCCATCTGTTGACCCCAAAAAAAATGGCCATCAACTTTTGGAGTTCATGATCTCAACATGGATGTTTTCGACAAGTAAGCACAGACAGTGACTTGGAGGCAGAAAGAAGATACCGAGATTCGATAGCAAAAACCATGCTCCAATAGGCCAGGAGCAGTGGCTTATACGCCCAAAGTGATATGTGAGCATAGACACGAGAAGCTCGGCATGGAGAAATACTAGACCGCTAGCCATTCACTCCTGGAGAGCTAATATGGCGTACCTCCTTAGGACAGATTTACGCCCCAGCCAAAGAATACATCCTGGCCTACTGCGTATGCAGGACTGATCTCGAGTCACTGATCCCCTGAGCCTGTCTGTTAAGCATGCTGTGGTTCTGAGCGTACTAGGCAATGCAGCCTTCCGCAAGTAACCAGACTTTAGCTCTAAGCAAATCAAGGCTCCAGAACTCCGTATATACAAACATATCGAGCAAGTGGAGGGTGAACTGCAAGGGCCATCTAAAGGGTACGGATATTCACATGGTACTTGGGCAAGCAGTGTAGCAGATCATTGAAATGGATACAGAAACAGAAACAGAAAGATAAAACCAGGTATACTGTTCTGTTTTATCGATGGCCGAAGTACATTGTCTTGTCGTTCGTTTGAGCGTCTAGACGGAGAAAGATAGCCCCGCCCGTTCATGATGAGACGGGAGGGCTGGAGAAGTTTCCCTGGCTCGGAGTCTCTGGGTGATTTGGCGTCAGGGATGGCAGGTATTCCGACGGCTAGAGAGGCAAATGACATCGACATCCGATACTGACCAGGGCTTCGTCGGCAAGCTCGCCTTTTCCAATTCCAAAAGCGGCCATGGCTGAGATTTGCCCAAGCTCTTTCTGACAGCAGGAAGGTTTCAGATGATTGTACAGTCATTCTTGTGATACAAAAGAGGATTTGACAGGAGCGCAAAGATAGCCTTTAGGCGCGGTACCACAGCACGGCGACAGCGGATGTGTACATGTCAGGCTTCGGAAAATTTATGCATCTTTTCTTCTTGGGAAGCATCAATAGAGCCAGTCGCACGAGCATAGGCCGCGGAGAATAACGCGCCAATAGATTTCCGAATTTCCAAGGAAGAGCCATGTGGTCGAGGTAGGACGAGAGAAGCTGTGGAAGTAGCCAAGAAGCTTGAGGACGTCCTTGAGCGACCAGCTTACTTCGAAGGCCGATGTTGGATGCTGCCTGCTGAGATTTGACAGGTTCTGCATCGCCTTTTTTCGATCGAGGTCAGGGACATTGCCTCTTGGGTGCCGGAAAAACACCGTCATAATCGCATCTCGATTCCCCGAATACAGTCTTGATTTGGTACTTACCTTTCGTGCCGCGGAACGTGGTCCAGCCCAAGGTCTACTGCCATACCTACCCATTTCTAGATAGGTATTTATTGACATCAAGTTACTAAACTAGCTCAAGAGTCAAGAACGTGCAAGAAAGAAAGCAAACAAACATCCAAATGAGGGGACTGACCTGAGTTAGTGGCCATGGGTGTTGTACGATTCACGATCAGGTGCCATGGATACTTAGTTGAGCGTCTTGAGTCAATACCTAGAGATTACTTAAGTACTTGCCTACATGCATACATGGAGATGGGCAGCTGGTTAAGTAATCAACCGTGGCTAGTCCTGAGCTGAGGCTGACCAGAGACCACTGTGGCTTGACAGGAACAGTGCTGCCATTCGTTGCAGATTATCCAATTAGAATTAGGCCTGCCGCATCTGGGATACGCACCAAAAAATCGTCGCCGCGCTTCAACCCACTAAAACTAGCAGCCCCGTAACCCGCCAAAGTCCCTGACCATCAGGAGGAGGTACGCGATGCCGTGGAAAGTTATGTATTGTTTACTCCAACACCCATAACAAACAATCCCTCCTTCTCCATCCCACCCTTCGCAACCCCCATCCACCGTCCAACGCGGCACGCGCATTCGAACAGCGCAGGTTCAGAGTTCCTGACATCCATTCTTTTCGGTTCTTGTGTTCATGACCAACCTTTGCAGCTCCGTTCAATTGCCACGCTCACTGTCTCGATTCCCCCTTTCGTTGCCTAGATCACCTCCCTCACTGTGCGCAGCGCATCTTCCCGCTGTGACCCAGACACCCCGCCTACCATGGCCGACTTCGATTCCGACGTCATGGACGACTCGGTCTTTGGCGACGATGTCGAGAATGAATCCGATGACTTCGAGCCTGAGCCGGTATGCGACCCCTTTCGCTTATAGAACCACATTTATTTGCTCGGGTACTTATTGTCGCATTTACCTATGCAGTACTAATCTCGCACATTCGCAGAAACCAAAGGCCAAGGCACCTGCAAAGAAGGTAGCGACCAAGGCTGCCCCCAAGAAGATGGTCCAAAGCACATTGAAAACCACCAAAGCGGCTCCTAAGAAACGTGCAAAGCCCACGAGCGACGACGAGGATGACGACGCCTCAGGGTTTTCAAACACCCCGCCCAACGCTAAGAAGCAGAAGAAGGCCCCCGTCGCTAAGAAGTCTAGCGGCAAGCCCCTAGCTGCCATAGAGAATGATAGCATGATGCTAGATGGCTCTCCTGATGCCAAGCCATCCAAAAAGAAGACCGCCACCGAAACATACCAGAAGTTGACACAGCTGGAGCACATCATCAAGCGTCCAGATACGTACATCGGGTCTGTCGAGCGTACCGAACAGCAGATGTGGGTCTTCAACAAGGAGACTGAGCAGATGGAACTACGCCCCAAGGTCGGCTACGTACCTGGTCTTTACAAGATTTTCGACGAGATCCTCGTCAACGCAGCCGATAACAAACAGCGAGATCCCAGTATGACGACAATGAAGATTCGAATTAATCGCGAGGAGGGCGAAATCACTGTTGAGAACAACGGAAAAGGCATTCCAGTCGAAATGCACGACAAGGAAAACTGCTACATTCCTGAGTTGGTATTCGGCCACCTTCTTGCTGGTTCCAACTTTGATGACGACGAGAAGAAGACCGTTGGTGGCCGAAATGGCTACGGTGCCAAGCTTTGCAATGTCTTCAGTACCGAATTCACTCTCGAATGTCAGGACTCCAAAAACGGAAAAAGGTATAAACAGACCTGGAGGGATAACATGAGCAAAATGGATAAGGCCAAGATCACCAGCAGCAAGACTAGTGACTTTGTCCGTGTTACCTTCAAGCCAGATTGGACCAAATTCGGAATGGCCAACGGCATCGACGATGATCTTGAATCGTTACTCTATCGCCGTGTCTATGATATGGCCGGAACTGTCCGTGGCGTCAAGGTATTTTTGAACGACACACACATCAAGTTGAACTTCACAAAATATTGTGAGATGTACGCAAAGGCCATCGCCCAGGAACGAGGCGCTGAGGAGGGTGCCCTGCCCAGTTCTACGGTCATCATTGAAGACAGCAAGTTGCATCCTCGCTGGGAAATTGGCTTTGCCGTCTCGGATGGCTCATTTCAGCAAGTCTCCTTCGTCAACTCGATTGCCACCACTTCGGGCGGTACTCATGTGAACTACATCTCGGACCAGATCTGTGATGCCCTTCTGAAGACTCTGAAGAGGAAGATGAAGGGTCATGCACTCAAGGCCAATCACATCCGCAACCACATCTTCATCTTCATCAATTGCCTGATCAATAACCCGGCATTCAATTCTCAGACAAAAGAGCAGATGACGACTAAAGCCAGCGCCTTTGGCAGCAAGTGTCCCTTGAGCGACAAATTTCTCAAGAAGATTGGCGAGACTGACGCCATCAATAACATTATTCATTTCGCTGAACAGAAGGCCGACAAGATGCTTGCCAAGAGTGATGGCAACAAACGATCACGAATCAGCAATGCTAAGCTGGTCGATGCTAACTTGGCTGGCACCAAACACGGCCACGAGTGCACCCTTATCCTGACAGAAGGTGACTCTGCCAAAAGTTTGGCTGTCGCTGGCCGCGCTATATTGGACCCCGATCGAATTGGAGTCTTTCCCTTGAGGGGCAAGATGCTGAATGTCCGTGATGCATCCATCGATCAGATCACTAAGAATCAGGAGATTCAGAATATTAAACAGTTCCTTGGTTTGAAACACAAGACTGTGTATACAGATACCAAGGGTCTTCGCTATGGACATTTGATGATCATGGCAGATCAGGATCATGACGGAAGTCATATCAAGGGTCTTCTCATCAACTTCCTTCAAGTACAATATCCCTCTCTTCTCAAGATTCCAGACTTCTTCCAGGAATTCATCACGCCAATCGTCAAGGTCTGGCAAGGACCCAACCCTAAGAAACCTTTAAAGCTCAAGTCATTCTTCACTCAGCCCCAATACGAGGAGTGGAAAGAAGCCACCGGGGGTGAAGTCAAACGATGGCACTCCAAGTACTTCAAGGGTCTGGGTACGAGCTCGAACGAGGATGCTCAGGTCTATTTTAACGACTTAGACAACCATCTGAAACAGTTCAGCGTCATGCAGCCAAATGAGGCTGAAATGTTTGAGCTTGCTTTCTCGAAGAAAAAAGCAGACGAACGCAAAGATTGGCTGGGCAAATTTGTACCGGGAACCTATCTTGACCACTCAACGAAACAGGTCAGCTATGATGACTTCGTCAATAAGGAGTTGATCTTATTCAGCATGGCTGATAACATGCGATCCATCCCCTCAGTCATTGATGGCCTTAAACCAGGCCAACGTAAGGTCATCTACGCCTGTCTCAAGCGCAACCTGGTCAAAGACAAGAAGGTCATTGAACTGGCTGGTTATGTATCGGAGCAAACTGCTTACCATCACGGTGAAATGTCGCTGCAGCAGACCATTATCGGTTTGGCCCAGAATTTCGTTGGATCTAACAACGTAAATTGCTTGGAGCCGAGTGGAAATTTCGGTTCCCGTCTTGCGGGTGGGTCCGATGCTGCGAGCGCTCGATACATCCATACGCGCCTTTCACCCTTTGCTCGGCGCGTATTTTCTCCCTTGGACGAGCCGAACCTCGAACATCATGTAGAAGACGGCAAGAGAATCGAGCCTAAAGTATATGCTCCTGTGATTCCCATGGTTCTCGTCAATGGTGCTGATGGTATCGGCACTGGTTGGAGCACATCTATTCCAACTTATAACCCTGAGGTTATCATTGAGAACATCAGACGCCGCATGGGGCGGCTGAGTGAGGATGATGACGAGGAGAAGCCTTTTGAACCTATGGAACCTTGGTTTCGAGGCTGGAAAGGTGTCATTAGATCTGCCGAACCAAAACGCTATCAATGCAATGGTATTGCAAGCGAAGGGCTGAAGCCAAACGAGGTTACAATTACAGAATTGCCTGTCCGAATGTGGACAGACGACTTCAAGGCCAAGCTGGAAGAGGTCATTCGTGCGGAGAAAGGCCTATCATTTATCAAAGACTACAAGGAATTTAACGATCATCGAAATGTCCATTTCGAGATTCAGATGGATGAAAAGTCAATGACTAAACTTCGCGAAGAAGGTGAGGGTGGGCTCTCAGAACGTCTCCTCGAGAAGTTCAAATTGGTCAAGCAAGTTGCTACATCTAACTTGGTCGCATTCGATACGCGTGGAATGATTCGGAAGTACGAGAAGGTAGAGGATATTCTGGAAGAGTTTTACCTTTACCGAATGGAAATGTATGGCCAGCGCAAGGCGCATTGGTTGAATGTTTACCATTCGGATTACCGAAAGCTGAAGAATCAGGCTCGTTTCATTCAAGAGATCATGGATGATAAGCTTATCGTCAAGAAAAAGCCGAAGGCCGAGGTAATCGAGGAACTTCGTGATCGTAAGTACGAAGCATTCGCCAAAAATCAAGACGCGAAGAAGACCAAGGATGAAGATGAGGATGAAGAGGGCGAGGACAACGACAACGGAGACGATGTTGATACCAGTGATGATGCTCGAGGTTACGACTACCTTCTCTCAGTAAGTATCGCGATAACGACGATCCTTTATAGCCATTTTGACCGCTAATCCATAACAGATGCAAATTTACTCCTTCACACAAGAGAGACTTGATCGCCTCATGAAGCAAATTGCGAGCAAAAAGGCCGAGCATGACGCTCTTGAGGCATTGAGTGAAAAGGATCTTTGGTGCCAAGATCTCGATGATTTCCAAGCTGAATGGAAAACCCAGCTGCAGCTTGATAAGGAAATCGCCACAGGCATCAACCGCATGGGTCGCCGAGCTTCAAAGAAACTCGGCGCTGGCCGAGGCCGCAAGGCCAAGGATGCTGATGATGATTATGCGCCGGTGGCCAAGCGAGGACCAAAGCCTGGTGCTAAAAAGGCTGTCGAGAAACGTGCTCCCGCTCCGTCGGCTTCCTCAAAACTTGCTAATGCTAGTTTTGCCAAAAACCCACCCAAGCCCATGACGGACGGCCCGGCTGATGACTCGGACCCTTTTGATGAGGACGACTATGCCGCTCTCAAGGGCAAGTCGACCAAGAAGGAGCCCGCACCTAAAGAAGAATCGGATGATGACGCACCCGTCAAAGCCCGAGGCAAGCGAGCTGCGGCAACCCAGAAGAAATCATGGATTGTGTCCGATGATTCAGACAGTGATGGTGATAACATGCTTGGCGATGTTGGCGACCTGGTCAAGGGCATTCCGAGCACCACCACTACTGCTGAAGCGTCCGAGAACAAGACCGGTCGACTTAGTCTGTTTGCCATGTCGCGACCAGAAAGCAGCCATGGCAATACAGCTTTGAAGGTCCGGGGCAAGCCGTCCAAGGCCTCTGATCTCGACAGCCATGATGACACCAACTACGAAATGCTAGCTAAATCTCCCCACAAAGCGGCCAAGGCTGATGAGCTGGACAGTTATCTATCTGATGATGACGACGACCTTCCCGCGGTTTCCAAGGTCGCCAGCAAGGCAAAGGCCACTGCACTCTCATCATCGGAAGAACCCAAGCCAAAGACTTCTGCAGCTCCGGCAAAGAAAGCCCGTGGACGGCCTGCTGGGGCTAAGACTAAGAAAGCAGAGAGTGCACCAGCCAAGAAGGCAGCTCCCAAGCAGACGACTCTGTCACCTGCTGCCAAGGCTTACGGTGCTAAGAAGGGCACTGAGAAGGCTAAATCCAAGAAAGACGCCTTTGACATGTCTGACGAGGATGACGAAATGGAGGACGCCGATTCTCCTCCACCTCGGCCCGCTGGCCGTACTCGACCCGGCCGCGCCGCCGCCACGAAGGCCAAGGCGAAGCCTGTGTACACCCTGTCGAGCAGTGAGGATGAACTGGAGGATGACATGCAAATCGATGATCAGGAGGACGAGGATGACTTTGCCATGGACGACAGCGAGTAAAGCTGATCTGGCCCAAACAAGATGGAACGCCCTTGCTTTCGTTTTGGTGTATATCTTTATAATCCCACCTGGCCGGGCGTAGCCCGCTCCATTCTTACGATCGTGAATCTTATCTTGACGAGCTTCTGTATGAGGCGTTGGAGGCGTGTCGATTCAGGGAGGGTTTTCAGGTTTTGCGCATGACGTTGGCTGAGGGTCGGCCCACTGCTTTACTTTGCTTGGGGAAGACCCCTTTCTAGATACCTCTGAAATAACGAAATTGCTTCTCATGAACCTGCCTCTTGACTCCGCTTGCAGCCGCAGCGATGCGATGAAAAGAAATCTCGATTCTCGGTGTGCTACGAGGAGCGTGTTTGTGAAATACGACATGGCCGCGGGCGTATTCAGTGCTGTCGTGACCCAATTGTGGCATCACAAAGCCTTGCTCACGGGAGGTTGCAATAGAGGGAGGTTTCATCTGCGATGTACAAAATGGAGGGGTCCTTGAAGTAGGTGATATGAGGGTACTTTTTACCTGCTTTACACTGCGACTCAGATCACAATTTAAAACAAACGTTTGCGTTGAGAAGAGTCTATATAGTGTGTCGTAACAATTCCGCCATCACCTCGAATTTGGACATTAAGGGAATAATGACCAATGTTACGCCTTCCCAGACGTCTTTGCACAAGTGAATGCCACAGATAAGATAGAAGAGGACTACAGATTAATATATCGAGGCAATACGCCTAAAACTCTCACTCCTACAACAACGCCGTCAAAAACTACTGCAAGGTCAGATTGTCCATCCTACTCCGCTATTGCTTCTCTCCTTTTCTCAACGCATCACCATCTCCGCCTTCCTCAAGCGCGATCACCAGCAGTGCTCGCGGAAGGCCACAGCCGTATCGTCAGTTCTCGCACACCTGTCGTCTGTTCCCAAAAAGGTTCCGTCAACGAATTGCCGCATCTCAAGTACCGCAAATGTAAATCTCATATTCCCCGCCCATGAGAAGGAACGTCGTCTGCAAGAAATGTGAGCTCCCATCGAGGGGCCCTGTACCCTGCCATGTCTCGTGTCTCTATATGCCGTGAGTCATATCAAGTTTCGTGTCGTACCAGTCGGATGTGGTGAGGTGAATGAGTATACGCGAGGTACACGTGATTCGAGGTGATGTGTTTGACCCATCAAGTGCCTGTTTAGGCAGCAATCAGAGGCTCTTGCTCGCTCTTCACCTCAGGTGCCTCGTGATTGAACTCCTCCTTAGGGGCGGCAGGGAAGTCAGACTCCTGTAGGTTGGTCTGAGGGACTTGAGCGGGAGCAGGAGCGGGCTTGGAGGTAGCCTCAGGGGAAGCGGAGCGACCACGCATCATCTGCTGGGCCTTGGCAGTGTAGTCACCAACATACTGCTTGGTAATCTCCGTAGCCTGAGCGGTGTGTTTGCCAGCGACCTGACGCAGCTGGTCGGTCTGGCTACTGATGACGTCAGAAGCGTTCTTGAGCTGGGAGTCGATAAGTTCCTGGTTGCTGGTATAGATCAAGGGCGCGAAAAACGTGACGGTGGTGGCAATAACAGCGAGTCCCCAGTAAGGTACGACCTTAACAAGGTAGTAGGACAAGAACGCGGCACCAGCAGCCTAACGATAATTAGCAAAATTAAGTCATGATCTGCTCATTGAATACGTACAGCAGCAGAAGCAGGGACGTTCTCAGCGAAAAGGATGCGCTGGGCCTCGATGACAAAGAAGTTGACAAGCTCATGGACATCGCCAATCATGGCATCCAAGGTATCGCGGGGAATGGTGTAGTACTTGCGCGGTCGGAGCTGGGTAGCTAGGCCGTTGCTAAGGACCATCTTTCCAACAACCTCGGCGGCGACGGTGACTGCCAGGGCCATCCAGGTGAGCTTGAAGGTGTATCGAATAACATCAAGATAACGGGCTGCGAAGATGAAGGACACAACACTGGCGTAAGCAATAGCAGATGCTCCTGTATGGCCTTATCAGTACGCGGAACTTGTGTCACAAGACCAGGTCGTGGAGGGTAACTCACGGGGGTTGTTCCATGACAGCAGCTCTGAGAAGAAAGAGTGGTAGTGAGTCAAGGGTTGACCGGTGGCAGCGGGTTGCGAGGGTGTTTGTCGGGCGTTGGCGAGGTTGGAAAACTCGGAAGATGTCTTCGCACTCTGGTGCTTGACGTTCTGGGCGACGGGTCCTGGAGTGGATGGGTCAGCGATAAGGGTAAAAACACTAGGGTTTGGAAAGCATGCGGGAAGAACATATTTAACATACCTGTGGAAATCTGGTCGTAGGCAGCTTGGGCGTCTGTGAAGGGTGTCGTGGTCAGTAATTTGACGGCAGGCGAGTCGAGGGATGAGCAACGTGGGTGCTATTTTGATTTGAAACACTATCGAGTAGATTAGTCTGGCGTGTTCTACGGCGACGAAGAAGAACGCTGCGGGTCGACTCACCTTACTGCCTTTGAGAGAGTCCATGGTGCTGGCTCCGTTGGGAGTGTGGTCAACAGAGTCGGCCATTTCGATAGTGTTTTGTGGCAGTTGTAGTGTTGAGAGAAGAGCTTGTACAGGTTGGGGTACGGAGTGCCGGATGCTTTACTACTCTGTGGGTGAGCTCAAGGTCTGGTGGTGTATGGGAAATAAACAAAGCTTTTGTTGAGTGATAGGAACGATATAGACAGGCTATGAAGACACTAACCTGTTGTTGATGAGGCTGTATTTGTTGCAGGAGCGAAGACGTAGGAGGTGTTCTGTTCACAAATGAGGTTTTGTGGGAGTAGAAATTCAGGTATGGATGGCCAGATGGGAATGGAGTGCTGTGCCTGTCTAGAGCTGGGTGTGACGGAGGGATCAGCGATGAAGCAATGCTAGCGTGGAAGCAGGACAAGCAAGCCCGGCTGGAAAAGGAGTGATTTCATTATGCTGCAGGCCTCTGTGGCTAGTGCCTTGTTATGACGCCACGGGCCTTTATACACCTAGCATGTAGCTCTGACACAGCCTGTGCGAAAACTGGCAACAGCGCTGCGGATATCGTTCCCCAGCGACCTCGCACCGTACCTAGCGCATTCCCTAGGCCTGCCTAATAACACACAGGTAGTACCCTAGCGTCCATAAAGGCCTGGAGGTCCATGCTGTGAAGCTTACAGCAAGCAACACCAGCTGCGGGAACCAGCAACTGGGTGGAACCCATCAAGGTCAAAATGACCAAGCCAGCGAGGGCATCGTCCCTGGCCCGAAGGCCTGAGCTCATCATCCAGAGATCCGTTGAAGTATCTCCATTCTCTCAGCTCAGCTCAGCTTAAATAAAACATGGTGAACACACAAACCCCCCGGCCTTTGGAAGCTTCTCGATGAAGAGCAGCTCATATGTGGGTAGTTACTAGCATGTACCGAAGCAAGCTCTCGACGTTTAAAAACTCAATTGTTGTTGCTCAAGTAAATACTTATTAGACAGGTACCTAAGGTATGTCCACGTTCACGTCACCTCCCACCCACTGGACACCATCTTAGGTACTTCTCATAGGTACCATCACCTTAGGTAGGTAGGCAAAGCAGTGTGCCTTATCTGGGCACACCGGACACCTCCAGATGTCCCAACAGAATACAATTGTACGTCTGCCTACAGTGCACATCCTACGAAATGTATCCTCTATTCTATTCTCAGGGACACATATCCCGATTTCAAAATCCAGCTACACGGTACTACCCATCGCTAGAAAAGCAGCTAGGGAACGGGCTTCCTTGGAACATCAAAACTCTGTCCTACGGGAGCACGGGAACAATGAACAGCCCGCCCAGATTTCCAAGTACAGAAGCGGGTCGAAAGAGAGAGAGAGAGCTGAGGCTGTTTCCTCCAACCTCTCTACCTACCTCCCTATCCATGGCGTCACCTCGGCCTCCGTCCTGCATGTGATTAGGCCCGCTAGAGGCATCGAGCACACGACACTCCCGTCCAGTCTCCTGTGGAAATCCTGATCCATCTAACTGATCCATTAACGGATCCGCCCAGCGTATATCGTCCTTCCCGCTGTGCAACAAACCATTTCCAGATGACGCATCCTCGCATCCATGTTCCTACCTCCTACCTGTGTAGGTGCAAGCTATACATTGGATTATTTCTGGTGGGTTCTTGATCGTAGCATAGTCGAGAACAGCACAGATCGGTAACCTCCCTTGAATTCTACCCAATATTGCCAGCAAGCTCCATACGTTGATTGTTATATTTGCAATAATCTGGGTCAAATTACCCAATCGGAGACCAGACGTTATCATTCAGGTTTGGTGATTATTGGATATCATATGATTTCTTCTATCTTATCTTGAGACACAGTATCGAAGCACTGCACAGTCAATCTATTCTGCCTTTCCGAAGGCGGCTTGCTGCGAGCTCCCATCTATGCCGCCGGATTTCTACACGGCTCCCGATGTAATGGAGAGTCATCATCGACCTCTCCACACAAATATGCTGAATGCTAATAACGGTGCCCGGCTTCCCATGCAGATCTATACATGGAATTCGATTAAAATTTGCTCCAGAGCTAGGACGCCGTGCCGCATGCTGGCTCAATATTTGAGCTCTTCCACAATCGCAGAAATACAATGCAATGCAATACCGTGAGATATGCTGCGTCTATCATCAAAAGATATGACAACCTCAACTACCGCCTCCATCCCCAGAATCCGCCCGAACCCGCCGTAGTCGCCGTTGATGCCGTCGCCGCCGAAGGAGCGTTCTTAGTTGCGCCGACGTTCGATTCCGATACCGAGGCAGTCAAGCGCCCGAACATTCCCATCGCTGCCGAAGCCGCCGTGTTGGCCGCCGTGCTAGGTGTATCTCCAGGCGGCAACCCGCATGCCTTTCGCAGCTTCTCGAGCTTTTCCTTATACTCGTCTGCCTCCTGACGAGCGACAGCCTCGGCTGTCTTCGCTTGCACCAGCTCCGCGACCAGAGCATCTTGGTCGTTTGAGGGGATCGGCTCAGTCTGGGTCCTAATCAGCGACGAAGAGCGCTTGCTGAAGGCAGATTGCGAAGAAGGCGTCGACTTGCTACGTCCGAGCTTCAACTCACGCAGTCCGCCGCCGTTTGTGATGGTGCTGGTGCCGGAGTTCCCAGCGGATAAAGTCGATGCAGCCGTTGAGAACCATCCAGTGGACTCAGGTGCCGCGGCCGGCGTCTCGGCCGAAGCTCGCACGCGCATAGTGTGCACCTGTCTTTCGAGACGTTGTTTATCCTGATGGAGGTTTCGGACATGGGCGTGGCTGTCCCGCATTTGTTCTCGCAAGTTGTTGCTTTCCTGATTGAGTTCGTCAATCCGGCGATTAAGATCTTGCGTCTTTGACATCTCGATAGTGAGGTGCTCTTTGGTCCTGCTCAACTCATCTCGCAGCTGTGATTTGGTTTGCAATGACGACGACCCACGCTTGCGGCCTTCAAGTGAGCCAAGCCGGTCTTCGACGATGCTGACAAGCTGCGACAGGCGGTATTGTGTTGCAGCATCACCATCGTTCCCATCTGGCTTCTCTTCCCGATCTTCAACAGCCTTTTCGGAGTCGTCCGAGGCATTGTTTATGATGGACTTCTCTTGTTGCTTCAGGCCATCCAGCAGCGACTTGACCGCCTTTCTATCTTCGTCACGTTCCTCTCTCTCTTTCTGTAGCTGCGTTGCCAATAGGGCATGATTTCGCTGTAACTCGCTGAGTGCGGTGAGCAGGTCTTCAATCTGGGTATGCAGATTTCTGTCGGCCGTGTTGCTGGAGAACTGCTTCGGTGCAATGGGCGTTGATTCGCGAATGGACGCGTCGTCAGCGTTGGATGAGTCGCGCGATATGGTGGTTGCGTCGGTGGATGCTGTGCTCAGGACGCTGGCAGAGCTAGCTTCCATCGAATTCAGGGTAGAGGCCAAGCTCTGCTTCGATGTGCTTCGACGTAGCATGCTCAGAGGTCTCAAAGGCGCACTGAGACCGGGCGACAAAGTGGCGGATTTCGGAGAAGAACTGCTGGCGGTCCAGAGGCGGCCGAGAAATCGGGAGGCTGCTGTGGTAACGTCGGCCGTGCGGGCGGCATTGGCAGAGGCGATCTTTTCCTCTCTGTACCCCTGCTCAAGCTGGGCTAATCTCTCTCTGGATACGACATTGGAGAGGCTAACGAAATCGTCCACAAATTCATCTGCGTTGTAATGATAACAGTCCCAAAGTCCACGGGATAAAAGGAGTTGCATAACATCCTCTAGTTCGGTGCACGCCAAGATGCGGCTCTCGTTCTTGCGCATGAGCGATAACGCGACCCGCATAATAGTCTCCGACGCCCCTTCGGCAAAGATGACATCGTAGATGCGAAACAGCATGGGTAAGGGGCACGTTACGGCGAAAAAGGAAAGGAACCATTGTGAAACGTACGCAGGATCAACTTGAAGATCATCCAGGTGATTCGACAATCCAGGCAGATTCTGCCGAAGCAGCTCTCGGAATTGGTAGATTCGGACGTGCAGACCTGACAGGTCGGGTAGGAAGCACGACCGCAGATCATAATGCTCCATCAGCCTATCGTCCCATCATGTGGTTAGCTTGGCAAAACTCCCAATTTGGCGCGCAATCGAGTTTCGCCGCGTGGGGGCTTTGCGGGATGGTTCGATTGCGATGGTCAGACTAGTACTCACCGGACCAGAACACAGAACGCCTGGTTGTCAGGCATATGCATCAGAAGGGGCCCAACCAAAAATGCCAGCCCCTGACAGTATCCAATCTTGTGATCGTAGAGCGAGAAACACTTCAACACCCGTCCCAACATTCGCTGACCATCGCCGTCTGGATCACGGAACATATCCACGCCAGGGAAGCTTCTGCCCAGGTCCTTGCCGATGATACCTTCATAAGGACTCGACTCGCCGCTGAGTTTATCAAATTGTTCCAGCAGCAGGGAATCACGCGCACTAGCCATGCTTTGCCAGACAACACCACGCAGCGGTGGCGGTATGCCTTGTCGGATCTTCTTAGAAAGTAACGTTGGTAGACGAGCGGCGGTCTGCTGATAGTCCTTGACCAGGGCCATGTAGAATTCTAGGTCCGTCATGGGCGGAGGAGGCAACACAGAGTATCGCAATGCCATTGGCGTTGGCCCGTTGACCATATCTCGTAGCTGTGCCATGGAGGGCGGTCTCGGTCGGCGAATGACTGGTGAATCCATGACTTTCACCTTGATAGTTTTGGGATTCGTAGCCAGTTTGTTGTTTTCCTGTTCGAGTCGTGCTAAGAGCATCGCAGTGGACTGGTATCGAGGATGGTGTCAGCAGTCCACATCCGTCCTAGCAGATTCAATAAAATTTGGATGGACTCACGTTATCGTTATCATCTTGATCTTTAACCTCCTCATCTTCCGTCTTCTGCAGCTGTTCCCAATCGACTTCTTCGGTGTCTGTGTCTGATTCATCAACCGTATCGTCTTCTTGGGGCTCCTCTTTCGGCTCGTCAAGATCCACACTGTCCTCGGGCTCTTGTATACTTTTCGTTTTGGGAGTTGCAACCGGCGACTTGGGCTCGACAATCTTCTCAGCCATTGGTCCTTCTTCCTTCACTGATGGCGTTGTTGCACTGGTCGGTGTACACTCGGGCCCAAATATGCTCCTCCTCGAAGGAACCGCGGGTACAGGGAGATCCGTATTTACCGACAACGAGGGCGGCTCGGACAATCGGACGGTGACCATGGAATCGTGACCCGGCAGAGTGCGGGCGTCCTTCTCGAGGGGTGATAGCGGCATGGCTGGGTCTGTCGAAGCCGGTGCAGCGTTGGCCGGGGAAGGGAGCTCATTTTTCTGGTTGTCCTGGAGGTTCTGCTCCATCACGAATCGCAGGTAGTTCTAGGTGCGATGGAGTGGTCGGTAAAGACTGGAATGCAGATCTGCAGTCCGTAAGAATGCTGACTCTCCCCCTCTTGCCAGCTTGGTCTCGATGGCTTGCTTCGCAGCGCGGTGGCTGAGTCTGGTTTGTTATGGCATGAACAGACGGTGGAGAGGCGGGAATGGAATTGTAGTAGAGCAGCAGCAGCTTGGGAGGCAGGTATTTCGAGAATGTATTGCTTTAGATGTGCTGCAGGGTGGCAGGGGACGATGGGGCGGGTGGACTCCCAATCCAGGGATTCGGGGTCGAGGATATGAGGTAGGAAGGCTTTGGGGGGAAAGGCGGTGGTGACGTTTAGAGCGTTGGATTGAGTGTGAGAGAGCTGCCTTTTGCTGCTCTTTCTTTGTCTCGTGGATGGGTTGGGGTGGTCTGTGAAAGGAGTGGATATGGGTAGAGATAGGTTGGTCGATAGTCGAGGACCAGATGCCAGGCGTAGCGTGTACGATAAAGAAGACTCTCGATCAAAGAAGGGAATTGACTCGGTCTGACAGGCAAGGAGTGCGTGCCACAATATGTGTGGCGATACTGACTGACAGGCTCTCGCAAACAATTAAAGAACCAAGTCCAAACATAATAAGTTTAGTGAGAGACAAGGGATGGAGTTATCCAGAGAAGTCAGGAGTCGAGGCGGAGAACGCGAGCTCAAGAGGGGAGCCGGGATGAACATCCCAAGTCTTGGCAGTGCTTTTAGGTCCAGTATCGTGTTCCAACCCGCGCAGCACCTCTTCATTGCTCCTTCTGTCTACGGTCTACTGTTATGTATGAGCTCTGTGTGTGTGTGAGAGAGAGTGAGAGAGAGAGAGGGAAGATAGACCGCCTAAAGAAAGTACATAGAATATACCCAAGTTACCGATCCTATTGGGAGAATTGAAAGTGTGACTCCTACCTGGAAGTGTGATATCAAATTGATGCTGCATCAATACATAAATGCGCGTGCCTGCCGTTAAACCACCCTACCTACTAGGTGTGTACCATATCGTGCCTACTACTACCACTTGCACTGATCGATCTTTGATTTTGAACCACTAGCAGCCTCCTTCATGTGCATACATATAATCGTCTGCTAATTTGGACCTCACGACATTTCCAATCCCTCGGACGACCCTACTGACACTGATTACAGCAAACGCTGTGCAACGATTCGCTCGGCCATGACAAAAACGACTCATCTGGTATGGTATCCAATGTATGTATTTTTTTTTTGAACATTTCTCGACATTTCTACCCCTGTTCCCCTGTTTCCCCCCTTACCCCCCTGCCCGTCCCTTTCCCCAACTTCGGGAAGGTTCAAATTGGCACCTCATGCACCAAGCACATCACGCTTCCGTGATTGGCTGCCACGGGAGCCTCTCACACGACCTCCGTCCAACGAGACGGGTCGAAGACGCGACTGCATAAACTCTGCAGCTCCACCAACGACGAAAGCTGTCAACGCTCGATGCCATCACCAACCTCTCAGCCCGACATTTGCTCTTTACTCTAAATCAACACTGTGTCTCTATTTGCGTAATAGATGCACTTCCCGGTCAGGTCGTTGGCATAATCAGAGCATTTTCTTAAGTTTGCCACCTGTTCGAAAACACATCGAGCCTACATGGTAGTCACAGACTTCTAATGAGGTCTTGCTTTTTTTCAAATTCTAACGGTGCATAAAACCCTTTTCTAAGCCAGCCTAATGCACCAAGCGCGACCTGTCGCCAACGGCGCCTTATTAGGCGGGGCAGAGCCTTAAGATTCATCGACAACCCGCGGCTCGGTCGCACCTCAGCCGAATGGTGATCACGAATACATGTCTCGATCAACTACGAGTCGTTTTGTGATTTCTAACAGTGCCCATATAATTCCTAATACTTACACTACTAACTGCCTTATATCTTTCAGTGGAAGCGTGTGCCCAAACGACTTGTGTGTGAGGATGGCGCCTTGAGTGCAATTCTACAAGAGTGAGGGAACTCGGTACCTATATAATCGCATGCAAAGTCACGTTATACATAGATACATCTTTCGCACTGGTATATACCTGGTTTTGGAAGCCAGTTTGTCTTTCCGCCTCATTGTCATCCAACGCCAGTGCCGTACCGTTTATACAATCCAAAATAAAATCCCCAGCGTGGTCTGCCGAGGGATGAGGTATCTTTAATATATGCCGACCAACATATTGTCGATTATCCGAAGTAATGCTCTAAAAGTTCCATCACGTCCTTCTACGGCGCAGAAAGGTTGGCACCGACCTGCGATGGCCCCATGGCAGATAGCGTGGGTGTCGTCTGCTTCCCAGGAACTGGACTCGCCTGACCAGGTGTCTGTGAACCAGGTTTTGCTGTCTGACCGCCAGCTCTACCAGTTGTGCCAGGGAATGCCGGCTCTTTCGTTGGATCTATCCCAGGATAGAGACCCTGTAGTTTTTTGTAGAGCTCTCCAATATATTTTGCAGTCTCTGCGCGGTCTGACGTCTCGGACTGAATCTCAGCCCCATCGGGACCTTGATGTCTTAATTTGATATTGGTATTAAGAGGAGGCGGCCTCAAATACGCTGGACATTGTTGCATTGGAGCATTGCCTTTCCTATCCGCGAGCGCTGCTAGGTACGAGAGGTTTGTCGAGATGCGCCTCATGAATCTACAAATCGTCAGACTGGGTAATTTCTTAACAACACGAAGTGCACTCACTGTACATATTCTTCTGCCAGAAGTTTCTCGTCCTCGGCAGACTTCTTCTCGGCCTCGCTCGCGTTCTCGGTTCCATTTGCATTCGTACGTTCCTTCTTAAGGAACTGCTGAGTAACTTGGATTTGCATGGCCTCACATAATAATTCATTGTTGATCTCAAGAATAGCCCCCACCTTTTCCTTCTCTTTCGACTCCGCGCCAGGGCTCAAGGGTGTAGAGGCGGACGACGAGCCATTAACAAGACTGCCTGATATTGAAGTTGGGAAGGTCGGTGTTTGGGGTGTTTGTATACTGTTCGAGGCCGGCGGTTGTTGACTCTGAACTTGAGCATGATTTGACGCCTGGGTGTGCGGCGTGCCTTGTGAAATTTGTGGTGTTGGGAACTGGGAAGGTTGGGATGGCTGAGCGTTGTTTGGAGTCGGCGTACCATGAGGAGTCTGGCCCGAGATGTGTCTTTGAGGAGTAGGTGTCGAGATGCTGCCGGGATTCTGCTGAGAAGCCTGCATTCGCTGCATCATCTGTTGCTGCTGTTGCGGGTTCATGCCTTGCTGTTGCATAGGGAAGCTGGGCATGGGCATGCCCCCTCCCATCTGATAGTTTGGAGGCACGTTCATCTGCGGCGCCACAGAGGTCGGAATACCACCTCCATACGGGGAGTTCGTGTACGGTGTTTGATAGTTTGGTACTATATCATTGTTGGAATATCAGTATAGATCTTTCAGGTGGCGTAAGGGGTAGGTAGAAGGCTGAGCATAAGTACAGCAGTCAACCAGGCGGTCCAATTTGGCAGAAACGCGCAATTCAGACATGTAGTCAGGAAAGTAGCTTCGTGCTGCCTGTCAGGAATGTAGCTTTGGCTGCCCACAGCCGGCTCTGAAGAGGCAAACGGCATCAAACAAGATTCCGTGGAGGTAAGGGATAGGATAAGTACGCAAGACGGCCAGAACACAGAGGAAACTCGATAGTGAGTAGATTGGGGGTGAAAACATGCTTACTCTGACCATTAGCCGCGGCCATATGTGGCATACCGGTATTCTGCATCATTGCTGCAGGACCAGCACCAGGCATCATATTAGGATTACCAGGGAAGGCCGCGCCAGGACCGGGACCGGCGCCGGTAGGCCCTTGGGCGGCCATGGGGAAGGGCTGGTTATTGTACATGATCGGGTTTCCTGGCTGCTGCATGGAAGAGTTCTGAGGTGCCGAGGGTGGGGCTCCGTTGTATTGCGAAGCGGCAGCGTTATTGGGAAACCCATAGTTGCCTGCGTACATGGCGATGATAGGCTGTCACGCCTTTTTGAGGCTCGCACACAGCTGCGCAGGGCTAGGCGACGTGGGCGTGACGTGACGTGACGTGACGTGACGTGGGCGAGGGTAGATAGATGAGCGAGACGGGCGACTCTGGGACGGGACTCGTTGGGACTTGGGGCTGCTTCTCAGATTTGCAAGTGTTCACCACGGATGAGAAGGAGGTGCGTCGCGCGTTGTGTGGGGTGAGACCTAAAACAACAGGGGTACGACGATCAAATCAGTCCAGAATGCCCTGCCACTGGCCACTTGAACCTGAGTCTTAGCCCTTGCGATGCCTGCTCGACGCACCCGATTCCAACTATCACAGCACCACCTCAGCAATTGTTCAAGACGCTGAGTTGCCCTCTAGTAGGGGCAGAACATGAGGCCGGATATGAATTGGTGAGAGGGTACATACCTAAGTCGTCTACAAGAAAATGGACCGTATACCTGTATGTACCTAATTGATAGGTATGGCACCTGATATGAACACACTGCGAGCCGGGAGGAGCATGTATTGCTCCGTACCTCCTTAGGTAAGGTCGAAGTTCGGCAAGGTGGCGTAAGCGTATGGGGACTAACAAGCTAATGCCAGGTACTGGACATTTGCCTTGATGAGCGAGGTATGGCACAAGTAGGTCAGGTAGGTAGGTAGGTAGGTAGGTAGGTAAGTATGGTATGTTAGGTAAGTACCTTTCTCGGTGGCTCGCCGGGTACCCTACCTCAGATAGGCAGATACTTGGGACCTATCTCGCGTGGTATGTTTTAAGACGAACCAACCAGGTAACGTCGATGGAGTTTAACCAAACCAGCGGGCCCTTGGATGTTTCGAACAGTCTTACTCAATACCTAGTTGCGGTCTGGGGGGCCGGGGGAACCATATGCGGTGACGGAACCTAACGGCGCAATGCAGAGCCAGACACCAGTGACCAGGGATCAACGGTGGGACGAGGCGTGATGTTTGTGCTCCCGTCAGGCCAGGAATGATGACGGGCCGGGGCAGTGAGATATGTGCGGCATGTACTGTAGGTAGCAATCAAAAAGAATGTGACCGGATATTGTGACTGGATGACATGCAAGAAGATCAGGAATAGGACGGCGAGAGGGAGGGCCAGAGAGGGGGGAGGACAGCACAGCAGGAAGGCTGTCGCGCGGGTGGCGCTGCAAAAGCTGTGAGTAATCTATGTGTGGCGCTCACCACAGGTACTAATGAAGACAGATGCCCACTTCACCTACTACTTGCTGCCTCGTTAGGTACCAGGTGATAGGAACGTTCAGTCATGGCCATCTACCATTTAAGCAACATTGTGGGAATTATGGTGAAGAGATATTGAATACCTACTTCTTATCTAACATGTGCAATATTACATTGCTATAAGGTGGGTGCAACCCACCAGGTAATATGTACATCTCCAACCCCCCATACGATATGTCGTAGCATCCAACTTCCTTTGGCATTCACAGGGTAAACAATGACCCCAACATTAACGCTGTCATCCCAATCCCAAGCCAGCTCGGTCTAATCAAAGCTGCAGCACTGGTGTCGTTATCTCCACTATTCTCACCACTATCGCCCGACTGGCCGCCGGAGCTAGTGCTATTACCATCATCCGTACTTGTTCCATTTGTCGTGGTTGTATTACTGTGAATCGTCGCTTCGTACATCATGGCTTGAACGCCATCGAAGGTATCGGTGAGACATGCGAAAAAATCCTTGCCGGTGAGGGTTATGTTGTATTCTGCTTCGGGTACAAGGCACCACAGTACACAGTCGTCTGGCGCTTGGGTTACTTCGTTAGGCGAGCAGCAATTGTTCATAGCACCGCGTATGCCGGTGAGTGATGTTGCGTCGGAAGCATTGAAGTTGACCCAGGACAAGGGTTTGTCGGTATCCGGCATGTTACTGGCCGGATAGATAGACGATCCCGTGCACGATTGATTTGCCATGGTGACGGTTTTCGAGAAGTGCGATGGTAAAAGATAGAGGAAGATGGCAATAGCTAATATTGATTCCTGGAGTTTTCAGGCTGCTAGTGAGAAACAGGGTGTAAATGATGGCCACGTTCTTCTGAGTATCGACAATGCACACAATGTCAATGTGGGATGCGTGATGTTCTACAATACTGACCATCGGCACAAAGCCAGGACTCTTGCTACTTATATATGTGTGCCTGGTCCTCACATTAGGCAGAAATATACGGCCCATGCCTGAATCTATTTTGACTGTCAGCTGATGGATCATTAAGAAAAAAGTAGGGATGACCTGGGTGAGTGAAAGGCCTTGCTGGGGCGCAGCTAAGGCGGTCTATTCCTATCTCCTTGGCGTCATCTCGTAAGGCTGAAGACCTCTTATTTACCGGGTTGCATCGGTAGATTGATATGTCTTTTTTTTAAGCTTGTCCCCGATCGAAAGCGTTTCGCGCCTTCTCAGCACAGACGTCGCATAACGTAGCGAGTTCTTGTGGTCCCTCTCGAGAATAACATCACTAGACGACCAATTCTAGCCTTGACCATAACGAGTCGCCAGTGAATGGATCCGGCCAAATCTGCTCGTCCCAATGTGAGGTTGATTTTGGGCAGAGTCTCATGCACGTCGGTCCAATGGCGAGTTTGCTTAACTCACATTCAATGCTCCCGAAAGAATAAGAACCAGTGCTACATGTCGCGCCAGTAACGACTCCCATCTGTAACTGATGCTCCGCGAAAGGTTACAAGTGACATTTCAGTCACCTGAGACGTTGTCAATATATTAGGTATGTACCTACCGAATATCCATCACCACAATCAGTGACAAATCGCACACTACCAGTTGTTTCAATGGATTACAGCGGCGTCTCCAAAATTAGGCGGTCTTCCAAGTGGGACGCACTAGGCAGGTCTCATAGCTGAATATCATCAGCTGTAGAATGGTCCAAGTAGACCTGGTAATTGACCGACATACTGATGGTAATACAGATACTGTATGGTTATACGCTGGACACTCGAGGTGGGCTACACGGAAAATACACTCGCATGTTATTGAAGGTCTTATGCAGGAGCCACAACAGCCCCTGGCTTCTGGACGTATTACCAAGTGAACGGTGTAATGCAGTGTATAGCGTGGAGACAGAAAGGCATTGTACTTTCGCATCAGCCAAAGGCAAACTCTTCCCAGTTGCGACTAAGCTTCTCTACACCCTGCTTAAGGTTCCATCCCTTGATTCCACACACTCGCCTGCAAATATCCTCAAGGGCGTCATCCATAGGTTGTCCGGCTGTGTGCAAGTCGCTTTCAACTAAGATGCGATCATCTGGTACTTCCCGGATGGCATCCTCGGTCTTCTCGTGGCCACCGGTACCAAAGTTGACGGCCGTAGAGAAAGAGAAGAACACCTGTGCCGGTACAGAAGGATCGACATACCGCTTTATCGTGTCTGCGTGGCCGCTGTAAGAATGTAAGCAGATGCGAGGAGGGAACGGCTTCGAGCTTTTGCCCTCGCTTTTTGTGCTCTTTGCTTGGATCCTCATTTCACTAAGTATTACGTTGCCGTCGTCTTCGCAATCTTCCTCAGGGTCACTTGAAAAATCCTCTGCTCCCTTGGCGATCTGTCTTTTCTGTCTGCGAGATAAGACCTCTTTCTCATGGCCCTTCCAGCAGTGCGATATTGTGTCGTATAGTATACCATGGACCTGCACTCCGTGAACACTGACGGCACGATCCATCTTGCCTGCCAACTTGAGTTGAGCATGAAGAATAGTGGCTTGGTGAGTAATTCGTACACGAAAAGGGCTCAGGTTACGGCCTTCACGGCCTCCGGGAGTGAGACCTTGATCGCGCTGGGTTTCGTGTGACGCTGTCCAGTTCTGGGGGAGGCGGAAGGCTTTGTCTAAACCAATCTCTCCTACAAGAGATAATGGGTACCTTTCTAGGCGCGCTTTGGTCTCTTCGATAAATTTGGATAGAGGTCGCGGATCCGGTAGTCCTTCTGCGAAAGCCACATCTTTCGTCGAAGGACTCGGCGCAAGAACTTCATCATAATGGGCCACTTTGCCGGCTTTCGTCCCATCATATGTTGGATTGGGAGCTAAATCGTCATATAATTGATATGAGAACCATGGATGCCAACCAAATGATGGGACGATTCGGGCTTGATCCTGGAGAGCCGAGTGCAATGGGGTCTGGGGTTCGTTGACTCCTTGGTCAGATGCAGCCTCAGCAACAAGGTCTTGATCCTGCAGGCGCGTAGACATTACCGTTAGAATACGTGCTCTCATGCCAGATATCGATGACATCGAGCTCATAGTGCCTGTGGGGTGGCAATGCGCATCGTAGACCCCCACGTCCCAGGGAAATGGCTCAAGCGAGATAGTCGCTTCTGGTGACTTTGATTGCGCTCTCGAATCTTGCAAAGAGCCAGGCTCTTCCCGCCCTGGATTTTGCTGGCACATGGTACGACTTGCATCGAACGTCCAATAACAGCAAGTATTTGCCTTCCAAGTTTGGGGCACAAGTCTGTAAAAAGGGTTGTTGTAGTGACCAGGCGACTATGACGCTGATTGCTTAGCCAGACCTAGCTATCTGAGCAGTACAAGACGAAGGTTCTTGTCCGCAGAAGCGTCCAGAAATCCACCTCTTTACGAAGTTACCTACCAGACAAGATCAGTTGAGGTCAACAAATATCGAATTATGAAATAGGTACCTGAAGCTTTCTGATGGCACACATACAAACAGGAGCAAAGCCGCTGCTGTGATGGAAGTAGCAAGAGTAACAGCCCAGGCTGGGGTTCATGCACTACGGAGTAGGAATAGAACCTATCAGCCACCCAGCGAACAGGATATACTCTCCTGTTTGAGAATATGAATGAATCTAGATAATCTCAGGTGGACTTGTCCTGTGTCTACTAGTAGTATATTCCTTTACGTTAAGCTAAGGCGAATGGAAGCTTGGATTTATGAGTTTCGCAAAAAGACAACTCTTTGACGTGGCTTTGGACCCATGCAAGTTGTAATGGAAGTCCTGACTCATCAGCCGCAGCAGCTAGCTACCCCGGCGGGTCGCGGCACCTAAACGGATGTGACCGGACAGCCGGCGACTTGGGCCAATTCACCTGCACATAGCTGATTAATGGTGGCTTCCAGCATTCTAGTGAAGTGAAACGCCGGGCAATTGGCTTGGTTGTTTTAGCAGCTACTAACGTGGAGCAGCGGTAATCTGTCCGTGTCATTCATTTGTAACGAGCTTGAGTAGATTGCCACTTGCCGTATTGATTTTCGGCGCATTGACTCTGGACGATGTATTGATGGTACCGGATCTAGATCTTCTGCGGACGAGATCTAGGTATATTATACGAGGCCGGCGAATAAACGCGCTCGCGAATTGACTGGAAAGCGAACGAAGACTTTCAACATCCGTTCTAGCCCAACATATCTATCTTTCACAACGAATATGATGTCGATTGAACATTTAGCTCTCAGGAATGTCCAATCAACATTGTGTTCATTGTGAAAGAAGTGCATAATCAATCCATAGGATCTCACTGAAGGCAACCCACCGCATTCACCCAATGCCGTCATATGGGAAAACCGGACGACGCTTTGGTTAGCACACGCATTGGCGGGCTGGAACAACTGGCAGAAATCACACAGACAATTTATGTACTTGGGTACTTAGTCTGGGCTGGTCGGGATCGACAGTAGCACAAGTAGGTAACGCCGGGGTTGGCTCGGTTCTCCGCGGCTTTGCACGTCCACGGAACCCGAGCTACGAATACATAAGTACTTACATACCTACCTAAGGTATGTCTTGCAAGATATGGGGTACATACCGATGTAGATGGAGGCGGCAGTAACGGGCTGATGGGACCTCCCCCACAGAGACAAAACGGTGGACACGCTGGCCGAGTCACGATGCTCTCTACCTTTAGGTAATCATTGTATTAATAGCTCTTCGGTCTCTTTGCTAGCAACGTTATGTCTCTCTGCAGGCGTCCTGCAGCTAAACAAGCCTACTGCCGCTCGGGGAGTCTCGTTCGCCATGTGCATGTGAAAAGCCACAATACCAAAGTTTCCTTACCACACCCTCTCCATCTCTACCACGTCCACTGTGTATGCTGTCTAGGTGTCAACCATGCACTACTAGACCCAAGACGCGCAGGAGAAGGTCCCTTTGGTATGAGTTTATTCTGACGCCTTGATGTTCTTTGGTCCCCTTCTTACATAGTAGCCTTTCCCCTCTCCTCCACCGGCACTTCATCACTGGAAGGGTCCATGCTACTCATTCTCTCTTCATCGTCATCTTCCCACGCTCGCATTCTAGGTGCATTTCGTATCTCTCAAGAATACGACGTCAACGAGTAAACATGTGAGACGGGAGCAAACTACACAGCGCTCAACCCGTTGACCTTTGAGTGCGTACACGCGCACTGTCTCAAGTCATAAAGACTGCACTCTCGCATCACCATTCACACATGGCGCTCCCCAATCCTCTACAGTTTCTTGTCTTCCCCTTCGTGTTATTCGTTGCCTTCCCGCTGGCGCTCTGCGCTGGTTTCACGACTATATTCGCCTTCTTGGTTCTGTTCGCACGCTTGTTCCTCGTGTATTTCGACGTCGGCCTGGAGACTCTTCGTTACGTATTACTCGGCCACGCTGCGCAAACTCGTTATATCGCCTCTCAGCGAACACCATCCGCCAGCCTACTCGCCTCAGCAGATTCATCACCCCTCCCCTCCCCCAATCCCGATGTCGCCTCCCCCCGTCACAAAATTCGACGCAAGCGCCGCAGCAGTGTTACTGTATCCGGTCGACCAGTCACTCCGCCTGGGAAGCTGAACGGCCTTGCCTTCACATCGACTACAGGCCTGGATCGAGACTTTGAAGGAATTGGCGGGTGGCGTCTCGATAGTGTGGATATGGATGCTCAAGGTGCCGACGAACAGGAATGGTACGCATTGAACTCGCGGCTGGAAGTTCTGGAACGAAGACATCATATGCGATCACATAGCGGTGGAGCTATATTACCAGGGACCGGGAACAGTGGAATGGGCATGCAATCGAATCGAGCAGGATCGCGTAGTCCTGAAGGGTTGCGGATGACGACAAGCCCGAATAGCAGCAGGTCAAGGACTCCAACGAACGGAAGACCACAGAGCTTCACAAAGCGGGAGCATGATAGTTATTTCCCGACTTGTGAGGAGAAGGGGATGAAGAATGTCAGTATTTAGGGAAAACTGAGGACGAGACGAGAAAAGAGAGCCACACGCAACGAACGTCGGACGCTGAAAGGACTGAATTCTGACGATTAACGACATATGTAAGAATAGACATCGGGTGTATGGTATAGAGGCCAGGGCTGGCCAAGGAACCAGTCTAATGGCACAAGGCAGAATTACGAGATTGGAGCCTCTGGCCTTTTGTAATGGAACAACTGTAGGCGAGGCAAAATGGATAAGTATGGTATACATTGGTGTCCTCATACGAGGTTTCTGGTATCTCAGACTATCAAATCCAATTCCACCAATTAAAGCAGTGAGACTCCGGACTCCATTCATGCCATCATCGCTACGTCTCTACATTAATAAGTCCAGAACGTATGCTTCATCTCGAGCCAGCTTCATTTGGGGATCCAGCTGAACATTCTGACCCCGCTGACTTCTTACCGACCTCATCAAATCGCACCATAAATCTCTGATGAAACCTCCCAGGGCCACGACTTGACGCTCACAACGTCGACCAAAAGTAATTGGCATAGAAGAAGCGCGAGAACTTCTTGTCAATGTTCACCACGTGTATATCGCCTTTCCTGTCATTCCGTACCACGGCCTTGGAGAACTCGCCGTCCTTTTCGTCGCGCTCGATGTCGATGCCCAGGGACCGATAGACCTTGAGGCGGAGCAGGACTTCGTCGTCGACGGGATCGCGGCGCTTGGCCACATCGTCCGGGTCACCCTCCAAGCCTTGCAGCTCGAGCTCGTGCAGACGCGCCGAGAGGTCCGCCGCCTGCTGCGCCAGCCGCTCCGTCTCCATCTCCAGGTCCGACGTGACCTTGGCCGTGCGGAACTTCTGCGTGTCGAGGCGCGAGATCTCAGACGCGTGCGCCGAGGAAGAGTGGGCGGCCGTCAGTTCTTCGTACTGCGCTTGTTGGGTGTTGAGCTGGCGGGAGAGCCCTGTGCGGGATCGTCGTTAGTGATTTGGGGCGAAGAGAAAGGCTGGCGGAACGGAGGTAAGGGGGGGGTTAGGTACTTTTGAGGGCGGTCTCGGCCTCGCGCAGGCGCTTTTCGCGCTCCTGATCGAGCGAGGACATGTTGCCCTGAATGCGCGATATAGCGGCCTTATCGGGTCCGGTATTGAAGTTCCTGATGGTGTGGTGGATAAGCTGGTTGACTATCAGTATACTGTGCCAGATGACTTGAGGCGATTCAGGAGGCCCGTACCGTCGCGGGATCTTCGTCAAGCAGCATTTTGGCGGTATTGTCGGCGCTGAATAACTTCAATATCTGATTATATAGCAGCGTCTTGAAATACGGAGTGCTCTAGGCGAAGCGACACGATATTGTTCGTAGTTTCTTTGTTCCTTATTTGGAGCGGTACAGTTTAGGTGTCGCGTATGGTAGTAGAAAAGCACTATAACCTAAAACAGTAATCGGCAAAACAATTGGCGGCAAGGTCACCCGGACGACTATCGCACGGCGTTCTTGCAGAAAACCCCACCTCTGCGTCATGGGTCTGAACTTTGGTGCTACCTGGATCAGCCACAGTTCGCGGCTTCTGACCTCAACGTGCAACAAGCAGACTGCCAGAGCTTCCGCCACACGTCAAGGTCTGGACATCCAAGTTTTGTCAACGACGGACAACCTGACTTCCCTCCTTCTTCATTCTTTACTTATCACACTCGACTTTTAAACGCTGCGTTCGTCTTGACTAGAGCTATTAATTCTTCAAACGCTACATAGGCCCCAAACCCGCTCCCCCAAAATGACAGCGCTACCTCGTAAGTCTACAACCGAGGGAGCAGTACTAGTTTCTTGTGTAAGGCTCTGAGCACAATACTGACGTGTATCTTTTGTGTAATTCAGATGCTGTCGATGCGGAAACGTGAGTACATTTGGGAATACCATGAATGTGTATATCGACTAATATTCTTCTTTCTACAGTCCGCTCAAGGCCGACGAACTTGCCGTCCTACGAAATCAATATGAAAAAGAAGGTGATTTGGTAGGAGTGCAAACCAAATTTAACTATGCATGGGTACGTCTCTCCAATTTGAGGAGAAATTTCACTTCCTCGAGGAGGTTAGGCATCACAATGTTGACTTGCGACACAGGGCCTAGTAAAGTCCAACTCGCGAAACGACCAGCAACTCGGCGTCCGTCTACTATCTGACATCTTCCGCGCCTCTCCCGAGCGACGTCGCGAATGCCTCTATTACCTCGCTCTCGGAAACTACAAGCTTGGAAACTACGCCGAGGCAAGGCGATACAACGACCTTCTGGTGGAGAGGGAACCTGCAAACCTGCAGGCGGCCGACTTGCGCAGGTTGATAGACGACAAGGTGACCAAAGAAGGTCTGATGGGGGTTGCAATCATCAGCGGAGTCGCTATAGCTGCTGGTGTAGTCGGTGGCATTCTGTTTAGGGGCAAGAAGCGATAGAGTGAATACGCGATCTATCGTCTTGGATAATTACGACAGGCGCAACGAGATGGACGAGAGAGGAGCATGTGGTTATAATGGCGTTATTGACTTAATTGGGTCTAGGCAGATCTTCCTACACTGCACGCAGCTTCATCGGGCAGGTGTAACGTATGCTATTCAATAACTGGGAGGTTCCAATAACATTCGTATATGTCCCTAATACCCTTTGCCTCTCGCCTAGGCGTCACTATCTACCCAAGTAACTACTATTTCCCTTCGCCATCTATTGTGCATGTTGCTTAATCCCAGCTTGTTGCTACCTATGCCTGAAAAGTGAACATTTGCGATGGTCCTAGCTTAAGCTTTCGTGGCAAGAAATGGTGATTCCAAGAGTGCATGTTCAAATGATCGTAAATCGAATGTCGAGTTTACCATCTATCTGTGCACTGCAATATTTTCTCAAATCCGATGACCGCGGCCAAGAGGTATTTCTTGGAAATAGTCCGGACGAATTGGAAGCAATGACAATACCTAGTGATCGTTCCGGGGCGTATGCTTGATAGATATGGAAATAACTACAAATCTAGGTTATGGGGCGCGGCTGCCGCTATACGGCCTCCTTGATCATTGCCGAGTGCCTCTCATGAGTCAGAGGGTACCCGCGCAATATGCCTTCGGAGGGAGCACTAACCGCCACCTGCTAATACACGTTCAATAACCTCAAAGCATTTTGCTTCATGCCCACCATATACCAGCTCTAGGTAACACACGTTTTTGAGCCTACTGCGGCATTCTGTATGAAGTTTCCTGGAGCCGAAGCTTACGTACCTAATCAGACAGGTCAGTAGAAAGGTACTCATTTCAGCTCGACCTCCTGGAGCAATACCTAACCTCAGATAGGGACCAGGTGAGCTCACGCCACACAATGATATAATGTGGCTGAGCTCAACCAAGACACCGTGGAGAAGAGGTTACCTATTGGGAGGAGGTACCTCCATCTTGCCCCGCGGTGGCTGTGGGAAGCCCGGTCTCCATACCCAGGTAGGTTGCACGGTTGATTGACACCGTGATTATCGGACAAATGACGAAAGCAGCCAAACTTCACTCGCCAACAGGTACATGGCAACTTTTCTGAAAGGAGCAAGCCGCTTCTCGTGACTGTAAACAACTTGAATCCTCATTGCTCTTCTGCGCACACCTGAAACCTACGGTTTCTCTACATCGCCCCATCGCCCTCAACTCATGAGGCCATTTGCCTACATGCTACGGGATATAGGTCGATCACAACACGTGTGTCATCGATTGTAACTTGACTCTTCCTGAGTCTTGACCTGTCCTGTCCTTGGCCCTGGTACCTTATTGCCGGCGCTCCGGTGCTCTCGTCGCATTGCCAGATCTCCCTATTACTCATTTCGGCAAACCCTCCTACCACCTACGTATTCGTTCCTGTAACTTCCTCTGCGCTGCACAGAAGTCTACGTTACGTGGAATCTAAATTCGGCAAGCTTCTCGACCCCAGAAGCACCGGTGCACTAGAGCCTCGTCTTATTCTCCAGGTAAATACAACTTGAGAAGTATTCCTAGGCGCTTTGGATATGCGCCGCGCCTGCCTGCATCACGGGGCCGATAATGCACCTTACGTTCTCCGAACTTGTTCAACCGCTGACCTCAAACAGTCGTAGATTCACTACCTGCATCTCTGCACTACCATCGATTCAGCCTTACCGGTCAACGCATCCGATACATCCACGCCTGCCGCTGCTAAGCGATATTGTTTCTCCCCTTCTTTGACCTCTCGCTTTACAACCAACACCAACCGATCTGACCCAACAAATCCATTTCCTTGTAACCTCTCGTCCAACTCTGTCGCCCACGCTCTTCCATTCCTCAACGTCCCACGATTCTCGTCCTGCGAATAACGCTTCTGTCTGCGTCTCTGTCTGGTAACCACTCTGGCTTTTCGAGCGCTCCGAGCTACCGGCCTAGCTCTTGGCCTGGGACTGACTGCTTTTGCCGCACATCAACAATCCAGACAGGGCCAAATGGCGTCGCGAAGTCGTCATCTTGACGCCACGGGCGATCGTGAGGTTGTCTACTGCCATGCGTGCGAAAATGAATGGTACAAGGATGAACACCCAGACTCTCTCACCTGTCTTGAATGTCATGGTGATATCACAGAAATTGTATGTCCCCTCGGTTCTCCTCTCGAACTCGTACTGACGCTCTGTTAGATCTCTCCCGGAAATGATCCACGATCCATGGACGGCGGTCACTTACACTTGAGTCGTGGATTCCGTCAACACCCCGACAACGACTCAGATCCTGACGAGGAGGACATTGAAGAATTTGTGTCTCGCGGACCTGGTGGTTTCTTTGGTAGACGATCTATTCATCGACTTCCTGAAAGACAAGATCGGACACGCATGAATCCCGATAATGGGGAAGATATAATTCGAAGATTTACTGAAATGCTGGGGGATATGGGAGGCCCTGGTGAGGTTGGTCGCTCCGGCCCCGAGACTCTCTTTCACCAAGACGCTCCCCGGCGTCCACGGGTCACGGTTCAACGGATTTATGGCCCTGGAGTATCTGGTGGAATGAGCAGCGTCACAATCGCGACCGGCCCTCACTTTCGCCGCTCCCCTCCCACTGGACAAGAAGGGCTTGGACCGGAAGATCCCTTTCAGAGGTAAGCACCATACTTTCTATTATCTTATCGGATATGAGAGGCCTCACTAACAGACTTTGCAGTGTATTCAGTCAGTTATTAGGGCAGGCTGGCCCGCCTCCCAACAATACGCGCCAACAAGAGGACGCGAACGCTAACGCCGCGAACCGTGGTGAGAACCAGAGTGCTGTGGCAACTGCGCTAACTCAGTTATTGGCCTCCTTCCTTAGTCCGAATGCGGTCCATGGCGATGCAGTCTATTCTCAAGAGGCTCTAGACCGTATCATGACAACTCTGATGGACGCACACCCACAATCCAACGCCCCGGCCCCTGCCTCGGAAGGTACGATCAAGCATCTCCCAAGAAAAAAGCTCGACGAAGAAATGCTTGGTCCCGATTTGAAAGGGGACTGTTCTATTTGTATCGAGAATATGAATGCAGGGGATGAGGCTATGGTGCTGCCCTGCGCACACTGGTTCCATGAGGACTGTGTAAGCGCATGGTTGAAGCTACATGACTCATGCCCCATTTGCCGCGCCCCTGTTGACGGCGAGGCTGCCGGACAGGCCGGTGCAGCTGCTCCAAATCCGCAATTAAATACGCAACCTGGCAGCCCACCTGTTCCGTCTGCCTCAAGGCCTAGTGCGGCTGAAAGCCGCAGATCAAATATTCGGCAAAGGAGCGAAGCAAGACTCGACTCTATTCGTGATGCCGCCGGTCCATGGAGACGGCATAGTTCCCGGCGTGACTCTAACTCTCCACCTGCATACCATGCGTCTGCACAGTATTCGCCAAGAGTGCGAAGCCCTTCACCTACCGGCCGTCGATCTGCTCAAAACGAACCACCTCGCGATGGAAGAGCCTCATCAAGTTCAGGGCCACTGAATTGGCTTCGAGATCGGTTCAGCGGGGACAGGCGTTCGTGAAGAACTTCCCTGTCCCCCACTCAACAATCGCAGCCACTTAAAAGCATTTCATTCAGTAGAATACAGTCTCAAGACTCGATGTATTCGGGTGGAAGGGCTGCTTTACAACAGATGTGACTAGAATCGCAAAAGAACACGAAACAAACATGACTCACGACCGATACCCCTTATGTAATATAGTCAGTCCAAACGAAAGGTACTCACCGGTCGGTGCCTAAGAGAGGCGACAGGATGAGCTACCTGGATCGTTCACCAATTTGGAAACAGCGAGTAGTTGACACAGGACAACGATGAGGAACAAGAGTCTGGTTAAGCACGCGAGCGGGTGCGCATTGTACATAACAGACACACTGGAATGCGATTAGATTCACATGGATGACTGCTACTACTCGGTAGCTTGTGTGAATATCTATGATGTTTATGTGATCAACGATAAGTAGAATCGTTGCATGCATGACCTGGCTTCGTTGTCTGGCATCCCTTCTCAGGGAACCACGAAGCGCATAGGCCGCGCCAGAAACCAAGCGCCCCTGGCTACCTCGGTAAGCCACTGTCCCTTCAACTCGTTTCTCATCACCTATGCTCTGGTGCTATGTGGGTATAGTCCTTCAATCGCGTGGCCATCGGCGTGTTTGGTCCAGTCAATGAATGGGAGGTGTCGTGAAGTATAGAGTTTAGCTTCCATTGTCAAGGGAGACTGGACTAGTATACAAGGCCTGTGTCAAGTTAATAAGCATAAGGACAATGATGGCGTTACAAAGAAGAAGTTTTACGCACAATTACCTCGAGTGATCTTTCCTCACCATTTTCTTTGTTACATATGACGTTCATTCTTTGAGAGACTCACAAACTCAATCTAACTATATTGTAACTCCCAGCTAGACAAAGAACAAGGATCCCATAGAGAGATAAAATGACAACACCCCAAGGTTCAACAATAGCCCCCCTCGTTGTGTTTCGCCCCCGGGAAATCCTGCCGACTGTACTCTCGCCAAATGAACTACTCTTCACAGGTTAGCAACGTGGGAGAACGACTTACCCACTACCCCTATCTACAGAGGGTAGCAATGTAAGGCTTCGCCTTCTCGGGCCAACCGCCCAATGATACCTTTCTAACAGGCCGGCGATCGCTTCCCTTACCCATCGCATGACACGAGGTGTCCAGAGTACCATCTGAGGTTAGGAAGATGTACATCCCCTCATCGTAACCCAGGCGCGCCACGATACCGTGGCCTAACTCGTAGTCGTCGCCCGTATGGCGGGTACTTCTGCCAGTAGGGTTCAGAGTCACCTCCTCCTCCCAAGCCAGCTCGAGAATTTCGGACCGCGTGAGAATCGCCCCGCGGACCGCCTTTTCGCGAAGCACGGAGGCGCGGCTGAGGCGACGCGGGGCGCCGGTGGCGTCGGACGGCTTTGCGCTGGCATCGCCGTCGCCCTTGGAGCTGCGGATAGAGAGGGTGCGGCGCAGCCCCGAGGCCGTTCTCTCCAGAAGGGTACCGGCTCTTTGACGCAGGGTCGGGCGCCGGGGAAGGCGGGGCGCCGCGGGCTCGGACGGCGACGGTGAGAATTCCGGGCCGGGGTCAGGCAGAGGTTCCAGAGAGGGGAAATAGCTGTACTGGTCAGAAGAGACCTCGGTGTGGTCTGCCTGCCAATGGCCGGGTCCGCTGGTCACGGAGTTGTTTCTGCTCTGCATTTTTACTTTCCGGAAGAGCTAATGTGTCGAACTGAGATCAACTCTGCCGACTGCTCTTTTGATTGTAGCTTCGGTAAAGGCTCTAGAGATTGTGTTACAGTTGTACTATGACTTGCTGTGACAATAGTCGGTATGAAAAATGCCGAGAGCCGAGCCGACAGGTCATTTTATACAACTTGATCCAGAGGACGACAAGGTCTAGTGTCAAGGTAAGTCGTTGTTTCGCACTGAGATATCGCAGGCGAGTCCCTGTACGGGCTCTACATTCAGACTGTTTGGAGATGGGAAGCCTCGGCAGCCTGATATGAGTTTCATGAGCAGTATGACCTTGGTCCTTTCAGATTGTATCTGGAAACAATAACATTGTTGTTGTACATGGGAAGATAGTGAAAGATTGTTCAACACGAAAGAGTTATGTCCAGAAAAAGGCTTCATGCAAGGAATATTGTCCTAAACAGATACTTTGTCTTTGCCGATGAATGGTCCTGCACTCTTTGAAACACCTTATCTTGAGCTACATTATTCGAATCCTTTAGCAATGGCAATATCCACGGGAGCTAGTCGATGTTCTGTCTGACATCTAAGTCCAATTAAGCCTGAGAATAACGGCAAGGGACTACACGGGCATCCTCTCAGGAACATAACCAAGTCTAGCCCTAGCAACTTACGTGGCATCACCATCCTTTGTCAATAACAATCACCCATAACGAAAGGACCACAAGGTTGTGGAACGCCCGTACGTTGTTGGTATCTCGTCAGCTGTACATGGCTTTGGAATTATATCAGCTGGCTCAAAAACGTACAAAACTAATAATTCGAACGGTCTCCTGTTCTCTAAGGCGGAGATAGACTGGTGTGTTTAGGACATTCTGGGTCCGTGACTTTCCCTGTCTAAAGCACATGCGGCCATCCGCACACATAGACACATTGCTGTTACTCGATGAAGTGCAGATGGGTTGGTAACAGCTTGAGTATATCCTCCGTGGTCTCCCCCTAGACCATAATACTGTCGTCTTGACCAAAGAAGACAAGTAATTTGGAATTGAGTAATGGTTGATTAACCTCCGTACGCTCAGCTATGATATCGCAGACCTGAGACCACAAGTCTCTTATCATGTAGGAGGCACTTGTCTTCTGTACGTATTGAACACCTGATCATTTTCCTTCATTTGTCTCATTGGACAGTATAGATATTCCGCCTGACATGGTCTCCCACCAGGCAGTGCACGTACCTGGATGATATCTATCCAAGAAGGCTATGCTTCTCTTCTCCAACGTATGTTTCCGTTGGTCGCATACTCCTTCCATGTACCAGAAGGACGACCCCCTCGAGCACGGGCCGAATTCCAGCGGCTACTGTACTTACGAAAATACACACAGCGATCACAGCCCATGCCAGGAAACCTCCATGATAGTTCTGAGGCTCGTAGGCTAGGTAGTTTAGAATAACAAGCCCTTGAATGATGGTACCTGTGAAGATGCTACCTACAGCAAGCGTGGCGGTCCAAGCCAGTGTAGTGAGCCACCTTATAGTCTATCAGTCCCTGACCTGTTGATGCTAAGGGGCCTGGGAAATCAACCTGTCAAGTAGCCATAGAAGCGTTTATACTTTTGAGGAGCAAGGATCGCGTCTCAGGAGTATTGCCGAGGTGGGCGCGCTTAACAGAAGCATTATACGTTGGTTCGTTGCCTTTGGAGCTGAAGACGCTTTTCGAATACCTCTGTAAAGAGCCTGGAGATATCAATTAGCGGAGCGAGCACTCGAACTGTAGTTGTAAAGGTGTAATGGATCTTACTTGGGCTGCACAACGGTTACTGACCTACAGAATTGGTTGGCAGGCTTCAAACATTTATTATATATGCTCATGGAGTCTTTGAGAACGCATGTGTAGCCTTACCCATCAAAATATATTAATATGCTATAATTCGAGCTCCAATTGACGGAGATTTTCATGAGTCACACTTGCCAGTGACATTCTTCAGCGGCCTCACAGCTGTTGTGTGATTATCCACTGACATGCCTCATGATAATGTTGATGTGATGAAGACGTCCTCATTCCCAAACGATTCTATGTTGATCAGCCAGATTTCTTTATGCTCAAACAGTGTAACCACCCATGTACCCGAACTCGAGACTCAGTTTTGAAATGTACAACACTGTATGAAGGAGCTTGATTCCACGACAGCAACAGGTGGCCAAATGAGAGACGACTAGCCCTCACACCTAAGTCCTTTGTCAGAACGGTCAAGTCTAGGTTAGATATCTTGGGCCATCTTTCAAAACATTTCATCAGGGAGTTAGGGAATAAGAACTGTTCACTTGGTTCATTACGATTCTTTATTACTACAATGTTTCTGTATGGCATGGTAAAAAGACAGAGCAGAGGGTTTACAGATCGACAAGTATTCGAAATAACCATTCTGAAGACTCCTGGATATTGTTCATTTTGCCTGTTGGCCCATAAATCTCAAAAGGCACCCCAGAAAGAATTTCCCTCTACGAGGTGTTTCGATAACTGGTTCGATAAGCCCTAATTTCCCATTTCAGGGTTATTTGATTCCATGTTTTGATTGTCCAGCCTCATAGCTCCACAATCAAGTTCTCTGCGACCTGGTGTGCTCCATCTCCCCAGAGACCGACAATGGCCATAGTGAAGCCGATACCAGCCACGGCAGTCTGGACGAGCTGATTCCGCACGAAGAATTCGACCTCGCTGCGGACCTCCTCGCCGTTTATATCTTCCTCAAGCTCTTCGCCGCTCACACTGGCGCCTTCTTCGCTGTGCGAGTCTCCAAGAACCTCGTAACTAGCTTCCATGCGCTTCGCGGCAGCCTTGTCCTTGCGAGCCTGGGCGAGAGCGGCTCGTCTTCGGGCGGTGGAGGAATTGGAGGTAGGTGTCCCGAAGATGGATGGCGTTACGTAGCTGGTCAAGCGGGTGCTGAAGCAAAACAGCGAAGTATAGAGGAGGTAAGGATGCCTAAAGCCTCGCGGTGAGGCGGCAAAGGCCAACAGGAATGTCGTGCCAGACACGCCAGTCAAGGTAGATAGTTGAGTCGATGCGCTCGATGCTAGCGACCGGAAGGCTTTGGCGGCTGTCGAGGCGGAGGGAAGCTCGAGGAGAGAAGGGATGGTCAGGGTAGACAGGGTGTAGGAAGTGCCCTTGGATGGATTAGCTTGCTGACCTATGCATACGCTGTGTATAGCTGGCGAGTTTTACAGGAGACGGAATGCGAGATATGTTCAAAGAACAATTATTCGTGGTTGCGGATGGGCGCGGGGTTTCATGGACTGTAAGAGGGGTACAAGCAGTATAGGAAGCGTAGACTTACCGTCAAGAGACCCAGGGACACGGTGCCCACAAACTTGAGGGCCGAGACCTTCTTAGATGACATGTTGACGATGGTTGTTGCAGTCTGATCGTGGGGGACGATGCGCCTATGTCAGAGATGCATGTGTAGAGAAGGCAATTTGTGAGCGTGGTATGATGCGTTGCGATAGCGTAATGGTGTCTGAGGCGACACTGCAGGTTGGGTGTGATGACGGGGGATTAGGCGATAAGATGGGGATACGGAAAGGTAGCTGGTCATAGCACTTGCGGGGTGCGTCATTGGCTCTGGGCTGCCACATCCCGCGGGCGCTAAGACCACTTGGGGTCTCAAGGTATCTGTCTGAGTCTGCAAGGTCTCGGGCACTGGGACCACTCCACCCAAGCTCTCCAGCCTCCACACTGTTGTGGCACAGGGGCAGCTTGTCCAGGTTGCTTCAGTGGACCAGCAGCACCACCAACCGAGGCATCTCCCTTGCTTTTGTGCATTTGCCAACGTGACCCTGGCGAGATATTGTCTGTGTCAGACCTCGATTCCTCAAGGAAATTGATCATGGCAGCCCACGCCAATTCTTCTTTACTTCTATCCGTTTGAGCTGTCACTATCACCGTAGTTGCGACCCGATTAACGTCTATAACGTACCCGATCCTACAGTGTGAATGTCATACGGCATAGGTAGTAGCTGCTTATATCAGTCGAACTTCATAATTCCTCACCCAAGCAAGCACTCCCTCCATAATGCCGATTCCCAAGTCTGTATATTTGAGCTCCGTTTGGAGGGATGGCATATTTGGTAAGCCACCCCTCATTGGCCCATTTGATTCTATCGTTAATAACGTCCTTCAGAGGGCCGTGTCGTCTTCGTGACCGGCGGTGCCGGGACCATTTGCAGTGCCCAGACTCGGGCATTGGTCCACCTTGGAGCCAATGCTTGCATCATTGGCCGCAATGTCAAGAAGACTGAAGATGTCGCTGCCGACATTGCCACGGCAAGGAAGGGCGCAAAAGTCCTTGGTATCGGTGGCTGCGATGTTCGGGACCCCGAGAGTCTGAAACAGGCAGCTGAGAGATGTGTCAAAGAGCTTGGCGCCATCGACTTCGTCATTGCTGGTGCAGCTGGCAATTTCGTGGCCCCAATCACAGGCCTATCTTCCAATGGATTCAAGACTGTCATGGAGATTGACGTCCTTGGGACCTACAATACCGTCAAAGCTACTATTCCCTACTTGGTCGAATCCGCAGCCCGGAATCCAAATCCGAGCAACGATGGCCTTACTGGCGGGAGGATCATTTACGTGTCAGCTACCTTCCACTACGCTGGTATGCCTATGCAGGCACACGTCTCGGCAGCAAAGGCGTCTGTCGATTCGATCATGGCTTCGGTAGCACTCGAGTTCGGACCTTTGGGTATCACGAGTAACGTCATCGCTCCTGGCGGAATTGCTGGAACTGAGGGAATGGAAAGATTAGCCAGTAGCAAGATGGATTACAACGAAGCTGCCAAGATGATTCCTTCAGGTCGATGGGGTACGATCCGTGATATTGCGGATGCCACAGTATTCCTCTTCAGCGACGCCGGAAACTATGTCAATGGAGATGCCCTTGTTGTCGATGGAGCCGATTGGAGGAATAAGATGATGGGCGTCGGGCAGTCGAAGCAGATGCGCTATCCGGATTTCCTGATTGATGGGAGCAAGGAGTTCTTGAAGCATGTCAAGAGTGGACGAAAGTATAAAGCCAAGCTCTAATACTGGATAGGCATACCCACATTCTGACTGATTTAGAGCAAATGTGGCATATGATGTCCACGATGCAAGTATGCATGCACATATCGCTTAGTGAGGAGTCGGAGAAGCTCATACCCTATGGCATCAACCAGAATAAGACTATTCAAAACAAATAAGCGTGTGACAAGTCACGGTTAATGCACTCTTGAAGCCTAGGTCCCCCTTGTGGCCTCGATGGAGGCTGGCACGATGGCAGTAATGTCTACCAAGTAGCAACCTGTTGGTAGGAAACAGTAAAAGGCCATTCACTGAGCAGGGTCTCCAACAAGGTATTGGTCAATGAATTTACGCTTCGAACTTGTTATGGTACAAGAAAATCTCACCAACATGTTTGCAGATTCCACTTCACTTTGCCTCGAGATTGCCCCTTTGAAAACCAAGAATGACTGTGCTACTACTATTCAAGAACCGCCTTATTAGCACAAAAAGCTTCGAGCTGTATTTAATTACGGCAAGCAGGTGCAGCGAAGAGAGCTATCAGGCGGCAAATAGAAAATAATTGAACGCAGTATAAATTCTCTATAGGTATGTTCATTTATAATGGTTCGATATCAACTATATATTTGCAACCTCAGACGATCCTTTTTTGCATTGCCTTCTTCCTAGGATCGCGACGATCATAACAAAAAAGCGAAGAAAAACTTCAGGAATGAAAAAAACGAAAATCCAGATGGTTGTGAATTGAACACGACCCGATTCGAACGGGTGACCGCCTGGACTGGAATCAGGTGCGCTACCACTGCGCCACGCGTCCTGTGACCTATGCAGATGATAAAATTCCCGTCTTATTTATTACTATAATTATAGAAAATAGGGAACAAAGCCGAACTACGATGCTACATCTCCATAGACTGGTCTGGATGCTTGTACACGGGATCAATCCATATGGGGCATGTCTATTTGCTAATGGATGGAGAATAAAATGTAGTTAAAGGCGTCAAGTTCAGTTCTTAGTATTACAGACAGGTCGTTGTAGGAAGAAGTGTGCACGCCACAGGGAGAGCTCAATTGCGTCTGATAGGCATGTTACCGTGCATAAGTGGCTGCAAGCTGGTACTTCAGAGGTATGCCCACTAAGCCACAGCAGGAAGAAGACAACTACAAGTACTTACACATGTAATTCCTCAAGGTATCTCTACGGCAGGGCCTTGACACCTCAAGGTCAAGAACTGTTTCTACCTACCTGTATTGTGCAGAAAGTAGGCATATGAGAAAGCTGAAATCTTGCCTACTTGAAGAGATGGATGAGGTAGATGTGGTTGAAACGGATTGGCGGATAAAGTGGTGTGAGTATCGGTAAGAGGCTGCCAGAAGACAGGTTAACGCATAAAGCTGCTCAATGCAATTGTTCCACGTGCTAAGTTTCGGTTAATTATGCCATGGCTTACATTGCGATACTATGTATCTAAGTACCTAGCTTAAACGAAGCACTTCTCAGTGCGCCTGCTGTAATTGGTTGAGATATCGGCATTGGCTTGCCGTGAGGGACTCAGCGCATCTCGAGAAGGGATTGTACGCTCGAGCCACCTGGTACAATAGCATAATTCTCAGAGCCAGCCACCCCGCAAGTCTCCCCAACTCTCCCAATTCACTGTCAGCTCCAATCTTTCTTCCGTTAAGCACAACCCTCGCCCCTTTACCCTCCCAAACCCTCGTTTACGCGCTTAGACTGCGATAAACATCTGCCAATTGAGAACAATTCAACCATCCCGTCCATCCACCCTGACTCGATAGTAGTCAATCGCTGACCATGTCCGACATTGCTGCACCTCCAGCCACTGACGACACCCCTCCTGAGCACGATCAGTCTCTTGTTCAGCAGCAGCCCGATCACCTTCAGCAGACCCCTAAGGAGCGGCATTCCCTGACGCTCGATCAGCGACGCGCTCTGCGCCGCTGGGCTCACTCGCAAACTACGCGTCCTTCCCACAAAGCCTGCATCGAATGGTTCTATGGCCAATACGGCCAGAACGTCAGCCAGTCTACCATCTCCCACTCCCTCTCACCCAAATACGCGCGTCTCGACAATGATAATCAGTTCAGCGGGTCGCGACTGCGCTTCGGTAACTGGCCTGATGTAGAGAAGCTTGTCCTTCTATGGCATGGCCAGGTAGTCGCGTCCGGCCGCAACCCTTCCAACGAAGAACTGGCCGAGAAGGCCAAGTCTATCTTCCAGCAGCTACCACGATATAAGGACGAGTCACCACCCGAGTTCTCTCCTGGTTGGATTCACCGTTTTAAGAAACGCTATGGTCTGTTGATCCGTCGTCAGCGACGTCATGGCAGCGCGCCCAACCCGGCCGATGACATCCCCTACCTTGTTGACGCAGTCCCCCGCTTCATGTCCATCAGCGCCGAGACCAGCCCAACCGCCATTCGCGATGCAGTGCTTCGTGTCGTTGGGGTCGAGGCAAGCCTTGCGACTTGCGCCCGCGTCCGTGACGAGGTGATTCGTCGACTTGAAACCCCTAACCCCCCTCCTCACCCGGCTATGAACGGTGCTCCTGTCCCTCATCCTGCCGAGCCAGACGCGTTTGTAGAGAGCGAAGACCCTGAGGTAGTTCTCCAGAACGCTCTCCGTCAGATGCAGCAGGAGGAAGCAGATGCCGAGGCCGAGGCCGCCGCTGTCCGTGAGCAACGCGAGAGACAAGAGCAGGGTCTCCCTCCCATTGCTCCCAGCCTGCAAACACCGACTCCCGGTGCTGCTAGATCCAGCGCACGTTTTACTCCAGCTGGTCACGAAGATCCCAACCTAACCCTAACGCCCATCGCAAGTGCGGGTGCCGGCTCAAGTTCTGATCGACCTCTTCGATGCCCGTTCTGCGTAAATCAGCGTATGCTTCGCACCATTAAGGAAGCTGTGGAGCACATGAGCACCCACGTCGTGATCTAGTGTGGCATCCAATGCTGTACGTTTCTGGGCAAATCAAGGTTCTTATGTCAAGTCCTTCCGGGGATACTGTTTTGGTCGATCGATGATACCCTGATACTTGCTGTCTCACTCGTGGATATGCTCGTCATTGGTGTGTCTTCTCCCTTCTTTGTATTTGTAGGGTGTAAAAATGGCATTTCTGCTTCGATGGTTTGAGGCGAAGGGAAGAGAGCAGCAATTGATGACATTGAAAAGGGAAGGGAACACAGGCGTTTAGGTAAACTGGGTGGGATAAAGAAACTTAGTAGCCCAAATCGTCTGCTGTGTAGCAACGTTGAGCGGTTAAGCGTTGGCTCTTTGCTGTATGGACATATAAACTTCACTTCGGTGCTGGGTTATAGGAGAGTACCGAAGGGTCATCTATGCTTGTCAATTTCTCATACGAGCATTTAGACCGAAAAATGACGTGCGCTTGCCACCGCCTCGCAACAGCTTTACTAGCAATACACTTCATTTTGCACGTTGTCATGCACTGAGTGGTTCGTATGGGCCTTCATCAAGTTGATTACGTATTCAAATGCGATGTTGTATCTTGACAGGAGTGTCTTCAACTCTGCCCTGGCAGTTTTAATGAGGGATATATCTCCCCCAACCCAGTCGGGCCAGTTATTAGTCTATGTAGCACGGTTTTCCTCTTCCGAAAAGCTTTGTAAGTAAGAGTTGAAATGGGTTCCAGGCCTCTTTTGATCGGACCTGAGCGTACTGTTTGATTCCATTGTGGCAGAGCTGGCGTGATGGCTGTGAAGTGGCCTCCACGTGTAGTGGTTGGCCAGCACGATTACACCACCATACTAGCCCTTTCATTATGTCATCAAAAATCAAACAAGATAGACGGCGTTATAAAGCAATGGGATTCAATAGGATATATAAACAAATGCAGTAGCGAGGGGTCGGAGAAGTAGCCCAGACTGGCGGATAGGCAGGTAGGGTGTGGTCCTGCCCCCAGAAGCGCATATGTAGCTTCGAGGGGTTGGACGCGGTATGCAGAAACAGGAGAGAGACTCTGCCGACTCTAGGGACTGTGAGCAGGCATGACCGGCGACACATGGGGTAGGAGCCGTCGGCATCAATTGGAAGTACTACCTACTCGTCTTGGGTTGTGGAGTGGTCATATCATGCCCTGTTCATGGTATTCGTACCGAACGCCACTCCAGACTCACATGTGCCCTGTAGAACTGTTTCGATACTCATCAAGGTAAACAAGTAGAAAGTTAATTTTAAAAAGCCTCTCAGTTGTAGAGCTTGAACTCGCTGTATGATAGAATGCTTATTATCCTAAGTATTACACCGGTTGCGAATCCTGCTATCGCAATACACGCTTTCTCATGTTCTATATATCAAAATGTCCAGAGAGGATATCGACCCAGTTCCCCAGTACGCCTGTCACGCCACTTCCGCTTCTATCATGATGTCGTGTCGGTTACAACGTCAAAGAAAACTCCAATCAAGACCAACCCATGGTCTGTTACAGCGGTAGCCACCGCTGTACCTATCCAAGCAACTGGAGAAGTCAGTTCTTCTCGTGCATGCGTATGTACATATATACAAGAGATATTTCGAAGGTCCATATTACAGACACCTCGCTGAGCACGGCACTTTACAACCACATTAGATTCCGCGATTGCTGCCTGTTCTGCTGCCATAGTGGCCGGCTTCCGCGATTCCGGGAAGGGCTTCTGCTTGACGGTGGACTCGTCCCTGCCTCCTGCGCGCTGTCGCGCAGCGGCTGTCTGTCCTCGTCGCTCGCCTGCCCTATCCCCGCGCTCGTGTACGCCCGCGAAAACTCATCAATTTCGCGGCCGTCCGCCTCACTACTCTCATACGTGGAGACTTCCTCCTCAACTGGCGCGAGCCCCATGCCGTAACCCGGTATGTGTGCAGGCGTATAACGCGCCAGTGGCTGTGAGAAAGTCGGTTGTTTGCCTCCCGATGTAATGTTCGTCGTCATTCCCGTCTGCGGCTGATAGACCCAGGGGCTGTTATATGGAGACCCGTACGGGGCTTGGTGGTGATCGGATGGGTTGTGTTGGGGGGCTTCGTCTTCGTTCCATGATGGAAGCGGTGCGAAAGCTGCTCCGTGCGAGCGCATGGGACTGTGGTATTCGGTGTTCGGTGCTGCACTTGGAGGTGGACCCGGTCCTTTGCGTTCGTTTCTTCTGCGTTTTCGTAGACAGAAAACTACAAGCCCGATGATTGCTGCGACAGCGGCGGCGCCACCAACAGTTATTCCGATGATCGCTGCCGTCGAGGTGGAGCTAGAGTCTGATGAGCTGGTTGCAGGCGCTGCTGTAGCAGAGTCCGTTGCTGATTCGGTGGGTGAAGTCCCTGAAGTTGTGGTTTCGTTGGAGGTCGTCGAGGACGTGGAAGATGATGACGATGTTGATGACGATGTTGATGACGATGTTGATGATGAAGTTGATGATGAGGTTGATGACGAGGTTGATGCTGAGGTACTGCCTGAGGTTGACGTTCCTAGAGTAGTCGGCTCGGACAACGAGGTTGGGGTTGCGGTCAGTGTCAGCTCGGTTTGTTTCAAGCTCACTGCCGATGTTTGAACTGTAGTCCCAAGGTCCGACGCACTCCCACACCCATACTGGGAGTATCCGCCAGCGAATTGGTTTTGGTAGCATACGTCTGACCCCGAACAAGTGTAGACGTATGGGTTGACTTCAGTCTGTGGCGAACTATTCCCGTCGACACAGCCCGTAAATACACCCGCCGTACATGTTCCTCCATTCGGACAACATCCCACGACACTGTTACCAGTGTCTAACACACAATGCGACCCTGCTGAGCATGTTGCAGGCAGATCTGAGTTGCCTCCAATATACCCGCATATTGTGTTTTCTTGTCGTCGTAACAGCTCGAACGGTGAGAACGGCGCATTGGTGGGCGCTGGTGGGAAGGGAACGACATCTAGCTCATGATAGTCAACGGTTTTAGTTTGTCGCGGGAGCGCATGGCCATAGGAAAGGTTGAAGACTGCGCTCAATAAAAGCACAGCGGTGGCCGGCGGAAGGCGAAATAGCACGTCACTGAGAGATGAGCGACCCATGGCTACCGCGTTCACTGTCGAGAACGTGAAGCCAGAATCGTATGTACCAGGAAGTCTCAATGAAGTTGACCCAGTCGGGATCAAATGACCAAAAACAAGAGAAATACGAAGGACTGTAAATGGGAAAAAGAGACAGCGGGATTTTAACAGAAGAGGCGAAGGTGAGGTACCATCTTACTGGATCGGCAGCTGCAGTTGCCGGGGTACACACAACGAGGCTGAGATCTCTGTACGATGCTCAGTAGTTGAACTGCAGTATTTTGGTACGGACGACCACGGCCGTCAACTCTGTTGATATTGTGTGCGTTGACAGGGAAATGGACTTTACCATATGGCTGGGAACTGAAACAGGATATGAACCAGAAAAGCACCGGGCAATGAGGCTTTGGTATATCGTGCTTACATACATACACTGACTCAAAACCCAAGTGCGATCTGAGTTGAGAAACTAAGGAAAAACGATGGCGTTGGACTGCGGCAGAGCCCAGGCGTGGCGGAAGGCATCGCCACCCGAAGGCCGGGGGTGTGTGAGAAAGCTCTGAGCGCTCACAACCGGACTTGGTTGCTGGGTGCACAAAGGGCACTGACGGCATACTCTCCAATATTCTGCCCATACCCCTGCCAGACCCTGGCAGGGCCTGACAGATCAGCCAACAAGACGACGCCAACCTGCGTCGGATTACTTTTTATAGGCGGCCTTGAACCAATGATGCGGGGTCTCTAGAGGCCCTACTGCAGCTTCACTGCCACCGCCCTGCTGCCAACCACCTCGACACCCTTGAGCCTGCATGCAGTCAAGACCCCGAGTTCGAATGTTCGGTAGGCAGGGCCTGGCAGGGTAGGTGAACCGTACATATGTAGCACCTACGTATCGATCCGCGCCTGCTGCCCTCGGCTCAAATCAGAGGGAACCTGCCCGGGGAACCTCGTTGATACGAGTCGATGGCCGGCCCATCTTGACATTGCGATGATGCGATCTCTCTCGTACACGAGATCGCAGACGAGTTAGCGCCTGTCGTTGTTATGATCGAGAACATTCTCGTTTACGGCTAGAGGAGTGGATACTGACTCTGCTCAGATCTCCCAACCTGGAGTGACCTGTTCCTGCGTCTAGTTTTAGACAGGATGCATGTCTCACCACCACCCTTTTGCCTAAGGTAGACTTGACTAGATGGAGCACAAGCTCAGATAAGCTAGACAAGCTGACCGACCGAAATAGGATATGTTCGTGGAAGCGTGGGTGAGAAAATAGAAGGTTAATAAGATGGGCATTCTCCCTTCAGCAGGGTCTCTCGTGCTGTAGTCACTTGCTAGTCTCAATTGCCATCAACTTGCCCATAAATTCAATTATGAATCGCAGCGAAATGGCTACGACTTGTTGGTCATGACACTTGTCAGTGCGCGCTAGCACACTAGGTATGGATATACCTATCTCACGATCGGTAGCAGCTTTGCCGAATTCTCGCAGCACTGGAATGAGTGCTACCTGCTAAGACAGCACGATAGAGCCGAACATAGGCGAAAGCAATCGACCTTCCGTTATGATAGATCATAGCTTGTAATTGCAAGTTCCGGGACCTACATAGGTGCAACGGCAAGCCTGTGTCAGATGGGACTAACGCTAGATAGCATATCGTACCTACAACAGAATGTAGGAGTACATAAGGGGTTTGCTGTAGGGCGATACGCTACAGCGGATGCCTGGGCCCGGCATGGCCTGGCGTGGCAGAAGTGGCCGAAGTTCTACAACGGCCTTGCTTGGTGCGACCTCCCCGGCACGGGCAAAGCTTGATCGAAATCCGTAACTGATGTCGGGAGGTAACCCAACCTTGGGAGCAACCATGCGTACCTAACATACGTGTCGTATCGTGTCTCCGAGGTTCCTACTCCGGCCAAAACTCTTACGAGGCGGGCATATAGATATCAGATGAGTTGTCAATTGATGAAAGAAGAGATGCGCACACAGAGCAAGAAGCGACGCTACCACATGGTTGAGCACCGCCACAACCATGAGCTAGCGCGCGTGGCGTTGTGGCGAACATCAAGGTCTGGGCACTGTTTTGTTGGCATGGACTGGAGCTGGAGCGGTGCGAACTTGCGCGCTTCTTTCTTTGTGCCCTACCTCGTTGTCTGCGAATGCTTCGTCCTCTTGCGATTGTGCTCGAGGCAACTTTTGAAACCCCGCAATATCCTGATTCAAGATCTCACCGTTTCGGTTGAGGCTCTCTTTGAGTCAGTGCATTGCGGTACAACTTGGAAACGACGATGTGCGGGGGGGATTGCGACTAAGGGATTTAGTCTTCAGGGTCCTCTCTTGGTCGAGATAGAAACGATGATGCACGGGCCGATCATTGACGATAAGTAGAGTAGTGCCATGAATCTAACAAGTTCCACTCTCCGCATTATGCGAAGCAAATTCCATCTATGATCCACGCCGATGACCTCGATGTCTTCTCGTGAAGCATTCTTGTGACTTCTTTCGTGCTTCAAGCTCTCCAGATCTCATCCCCTGCACCTATAAACGCCATACGTGCCCTTCTCAACATGCCAATTCGCGTCAAGGCGCGCCGCCAGTCCATGGCTGACCGTCCTCTCTCCCCCGCCCTCGACCGGCCTCAAGTATCGCTGCCTGATATTGACCATGACGATGCATTCAGGGATGTCGTCAAAAGTCTAGCTTCGTAGGCTTATCTATAGTCTTGCCAATCTGCGATTCCGTGCTGGGCTAATCCTACCCTAGTTTCATCGCCGATGTCGTTTACATGCCAAACACATTTGAGCAGCTGAGAACAACCTCGGCTGGAGATGACTTGCGCAGTCTCGTCGAGCATCTTAGTCTCAAAGTCACAAATCCTGCTATTGTGAACGCTTTACTGTAGGTCAAGTCTTTTGGCGTACTTGAGAAGGCCTGGCGAAAGCCAGGCCCGTCGACCAAGCTAGGATTCGCATCAGTCCCCACATGCCATGGCAGGTTCGACGAGCGAAGATATATGCCCTGACACTCCATTGTCTTTCCCCTTACTCAAGTAGAGATTTGCAAAGTTAATATTGATTATTGTAGGGCACTGCGTTGGCATTATGGTTCCATCAATGATGGCCGAGGCGTGAGCGAGGCTCGTGCCAATGCTTGCGAGATCGTTGCCTGGCGATTTCTGACCCGATTGTCAGAGCGGGAAGTGGTCGAGTTTTGTCTCTATGAGATACCAGACCCTTGTGGCAATGAAGGATCTGTCAATAACGAGCAGCTTGCGGATGGCGGCGAGAGCAACGAAAGAACCGCTCTCTTGGGTGACCACGGAGGACCATCCGATACCGATCATCATCGTAATGGGTCTTCTCGAAGAAACCAGCTGTTCGAGTCGGTTTCCAAGCTGACTGTGAGCCGGCATACCAGTGATGTTGAAGAGCACAGTGACGATCCCACTGCCCCCTTCATCCATCTCAACGCTCTGGAGATTGCAGCTATAGCTGATGCCAAGAGGTTTCTTAGCCAGCATGTTGTCCAAAAGATTATCACCGGTATCTGGAACGGCGACATTATATTCTGGGACCGCCTCTCGGTTCACTCCAAGAAGAAGCCCCGATTCTACAATCCGAATACGGCTGACCCTTTCTCACGTTTGCGCGTACCCAAATACCTGAAAGCTTACGAAGTAGCTTTCTTCGCGAGTTTTCTCGGACTATACTATAGCGTGCTTATAGAGCAGAACCGATACGCCATTACACCTCTTGAGGTGTTGCTTTACATCTGGTTTGCCGCTTTCTTCGTTGACGAGGTCAGCGAATACCTCGATGCTGGCTCCATCTTCTACGCTGCTGACGTCTGGAATTTGTTTGACATGATCATGATTGCCATTGGCATTGTATACTTTATTCTGCGTAAGTCTCGCACCGTGCTCGTTGCAAGCCAAGAACAACGATTGACACTCCAGCAAGGATCTGTTGGCTTGTGGAACGGGGACTACGAACTGGTCGACATCGGATTCGACGTGTTATCATTGGAAGCGCTTTTCATGGTGCCTCGTGTTTGCTCTATCTTGAGTTTATCGCCCTACTGGGGAACGGTACGTGACGAGTCCCCGACCCTCCATTATCCCAGGCCATGGTTATTCCCAGACTTATCCTTTTCCTACTTAAAAGTTTCGATCAAGCGGCATGCTCGATAAATGTGAACCATTACTGACATGATGCTGTAGCTGATTCCATGCCTAAAAGAAATGGGCAAAGACTTCCTCAAGTTTATGGTGCTTGTCATTATCCTTTACATTGGGTTTCTGACTACGTTCTCGCTTGTCGGACGTGAGATGTTTACATTTCCGCATATGGCAATGATTGTAACCAAGATTTTCTTCGGTTCCAGCTACGTCGGGTTTGAAGTAATGGAGGACATCGATCCAATTTTCGGTAACGTACCTCCTTGCAGAACTGAATGTAACCGCTAATCCTGGGAAGGGCCTCCTCTGATGTTGATATTTGTCACTTTATCGTCTATACTACTCATCGGCGCCTTGACTGGTATGCTGAGTAACTCATTTTCAAGGGTAATCATGCATGCTAAAGAGGAGTACCTCTATGTTTACTCGGTTTACGTGCTAGAGGCTTCGACTAGCAATCGCCTCACACACTTTTACCGTAGGTCTTGCAAAGTGAGCCACTTATGCCAATGCTAACACGGAATCTAAGCACCGTTCAATCTGCTTGCCTTGGGCATATTCAGACCAATTCGATTATTTCTCCCATCGAATGATCGGCTCCGCCAAGGACGTATCGTACTTCTCCGAGCCACCCATGCCCCTGTTGTAGGCTTGATCCTAGCATATGAATGGTTTACGAAAAAGGTAAACCACGACGGGTTCGACAGCTTCCGCGGACCTCGTCAGAATTCATGGAAAAAACCTACCGCACCTCCACCAAGCCGTCCAGACAGCCGGCCACGATCTGGCTACCGGCCGCAAATGCCTTCAACCCACCTCCCAAGTGCACATGCTATTAGTAAGCCAAGGCCGAAGGACCGGAGGTTTGAGGAGGAAGAAACAGACGCGCCGACTGATGTAGAGGTTCAAATCTCGGAATTGACCGCCAAGATTGACCGCCTGACGGCGTTGGTCGTAGCTCTCCAAACGGGCGCCGGCGTCGATACTGTACGAGATTAAATCAGAAATCGATCGCGTCAGAGTACCGTTCGAGATCAAATACAGTTGGTGCGGGTTTGATCACAAACCAGGTGGAAGCAGGACAAGACAGTTATTACGTACATAAGACCCGGACTTCACAGATTGATAGTATTGCATTGCATCGTGGCAACAGTCATTTACAGATGGTCTTCGGTACTGCATGATTGGGGCATTGGCTTGTGAGGAATTAGGCACAGCTGCTTCTAGCTCCGAATTAGTACACATACCGGTAGCTTTGCAAACGTTTCCCAAGAATCTCCCACGGTGGCATTCTCCGAGGGTCGCGGTGGAAAGCACTGTAACATATGTAATGATTTGCTATACTCGAAGTATCTAGCGGGGGAGGTGTGATTAAGAGGGCGTGCAACTCGCCAACCTCCATGTGCCCTCGATATCATCTGCCTCGACCAACTTCAACCTTGGGCAGACGACGTAAGATTTTGGGCACGTGCGTTTTCACATCAACGTCACCTGCTTTGTGCATACCTTAGGTATTTACTTAGGTAGATAGCTAAGCCTAATTCACTAACTTTCACCACTCTCAACGTATTCACCAGCAGCCACCACCGAGACGACGACGATGCCGCCGAGGGAGGCAAAGACACTCCCGTAACGAAAGCGGGGGCCATTCGGCTTGTGCGCTAGAACTGACTGTTTTGAGAGAGAGAGAGAGAGAGGGAGCGGCTCGTACAGCGAATGATCAAATGGCTTGACGACTAGAGGTTGTTAAAAACAAAAAAAAAAAAAAAAAAAAAAAAAAAAAAAAAACCAATAAAAAGGGTTGCGCCATAACGGGAGGAGCCGCCACTCAGCCCTATCACGCTGCGCCGACCGTTCTAATTCCTGACACACAATGGAGACAACCTAGCACAGCAGGTGGGCGAGGCAACAGACGGTTCACTCACACCACGTAAGGTAAGGATAGCAATAGAAGCGCTTTCCATTGGTTTCTCAAGGCACTATAGTAGTGTCGTGGTATGTATGCAGTGAGGTTCCACTATCATTTTCAGCTTTCCCCCTTGGCACATTGACTAACACACCAAACCCTGACCCATCGGCTCACCCATTGGCTCCCGCTTGGTCAGAGCCGGGTCTGCAACGAATCCCTCATCTCATCAAGCGCCAGTCTCGGCACAGTTGGGACAGCAGATTACCCTTGGCACTTTTACCAAATTCACATACATACATACATATGTACCAGACGACTATGCTGCGCTCAAAATAGTCTAGTCTCGACCCTCCCTACCGAGTCCCGTCCTGCCTCCTAAGCCTCTCCTGGACCAAGATCAGGACTGGTCAGGACCATGTTATGGCCCCGACCTCTGCCGGGCAATTCTCCTCCCCCCCCCCCCCCCCCCGGCAAACCACGCACACCCTGCCTGCTCTGCTCGGGCACCCCTAGTTTGCAGTGGGCAGCCAGTGGGTAGTCTGATATGTGTAGTCTGATATGTGCTGGACACAGTACAGAACATACCCAGGCGCGAAGTCCTGTCTATTTCTTGCCGATCAGACGTCCCAGTTTATCTTTGCCCTCGCTCGCCCCAAGTCGTGATCTTCCCCTTCTTCTGCTTCTGCTTCTGCTTCTGCTTCTGCCAGCCCAGTACCCTGGTGCCTCTTTCAACGCGAATTGTCATGCGTCGCATACGCTGATCTCGTTTTCAAAATGAGCGCTTCTCATGGCACACAAGATTACAGCACCTTGGAAGTGGCTCCTCGGCCCTATACCGATTACCCAGAAGTCTCTCACACCGATTACCCAGAAGTCACGCACTCCGATCTGCCCGAGGCCAGTCCTTCGCATCTGCCCGAGGTAGGCTCCCATGCCGGCGTCGCCGCCGGGAGCAAAGAGAACTACCCAGAGGTCGTCGAGGGCAGCGGATATGCCGCCATAAAACCATACCCGTACGACACTGCGACCACACCCGTGAGCCCGCCCGAGCCTAAGATTTGTGGTCTGAAGCGAAAACATTTCTGGATCGCCCTAGCAATTGCCACTGTACTCATCATAGCCATTATCGTTGGCGTTGTTGTGGGCGTGGTGGTGACACGGTCGGGCTCTGGCGATGGCAGCAGTAGCGGAAGCGATAGCAATAGCAATGGCAACAGTACGGCCAATGCTACAACTGACGGCAAAGCGCTGTACAGCAACACCCAATTAGCCTCGGCAAATTTCACCGACGAATATGGATACGACAATTATCTACTTGTTTACCAGTTAAACGATCTTTCTATCTACATGTCGGCGTATAATTCGTCCGGCGCAAAGTGGACTGTCTCACCAGTCGTCAACGGTTCAGACAATGAGGTGAAGCAGGGTACCGCGCTGGCTCTCGATGTGAATAGGGTTGACGAAGATGTAAGCGAACATCCACTGCGTTGAGAAGTGAAGACAACACACGCTGACTGTGTACGCGTTACAGAGCCGCGATATTCACCTGTATTGGCAGATGCCATCCTCGGCAGCCTCGACGACAATCAGCGGCTTGAACTACACTGCGGAGATGCACATATCCACCTCCTCCCAAGTAGTAGAGTCAAATTGGGAGAGCATGGCTTCGGTCAACAATTTCAACTCGATGAGTGGGTCGAGACTAGCTTCGTACGGCAAACAGTGCGACTACTGCAACCAGTACACATACTTCTGGTGGCAGACGTCGGAGGGCTTCTACGGCTCCGAGAACGCGGGCTCCGGCTGGCAGGGTGGCAGTCCCATCGGCGAACAAATCGCACCTGCGACCAACACGTCGCTGGCACAGGCCCATTCGGGGGCCACGACCGCAGATGGCGCCATCGATCGCCGAAGCATGAACATCTTCTACCGGTCGACGGGAGGCGGTCTGACACAGCTGCGCATGGGCAATGATATGGTCATTACGCATGACCTGGGGAGGAGCATTGGGAGCGACACCAAGATTGCGGCCTTCTCAACCGGCTACAACGAGACAACGGACAACTTTCCTACGCCGCTAGGCTTCCAGATTTTGACCTTGGACCCAGATAATGATAACGGTGTGCAGTCGACGTACTTCAAGGGCAGTGACTGGACAGTATCCCGTGATGAGGTCACGGATTTGGCGGACTGCAAGGGACGAGCGACGATGACAGCGAACCCGGGTAGGAGGTTATACTGCCTTGTGGACGGGGATAGTGGCACGAACATTGTCGAGTTCGCATGGGGTGGGAATCCAGACGATGCAAGCTCATATTCGAGTTGGTCAAAAGTTGGGACTGTGACTATTTCCGAATAATATTTTGTAACGATACCATGAATGATAATTTACATTGCATTCCATCCCTCTCCTCGAGGGACGTTCGATCTACCTACCCTCTGCGCATGCCTACTCTTCATCCAGTACATTGTGCGATCACGGGCTTTGCCCTTCTATCACAGGGCATGAGGTATATGCAACCGCTCTTTCTCCATCAGGGGCCCTCCAAGCCTTGAAACCAATGAGATCTTGAATACCGCTTCTCACGTGCCGTATGTCTGAATGTACAGTTGCGAGGAATAGCCGCATCCTTTATGGATACTTTGTCTTATCACGTATTGCCTCAGCTACTTGTCATGCTACATCCAGAGCGAGCTGGGCACAAGCTTTTGGGCAGCTGAAAAGTGAACGGAGATACCAATGGTTCATTGGTTGTTGCCAAGCAGGGAAGAGGATCAGAGTTTGGGTTTCCAGCAATGTACATCCTAAAAGGGACGGTTGGTTCGGATTGAGTTCTTCACTGGATACTCTGAGCTAAACATGATTTGACTTTGCTGCGAGGCACAAGTACTGAGCAAATATCGCTTCCCCCCCCTTTCTTGATAATCCAAAACGATTATCCGCATTTTCACCATGACACAACAAAGGATGCTGGGGAGTTGTACCTCGGTCTACTCCAGTCGGCTCTTATGTAGTCGGAGAAGCTGGAAAGGCACCACCTGAGCAACAGCCCTGCTGGTCCCCAAGACGGGCATAACACCCAGACGTAGTTGAGAGAGTTATGCTACGATGATAGTGTTCTGGGTTACGGAAGTAGGTCAGTTTTCGGAGAAAGCGACGGCATGGTCTACAAGAGGATCCGGAACCGTTGGCCTGGCTCTGATTGTCTTCAGTATTGGTTCTCACTATCCCTACTTGTACCCGTCAAACACGAAAACCTCATCTACCCTACCACCAATTTCAACCACCGATCCGTCGTATCGCGACCCACCATGGATATCGACGCAGCTCTACACGGCCCTCCCATGACGGTCACCTTCTCCTCGAGCATCGAAGTGGCCATACCCGCCTATATGTTCGCAAACTCCTCTGAACGCATACGTCATACACTACCACCCAGGGCACCGGGGTCCAATGTTCGGGTCAGGCCAGAAAATGTCAGCGACGGCTGCGCATGGCTTTTCGTCGACTGGATATCGCGCCACCAGATCTGGGAAAGGCAATTTGGCGACCGCCAGCCACAAATGTCTGATATCGTCCAAGCCTGTCTCCTGGGCAACTGGCTCGGAGCGGAAGAGTTCGCCAGGGCCATGACGGAGCTCCTGATCGAGAGGTTTCCCGAGGACGAGATGCGCAGCGTGAGGGCCGTGTGCGACAACTGGGGCGATATCAAGGACCTCGCCAAGCTCAAGGACCTCGTGCTGGATCTCTGCGTCCCAGTCTTCACGTCGGAGTGTGAATCCTGGGTGGACCGTGTCGCGCGAGCAGCGGGAGACCTCCCTGGGGATCTCATGCTGCGGATCATCCAGCGTCAGGGCAACATCATCCAGAGGGCCAGATTAGGTGATATTCAACCGGCTCTGCCCGGAGAACTGCCTCATCCTATCGAGCACTACCTGGAATGAAGGGGCGACATGCGTCGTTTGGTTCAGGCTCTGGCGGGCCTTGTTTAAGTTTTGTGAGATAACGGCAGTGGTAGCAACTAATACGTGGTGTCAGAAAGGCCCAGACGATCTTTATTTTTTTTTTATATGAAGGAATACCAGTATTACGTATGCATCTTAGACATACCTTGCGAAGTACTAATTTGCTGCGCGATGGGGTCGACAGGAATCCCGGCTGCTCATCTTGTCCCGTAAAGACAATAAGTTCGTAGCTTGCTGTGCTATGGTGTGCTTGTTGAGGGAAGTCCAGAGGTGGATGCCCTGTTCATCAAAGTACTTAGTTATATGACTGAACTTCTGCTTGCATCTGACCATGCACCCAAAGAATGTGATATGAAACTCAGCGCTGATGTGTATTGTGCTGGTATCTACCTACCAACGTCGATTCAGTTACGTGTGGGTAGGTAGTTTGCTGAAGCACGGAGGGCAAGAATCAAGCATGTGCAGATTGGCAGAGTCCCTGAGGACAATCATGAACACCAAACACACAAACACGCGAATGCCTACCTACCTCCCTCCCATGAGCATGTTAGGAAGGTAGCTAGCAAAACAGCCATTTGCCCAAGTTGGTATCTCTGCATTACTCGTCATCGCTATCATCCAGGAGGAAATCGTCATCCCCATCGTCGTCCTCTTCCGAAGTCTCGATCTGCATCTTTCGCGTTCGTCTACGCGTTGATTGTCGAGGCTTCGCCTTCGCCCTTGCCTTGGGAACCGCTTTCTTTGGTGCCTTCCTTGCCGGTGCCTGTTCCTCCCCCTCAGATTGAGGTTCGGGAATAGCCTCAACTTCAGTCTCCAGTGCCTTCTCTTGATGTCCATACTCGACCTCGAAAGGATCCTCGCCCTCTCCGTCCTCGTCGTCAATAGAAGGGAAGAACCCTGACATTTGTCGAGGCTCTTCGCGAGGCTTCTCTCCTGGTTCCTCTTCCTCGTAGCCTTCCGGCAAGAAGCCTCCGGCCATTTCCTCGTCATGCTCGCGCATTTCTTTCGCATAAAGCTCTTCCCCTTCCTGTTCTCCATTGTCATGGCCAAATACATTAACTGAATCGTCTAGGTCCCCATAGTCTTTCTTGATCCTATCCGCAATCCTCAACCCAAACAAGAATCGCCGCCATGTGTTCAACGCCGCTTTACGGCGCTTCTCATCTTCCTTCCTAGCACGCTCTGCTTCGTCTTTCTCTAGTTCCTCTATCATGTGTTCGTAATTCTCTTCGGCAATGACAACACCGTGGATGACCGGCACAGCCATTCTGTGTCCGAACTCGAACCCAACGACAGCTTCAGCGTAGTCGATTTCAAGACGCTTGCAGACACGAACGGCGCCACGGTATGGAACGTGGATAGCGCCTTCAGGGCACATATGTTCCGCGAACATATCGATGTTCCTACCAATCAGGTCAGTTGGGAATGGGGGAAAAATGAAAGGGGTATTGCATCTACGAACCCATATTCATTTTTAGGTATGATACCGTTCTCGATTGGTGGCGGAATGATCCAGTCTGTCTGCTCGAGACTGTACAGAGGCTGCATGACCTTTTCACCAGTGCGCGCTTCAGCCTCAGCGATTTCCCTTCGCCGATTCGTCGTCGCTGCTCGGTAGGGGGCATGTTTCAATGGGTGCGCGCCGTCGATAGGTGCGCGCCCCTGTTTGTGCCAAGTCTCTGCACTCTTGACTGCCACCACGTCCTTTCGCAGAAAGACGTCCTCCTCCTCCACCTTGTTGCCTTTGCCTTTATTACGGAATTTCTTGACAGGCTCGGCATCGGGAAGCAGAGCCTCTTCCCGTTTGAGATGCCGCGCAAGCACGAATTCTTTCGATGTCTTGTAATATTGTAAAGTCTCCTCACCTTCCTTGACCTCTTTCTTTTCGGGCTTCGCGGGTTTCAGGTCTGTTGACTCTTCCATCTCGTCGATCTCGTCAATGGGATAGCCCTTGTGACCCCTGGCATAGCCTCTCATTATGGACTTGAACCAGTCGAAGTGTTCATATCGTCGGACTTTACCGTGTTTGTTGTATACGGGAACTTTCTCCTCCGCCATCCTAACGCCTTTTGTCTTGCCAGGGAATATTTGCTTCTTGAGATATCGCACCGTCACATCCTTGGCTGTACCATCCTTTGAGAAGCCAACGCAATAAGCCATGATCTGCTTCGACTTATCAGCTTTGCCGCCTCTTGGCTCAAGTGACTCGACCAGATCTCTACTGCTAGCCACAACAGATTTCACGATGGGATCAACAGGGAGGTATTTATTAGTAACGGGAGATAGAACTTCGGTCCAGTAGTTAGGAAAGTCAAGATCCTTGTCGTATGGCTTTGCTTCAGCTCGCTTTGGACGCATACGCTCGGTAATATCCACAATAGATGAGTCTTCTTCGTCCTCGCTTTCCGTCAGGGGTTCTGCATATTCATCGGACTCATCGAGGTCCATTTGTAGAGCATCGTCATCATTCTTCTTTTTGCGACGGCTCGCAGGCTTGATTGGAGTGACCTTTTTGGACGGCTTCTTTCTTTGAGTGCTGCTGTCACCGTTCGTGACTACCGTCCCGGTCGGCTTCTCGTCATTCGCCTCCTCAATCTTGCTCCAGCCAAAGCCGAGTGTTTGGAGATTGGCCACCATTCTTGCTTCGAGACCTAGACCTCTTAGTAGCGCCGTGAAAAGCTGGGACCCCACATCTCGACTACCGGTACAGTCCCGAGCCAGTGCTCTGAACTCGTTGACATTTGCAATACGTTCACCAAACCGCTCAGGGTCATGATCTTCGTTTTTATATGCTTCTGTCCACTTGCCAAGTCTCCTGGTATTCATATAACCGTGTTTGCGCAAGCCCGGTGCGGTGACCCGAAATCGTTGTTTCCACCACGAAAGGAGACACTTGATGAGCCTAAACAAAGGATCACCGTGGCTCATATCTGGAACACCTCTCTCCAAACGATCAGCTGCATCGCCCCAGTCTCGGCCCGGTGCAGACTGTGAGGATGCGCTCTTCCGCTTTCCCCTTACATTTCTCTTGCTTTTGGTTTCCTTTTTGGGGGGATCTTCAGCAACGCCTAAACCGCTGTTTCTCCTCCACCGGTCGACTTCTTCCCAAAGTCTTGGAGATAGGTGAGAGATCATGGTGGCTTGCACCTCCTCATCGCATAGCCAGGAATTACGAGTCGCGTTATGCCAGAGCAGAAACTGAACGTGTATACAGTGAGTTGCAACGCGAATCGCCTTCTGTCTTTTGGTGGGGCCTTTCTTCCCAAGCTCAGAAGCCAGCGGAACATACGAGCCGTGTTGATGTAAAGTTAACTCAAGATCTTGGAGCTCTGGTTCATTCTCCTGCCGTTCCTGAGCAGGGACATCCTCGAATTCCATGTCGTCATCATCGTCATCGTCCTCATTCTCGGATAGTGTCTTTTGGCGCTTGACCGATGGGACATCTTCGAACTCGACGTCTGAAAGTGAGCTCAACGAGCTGCTGTCGTCGTCATCATCGTGCATTTGCTGAAGCGCTGCTTCAGTCTTCTCAGCCGAGCCTTTCTTAGACACTGCGTCTAAATCTTCGAACAGCGTGGGTTTTCGTGGTGGTGCTACCCGCGTTGACTTGCCCCTTCCCTCAGGTAATGCCTTTTTTGGCTTTTTGGTGACATGGCCTGTGGTATCGGGTGAAGGGGTACGGCACAGCCGCTTGCGCGGTACCAAGGGAGGCATTGCGACAACGGCATGGACGATAAAAGGTTCCAAAAGACAACTCTAGGAAATGTCAAATTGATACCACCACTTAGGTAGGTAGCTCAGGAACGAGGCAGCCTTCGCAGGCCGACTGTCGTCATCGAAAACGCGAAAGCCCGTGACCTACTATGTACCTCTTAAAGATCTGCGATTAGAGGACTAGCGCTGGCGTACCTGGCCCAACATTGGTGCTTGAGTCTTTAAGATGCCTGCAGCGGAGGCTCAATGCAGCTGGATGGAATCCACCCACTGGATCGGAATGACCCAGCACGAAGTGTGCCTGCTAATCCTCCCTTAGCCTAGCGCTCTGTCAAGGGACACTCGGCGGTCCATACCCCGCCACGACGAGGCGCCCACACTGATCGCCTCACCTCCCAGCCCAGCTTCTTCCAGACCCTTCCTCATCTGATTATCATATTTCGTCTTAATCATCAGCCTTGCCATCTCGCATGCCGCGCGGCGTTTGCGGCTATCCTGTTGCCTTCACGTTCTCTACCTCTCTTTGAGCCTAAGCCTCTCCAAATAGGTACCATCTATATAAAGCATTGGCAGACACGACGCACGCAGCCAAGATGGCGCCCTCCACCCCCGATCCCGACACATCTTACGTCAAGATGGACCGCGACGCCGACGCCACGCTGATCGGCAAGCACTGCGAGCTCGAATACTGCAATCAACTCGACTTCCTCCCTTTCTTCTGCCAGTCCTGCAAGAAGACCTTCTGCCTCGATCACCGCACGGAGGATTCGCACAAATGCGCCAACCGGGGTGCCTGGGCCGAGCGTCGGCGGCAGGCCCAGCTCGCGAGGCCGTCTGCGGGCGAGGGCAGGCGCATGCGCGATTTCGTCTCCGAGAAGCCCTGCGCCGCGAACGACATGGGCTGCAAGACCGTCATCGGCACCAGCCTGGTGCCCGGCGTGCACTGCGCGGGGTGCAACCGCGACTACTGCCTCAAGCACCGACTGAAGGAGGAGCACGACTGCAAGAACAAGGTGCCCGTGGGCGCAAGGCCCGGTTCGGATGTACAGGAACAGACACGCAACGCTTTCGCGAAGCTCCGCGCCTGGGGCAGCGCGAAGAAGGAGGCCGCGAGCCGGGCGTTGCCAAAGGCGAAACCGACAAGTGCGTCTGCACGCATAGTCGCTGTCAACAACCTGAAGAAGACCGCAAAGGGTGATGCGAAGCTACCTCCGGAGAAGAGAGTCTATATATACGTGGAGGCTGAAGCCGAGACGACAACGGCCAAAAATTATAAGGGCGAGTTCTACTACAGCAAAGACTGGGTTATAGGTCGAGTGCTTGATGCGGCGGCCAAAAGCCTCCAAGTAGAGAACGTGAACAACCAATCGAGCCAGGAGAGGGACAAGCTACGCGTATTTCACGTGGAAGGGGGTCGGGTGCTCGAATTCAACGAGAAGGTAGGGTTGGTATTGGTGAGCGGAAACACGATTGTCCTGTTACGGGGTATCGGCCCACCACCGGACTTGATCGAGATGTAGGAAGTTACCAGAATCATACGGCACATTGCATAAACTGGCGTTATGGCGCGGCGCACATCTTCTGATTGGATGCCTCAGCGATCAGCGGTATGGATGACCTTAAGAATGTTTATTAGAATTGGAGTGGCACTAAGATAGACTCCGGGGCAATAATCTACACGCAACCATGATCATCATGTTGCTTCTACATATCCCTGTAGTAGTTCTGAGTTGAGTTCGATAAAATAGTCGTAGCGGTCGGGATAGCTCCAACAACACCAGGTGGTTGTACCGCTTCGTGCCCAATTATCGTATCATGAAGATAGAACCTCATTATAGTTCCTTCTCCTTCGGCCCCTTATGTGGTCGTTCACTGAGTGCAGCCTCCCGTCCCATGGTCGGTACGCTTCCTACGAACTCTTTACCACCGTATGAGGCGAATCCTTTGTGGAAAATCCACTCAACAGCATTCTCAACAGGTTGATCAAATAACGACGGTAGGAAAGGAACAACAGCTAGACCTAATCCAATGGGACCCCAGGTTCGGACAGTTTTGTTCTTCACGTCTTTCATAGCTCGTCCAGAATACCTCACAACACTATGAATTGTGAATGCTGGAAGTCCCATCGAGGCAAGGCTTTGAAAGATGCCACGCTGAACCATGACGGTCCGGTAGTCCTCAAGCGGCGCGACGGTTCCGGGTTGGGCATCAGCGGGTGCTGGTGTCGATGGAAGACCTGTAGCCTTCTGGGCTTTCTCCGAGAGTTCCGCTTGCGGGTTCAGAGTCCTCTGGTTCTGCCAATATGCCTTGTAACCCTCATACGAGACGTCGCCGGCAATGTACGCCCAAGACACGCCATAAGCTCCTCGAATAAGCCATGGGTGGGCAACCGGCCGGAAAGATTCTCCAATGTCTGAGGTGTAAGCGACATATCTCTGGGCCGAGAGCATTATCGTCCGCAGTCGGTTCGCGTACGCGGCATATCGAACGTTGGACTCGGTTGAGTCGGGTACGCTATCAGCAAGTATGTAAGTTATGTTAGTATCCGAAAGCATACGCGAGGACACGCACTATCCGTCTACCAACTCGTCGAAGAAGTTCTCATCCTTGTCGGATGTGTCTACAATCTTCTGCAAGCTTTTAGGTAGCTCGCGCCGCGCCGGCAGTCGATCTGGGTCAAACTGCGTCGCATCCTTTTTCGGGTCGATCTTGCTCGCCGTAGCTGTCGACGTTTCTGGAGCTTTGCTCTCGGATTTGCCTTTGTCTGGTCCCTTGCCCCAGAACATGATGTTGGTCCAATGGTATTCTTGATCAAGGCAGTGAGTTATGACGGAGTACCGGCTTTTCGACAGCCAGATCGAATTATGTGCAAAAGCGCAGGCGTGAAACGAGTTGAGCTCAGTCTGGGATGATCGAATGACGAGTGGGAAGCTTGGGCATGACGCCGCGCTTACCCACCTCGAATCCACACCCGCAACTTTAGAAACGGGCACCACACTAGGTATGCGTCAAATAATGCAAAGTATACACTTATAATAGTTTATGCGTATAACGAGATATGTGGCTGAGGTCCACTCAACCAGTCGGAAGCTAAGCCCATCGGAATTTCAATTGGGACCTTGTGAGCAGTATTTTGTACAACTTCAACCTATCTTGCCGTCGCAGCCATTCTCTTGCGAACAAACCCCATCCATCCACTGTACCCCGAGGTCTAATCCATACTACCGTCAAAATGGTTCAGATGTACTCCGTCCTCGGCCGCCAAGTCGGCTCCCACTACGTGAGTCGCTGTCCCGAGTTTTAGGTCCCAACCAACGAATGTTTGGTAAACTGACCGAGCCTTCTGCATAGCTTGCGATGGGTGTCCTCGGCGCTCTCTTCGGCGGTACCTACCTTTCCATGAGCGGCGGCAGCAAGAAGCCCACTCAGACACCCCCTATCAACGCCTCCAGCCCCGGCGAGGCCGACTTCATCCAGTACGCCCGCACCCGAAGTGTGTCACGATTCTTCGAATACTAACGATCGTCACAGGAACTTCTTGAAGCAAGCGGATGAGAAGAAGGAGGCGGCGAAGCACTAGAGACAAACGATGATTATCACACGATAATCTTGATCGGAAGCGCGGTCAATTGTACATTTAGAGGTGGTCAGTTCAAATGCAACAGGCCTGTAACGAAGAATTGATACCGAGCCGACATTATCTTGTTGTATCACTGTGACACTGTGAAAAGATGAACGGTTCGTACGATTACGACAATCTTGAGGGGAAAGCTCACTGCCATGGATCAATTCCACCAAGAATATCGACTGGAAATTTGAATACCTGAACGTACACAATCATCCATTGGCAACTAATGACCCGATGATTCGGAGCAATCGTGCAAAGACCTCAGAGGCATATGGTGCATTCTCTACGTCTCTGGAGTTAGTTAAATCTGTATGACAAGCACCTGAAAGATTGCGAACCATTTCACTCTGTCCTGGGACAAATTCCTCGTTTCTAAGCTTCATGGCCGCGAGACTGAATACTGTACTAAACCTATACTATGCACAAGTTCGTCCACTTGTGTTGCCAGAACTCCATACTAGTATCACTTCCTGGGTGACTTAACCTACGTTCATCAAGCCGATTTGCAGAGCTCAGTCACCGACACTGCCAGCAGCACGGCAGGGTGCATTCTAATCTCATATATTATAATCGTGAGGATTCCGTGAATTTCGACCAATTGGTATAGTCTGGAGCCATGATTCGATGGTATCTATCACACTACGCAGGCTGGAGAGTCCGAGGTGCCAAAGACAGTGTCAATTCGGATTCGCTGACCAATTACTACGGTGTATGCATTATGCCTACCTACCAAGACATGTAAAACTGCCTGAGACCCCCGTCCATCGTCGCAAATGAACCGATGCTGAAAAGAGCCACAACCATACTTTGAAGCTCCTCCAGTCGTTGTTCGACTTCAGTACAAAGTATACCACTGATCCGAATTTCGACTAAAACGTTTACCTCTGGCAAACTGACGCATTGATAATCTCGCGTTGGCTTCGTTTACCATATCTCTTAAGGTGTGGCTATCATTGCGGCTGGTACCTATGCTCACCTCGCTGATTCTTGACTCTCTAGTAACTCGCAGACAGTGATGACTTCTGTCTCAGTTGCAGATATCAAGGCGGTTCCGGCGCAAGTCATTGTGAGACATAGATATATCTAGCACCAGTTGCGAAGGTCAATTGTACTGATATGGGGCCTTCAGCTTGTGGAAGTGCGAGCTGGATCGCGAATAGAATTGAGGCAAGTGGAAGACTTTGGAACACGAGAAACAAACTTAGCTGACCCGTCGTGGCAGTGAGACAGTTCTTGATAATGGGTCTATCATTTTCAAGCAGTATCATCCGGATTTTGTCCATATAACTGGCAAGAACCCAACCTATTCGCTCCTAGTTACCTCTGTAGACTCGTCACGGAATCCGTTCTTTGAGGACGGTTGTACTTATCTGCCAGATCAAGACGAGCTTTATGTCACTTCGGGCCTGCTACAGACAACAAATAGCTCGCGACTCCCAATCATTTTGATATCCAAGATTTCATTACACCGCTCGCAACCCGGGGATCAAAGCATAGGGCCCAGCTCGCAAGTCACAGGTGTCGAATGGATGAAACTACGCGCGCCGCCTGCTATGCCTCTGCCTGTCGGCGCCATCCCATATCTTCAGGGGGTCCTGTATTGTTCGCAGGGTACCTTGGTACCAGAGAGTGGCGGACTCTACTACATGCCTCACGGGAAGCCACCAGTACCAGTACTGACAGGGTACTACAATAAGCCATTCAACTCCATCCACAGCGTCGTCAAGGATAAAAGCGGTGCCTTGTGGTTTACGGATCCAGCCATTGGCTTCGAGCAAGGAATTCGGCCTAGACCACAACTTCCAGCCCAGATCTACTATTTTAATCCTGAAAACGGTGACTTGCGGGTTGTTGCAGACGGGTTCACGAGGCCCAGTGGCATTGCATTAAATCAGGATGAAAGCACACTCTACGTGACAGACACAGCAGCTTCACTTCCAGACGGCAGTACGGACCCTAGAGCGTAAGTATAGCATGTATTTCTCCAGCTCATGACATGCGATGTGCTGATCAATAACAGCCCTGCAAGCATATATGCCTTGGATGTCATAACGCGATCCAACACCCCCTTTCTTGCCAACAAACGTGTATTTGCCTATGCGCTGTCAGGAGTACCTAAGATGGTCACTTGCGATCTCAATGGCAACGTGTATGCTGCATGTAGCGATGGCGTGGAGGTCTGGGGCCCTGGCGGAAGAGCTCTTGGCCTCATAGAGTTGTCAGGTATGTCTTGGCGACATTCAGCCCCCAAGCGAGACCAGTAAGGAAACTGACAGGCACTTCGTCAGGGGGATGTACGAGTATGTGTTTTGGTCGATGTGGTGAGCTGTTCATATGTGCAAAAGAGAGACTCTGGAGGATACAACTGGAAGAAGCAACGAGTGAAAACAGGAAAAATCCCTTGGGCTCAGACTATGTGATAGCATCGTCATCATCGTGACGAGCGGCATCAGAGCATTACGGCCAGAAGTCAAGCTTCATTCAACGATACATGCATGGGAGTCGTTCCAGATTGCATTACACCACAAATTTTCGGTTCAACCCAAGACTTGATTTTAGGCCTGTCCATAGCTTGATGCAGTCAAATATCGCAACTCTGGGGAAAGCGGAACGGCAACGATACAAGCAACTGTGGAGACCACTCAAAAGCGGATAACTCCCCGATGCATACGACCCTGCTGTCCCAACCTCACGTTGTCGTGATACGAACCTGGTATTGCCATTCGTCGCTTTCGCCTGGATCCGGTCTGTTCACGATTCTTGATGCTGCCACATAAGAAGTGCCGTATCATATACATATACATATACACATACATGGACATGCCTTGCATGCCGTACATGCCGGCCGATACTCACGCGGCGGGGTCATGCATCACACTCGACTGGATGACGTGACAAGTAAAGCCGCACACATAAATAAGATGGACAAAGAAGAAGAGCCTCTGCTTGGTGCGAAGAGGCGCCAAGCACGACAAGACCGCTCCAAACATCGCTGTATCACTATGGCGAAATGGACGTTATTCTTAGCATGTCTCGCGGCTACCATCTGTGCCTATATGGGCCCCAAGAGAGCTCCTTCGAGGCCAAATATCCTCTTTATATTCACAGATGATCAAGATGTACATATGGACTCCCTGAGTTACATGCCATTATTAAAGAAGTACATCACAGATGAGGGAACGCTCTTCTCTCATCATTATTGCACGGTGTCACTGTGTTGCCCCTCCCGGGCAAACCTCTGGTCTGGAAAAGCCGCTCATAATACCAATGTCACGGATCTGAGTCCTCCATACGGTATGTAGCATGCATACATGATCTTCCAGAAACCATAGCGCTCACATCACCAGGGGGTTATCCCAAGTTCGTCGCCCAGGGCTTCAATACCAACTATCTGCCCGTTTGGATGCAAGCCGCGGGCTGGAACACGTATTACGTGGGCAAGCTATTCAATGCCCACAGCGTAGACAACTACAACGACCCGTTCCCGGGGGGCTTCACGGCCTCCGACTTCCTGCTGGACCCGTACACGTACGAGTACTGGAACGCCACGATGCAGCGAAACCGCGAGCCGCCCGTCAGCTACGAGGGGCAGTACTCGACCGACGTGGTCGCCGCCAAGGCCGCGGGCTTCCTCGGCGACGGCATCGCCGCCTTCCAGGGCAGCGGGACGCCCTTCTTCCTGACGGTGGCGCCGACCGCGCCGCACAGCAACGTGCACAACGGGACGCAGGCGCCGCCGCGCCCCGCGACGCGGCACCGGGGCCTGTTCAACGAGAGCGTCGTCGTGCCGCGGGGCGCCAGCTTCAACCCGGAGACGGCGTCGGGGGTGTCGTGGGTCGCGGCGCTGCCGCGCCAGAACCGGACCAACGTCGCGTGGAACGACGCGTGGTACCGCGACCGCCTGCGGACGCTGCAGGCGGTCGACGAGATGGTGGAGGCGCTGGTGACGCAGCTCGACGACGCGGGCGTCCTGGACGACACGTACGTCTTCTTCAGCACGGACAACGGGTACAGCATCGGGCAGCACCGGCGCCAGCCGGGCAAGCAGTGCGCCTTCGAGGAGGACATCAACGTGCCGATGATCGTGCGCGGGCCGGGCGTCGCGCGGGGCGTGGTGAGCGAGAGCGTGACGAGCCATACGGATGTGGCGCCGACGTTTCTCCAGATCGCGGGCGTCGAGGAAGCGGTCATGGAGGGCTATGAGCTGGACGGGGGCGCGATGCCGTTGCCGTCGTCCAGCGGGAATGGATCTGGGATCGGGACCGGCGCAGCGGGGACAAGTGATGCAGGCAGTCGGGAGCATGTCAATGCCGAGATGTGGGGGATCATTCTGTCTGAGGGGATCTACGGATATGTGCTCTACAACAACCATACGTATAAAGCGATCCGTGTCATTGGAGATGGATACAGCGTCCTTTACACGGTCTGGTGTACGGGCCAACACGAACTCTACGATATGCTCGAGGACCCGTGGCAGATGAACAATCTGGTGGGAAACGACAGTGACCCGAATGCGATGTTCCACATATGGCAAACCGGACCTGGAGAACAAGGGCAGATCTCGACGACGGTAGCGGACTTGGTCGATCGCCTCGACGCTTTGGCACTGGTGCTGAAGACGTGCAAGACCGATGCATGTCGGAGGCCCTGGGCCTCGATTCACCCGGACGGTGGAGTGCAAAACCTCGCTCAGGCATTGGACTCGCAATTTGATGAGTATTATAGAGGCATGCCGAAGGTGAAGTGGGACAAGTGCTGGAATGGGTATATCAAGGAGGCTGAGGCACCCTACTGGGATGATGACCTGGCGTTTCGAGGTGCGATGGAACACGAAGTCTGGACCGGTCCATAAGACTGGTGTAGGCCAGAAGAAACTATGATGACTCCAAAAAGGTCCGAAGAAAGACAGACGCCAAGACAATGAATTGACAGAAGGATTCAAAGAAGATATTCGGCTTGACGAGAGGAGTCACGTGGATCATGCTGGACCTGTAGGTTTGAAGAAGATGAAATGAGTGCCTACAGTCCTGGAGCCGTAGACACGTTATTGCGATGGCTCTTTTATGGTGCGTAATCATCGTTGAGAATCTTGGTGGACAAGAATCTCAATTTTGAACTCCCCGGCAAAACTGATCTCAAATGTCATTACTTTGTTGAAAGATACTGCAGCTTGTATGGCTGGCGGCAGTTCTGCTTGACAAGAAGTGCTAATCTACAATACCCAGCACTCTCCCGTGACGGATATCCTTAAGCAGATTCAGTTTTCGAAGCTGCTCCTTGAGCCAGCGCAAAGTCTCCCCGTGTTTTGTTTGCTTCGGCGCCAATACCTTGAGGAATGCATTGAACGCCAACCTGGTATATCAGCTATGGTTTCATGTGCGAAAAGGAAACGCCAGACTTACCAAGAAACCTCGCTTTTCAACACATCACATACGTAGCCAGTATTCCTAAGTTTCCGGGTCTTGCTTGTCAGGAGCAGATAGGCAATCTCGACCAACTTGGAAACGGTCTCTGCGTGTTTCTATCAGCTATTTCTCACATGCAGCTCAGATTTGTAAGCACTTCTGTCACTTACTTATGACTAGTCCTGAAGAGGGCTGCTTTTCTGTGGGCAGGCAGCGCGCATACGCCCACATCTTGTTACCAGTCTCCGTGAACGCATTGTATATATTTAAGAGCATTGTTGTCGTCGAGTTGAGACTGGTGTCGAAGAACATGATGTGGCTTTGAATTTTGAACGCATCTATGAAGATGACGATCAGCCGGTTGCCCGTAACAGTGTGGAGTTGAGAACTTACTGAGGACCTTTCGCTGGAATGTCTGCCCTGGGACCCGAGTGAACTCGACCGTGAGAGAGTTATAGACCGCTAATGATGTCAGCTTATCATCCGGCAGCTTGGTAACTTCACCGACCTGTATTGTCCCCTTTCTCATGGCTCCGGGCTATGTCTAATGTCTTGCAGTCTATCATAGTCCCGCAATATGGGAACCCTTTACCCTTTGCCAGTCTTGGAACAGTCTTCCCGTCGATTTGCAAATCGAAGTTGACAAGTGTCTTTTGCGGATTCACAGTTACACCGTATTCTGGCACACCCCGGTGCATGGTTTGCACAAAGCGGCCTGCTTTGCCTTTATCGGTCGTGACGAGGAGAAAATCATCAATGAGCCGCAACAGTAGGCAGTCCTCCGACTTCAGGAATGGTAGGATATGAAGTTCAAGATCGGCATAAAAGTAGTTGCAAAGAATTGAAGATAGAATAGATCCCTGAGGGATGCCTTCTTTTTGTCTGTAGAATTTCTTGCCGACTTTGACCAGGTTTTCCTGAATGTGGGACGCCACGAGCTGGAGCAGCTCACTGGTTTCGTAGTGTTTTCTCCAGAGATCAACAAACACGGCATTGCGCTTCGTCACGGCCTGGCCAGATTCGAGAAGCTCAAGTAGCGTAGAGGGATCGTTCCTACTAATTGCTGTAGAAGGCCACTTTTTCAATGGCTTGGACTTGGGGGAGCGAAGGCCTCTTTCGTTCGCTACGTGAGGTATGACTTCCAGGTATTTTATTATCTGGTACCGACGCTGCTGGGGAATCGAATTAAGAAGGCCGACGATGGCTGTTTGCGGTATTGTGTCGAAAGCTGACTGGACATCTACCTTTGCGAAATACAATTTGGCTTGGTTGTGATCTAGCCCAGCTTTGAAGGGCTTGATGCGCTTATAGATGTCGCCCACAGAAAACATCGTCGATCCAAGTTTGTGAGGATTTATGACCTGTTCCGGTCAATACATATTCATACCAGAAGCACGGGGTATGCCATACCTTCTCTAGCTGCAGTATAGTATGAGCTGGTGCTAGAATCTTGTTGATACCAGGGCCTAGCTCTTTCGGTTTGCCTTGAACGGCACTTCTCTTGCGTAGGTTCATGATTGGTCTCATATTTAGTCCTTTAGGAAGCAGTCTGATCTGGCTAACCCCGAGAAGGCGGGAGTTCAGAAGTTTACGGGCGTCAACCAGGGTAACCTCTTCCAACAATTTTCCCTTAAGAGTCGCCATCGCAGGCTCCACTAGGGTTTTCCAAATGTCGTGGCGAAAGAAAAAGAGTCGATATCTGTCGGTATTCGACTCTGTGACGTAGAAATTGCTTCGAATAAGGGATATCAAAAGGGAATCAACAAGAAAATAGAGAAATTCATCGAAAAGCTCGCTGCGTTTTTCTTCGTCCGTCTTGGACATCTTGTTGACCATCAGCCGAGGTAAAGCTAGCCACTCTATCTGAGCAATCTACTAGTGGTCAGCGATATCAATTATGAGCACATCGACGTCACACTACCTTCATTCCTTGTTTGACCTCGTGGAGGGACATTCCTTCAAATCGTCTCAGTGTGACGAAATGATCGACCTTCTTGTTGAATATTTGTGCATTATGCTCCGCAATCAAGCCACTCCCCCAGAATGCTCGAGGAATTATCTTCCGCAGCACTGCCTGACAGAATGCCGAGACTTTTGCCGGCGAAGTAGCTAGGTCAGTCAACGTCGAGACTGTACTGCTTCGCGTAGAATTTTGGTCCTTTTGGCCCTGCGTTCCCACTCGCTTATGTGCAGGTTCAGCTATCCGGGAATCATTAGAGGAAGGCCGCGCCTCGGTGTTCTTTCTGCCTCGTCTTCTCATAGAGCAATGGCCCTCATACAATTTAGCGACGCCATCATTATCATCGGGTTATATAACCTACAGGGCAATAATGCTGCAGCAATTTGGTGTAGGAACAGCGCTGGTGGAGGATCTGCAATCTCTGGATCAAGTCGACAGCTTGACCTCTGAGCCGCTTTGGCGTACGGACCTTGACATGAAAGTCACCTAGTCGGCCAAATTTCTCATTGATCTCTTCTTCGCGCAAAGTGTAATCTTTCAGACGCTGAGAAGTTTCCTTGAAGTCGATGCTGGATGTAAACACATTGTGGAGACCGAATTGTCGAGGGAACATATACATAGTAACTCTCAGCGTGTTGATGTGATTTCGAAGCGCCATGTTCGCCATATTGGTAGTAAAAGCTCCATTTTCGTCTGGCTGCTGGTACGGAGAGCGATTAAGCACGTCTGCCATATTTAGCTAAAGTGGCGGAAGTCGAAGAAGTGACCCACGAATGTGCCTCAGACCAAACTGTACACTGCCTCGCGCACTGAGAGCAGCACGGGCGTATAGCATGCGATTCCTGACAAATATAAGTTCTGATGGGGATTTCGACTCGCTAGACTGCCGTTCTTGTACAGTGACCCCTAGGTGACGGGCATGGACATCAGATAACGGTTTACCTATGCTGATCAGTGCTAAAGCTATCAAGGGGTGACCTCTGCACTCACCGCTTATCTGGTAGATGTTGTTGATACCTGCGCCAACCGAGACAAATATTGAACAGTCAAGTAGTAGATCTATCATGATGCGGTCACCGGACTCGCCCAGTAACGCCAGGAGCTGTGGCCATGGAGATTGTTGCAGAGATTCTACATGCGGGTTGGGGCGTACAGCGCGAATACCTAGCCCGCCATTGCGACGAAAGCCGTTGCATAGTAGGTGCTTCGGCCATCTGGAAGTCTTCTCTCTAGAAAAAAGAGTCCTCACGACATATTCTACAATCTGCGTCATGATAAGCTCAAGTGTCGTGACTGTAGCCGAACACATACCAGGCATTGTGACTCGACAAAGCCAGCGAAGCCGTTTGATAATGTCACGTAAGATTCATCACCTCGCTGAGAGAAGTCCCTCCATCCTTCCACGTGTTTGACCACATCTTCTTCATGAACTTCCGGTATGGCTACAAAAGTAGTATCCAGCAGAACCCCGAGGGAGCTATCCTCAGTAGTTGGGGGCGTACCCGGGCACTTGCCAACAACGCCAACAGCGGTCACCTTCCTCCTCCTTAACCTGGACGAGGCGGGCAACTTGGAAACGACATATGCCCGAAGTGTCAGAACCCGAGAATAGAACTGATTCAGAACAAAATGCTGAGCTTGCGAATTGGCTGGATGCGCAGTTTCACTGGATGCAAGTTTCCCTTTCTTCTTTGGTGGCTCGCCCAGGGAGGCATGCTCCCCGGGCTTGGCGAACTTCCGCTTCCTTGGGCGGGCCATCATATGGTATCATAACTGTATATGCTTTACACAGAGAATCCCTCATGCAGTTTGGAAGCTGGTCTCGGTTCGGCCTGTAGCGATGGGATTCGCAGCGTGGAAACAGCAGAGCGTGACACGTCAGGCAGAAGAGAAAGAAATGCTGTTGGCTGCCAGAAGACCGGGGCAATAGGCTTGGCGAATGGATGAGGGTGGTTAGATTAGGTCTTGTCTGCTCGATATCAGAGAACCTGAACGTGCGTTAGGTTGAAAAGTGGCGTTGAAGCACAGAACGCGTCGGGAAACACGCGTCTGTACAGCTTTACGCACTTGTGACTTATCAGCCCCAAACTGGTACTGTAGTAGCTAATATCGATGGGCACTGCCCGTCGGTGTTGCACAAGCTTGCTGCGTTAATGTGCAGAATCATTCTTGTAGCTCTAAAGGCGTATTAGATATTGTACACACCCGCGATACCCTCATTTCGCATCATATCTGCTTTTATCCGCATCTCATGAATCGGCCGGGAAATTGGGTGGTGGTCATTGAACTCGGCTTGCTTAAGGTACTTATAGCTGGCTGGCTGGGTGATGATTGCCCTGACCAGCCCTGACCAGTCAATCCGGCATTGGAAGAACGCCAATTCCCATCTGTCCAATGGATGTCGTCATGCACCTGACCTCCTCAGCCGGTGCACTCGAGGCTATACAGAACTGCGAAGACCTACAGCACGAAGTACAAATGCGTCGCTCACATGGATAACGGTCGCCATTAACACCTGACGCATTTCTTCTGGGATCCATCAGCCGGGAAGTTGGGAGCTCGCCCTCCAGTTAGCCTCTCATAAGGACTATACATAGTACAGTTTGCTGCTATACTGGCATTCTTGACGCGATCGCGATTCACGTCACAGGCCGACACTGAGGTAGCATTCCGACAAGAGTGGTGCGTGGCATTGGTCATGCGCCTCCACATTGAGGCTTGAGGGGTGGGATTTGCTAAGCTGGCCGGTGGTTCACAAACCTGGAGAGACGAACATCTAGTCAGGCACGCGCACCACACGCTGGAAGCACCGTTTCATCCGGTCCAAGCCGGTCTGTCTAGGCCTGGCTGCTCTTGCAGGGAAGTCTGAGCAACTGGGCATTGAGCACTGGGCACCGGTCAGCCAGCAGCCGTATTGGCAGCCCCAGATAGACAGATAGGAACGGTTGAGTGCGGCCAGCTTGAAGTTGCGACTTGGCGCTCGTCGAGCGTTCCTGACTGTTGCCCAATGACAGTCACTTTCTCATCTACAAGTTCAGTTGGACGATATTGACTTGCTGACCTCGCTTGTTGACTCGACCACAAGCGATGCGGTGGCTGTCACGTTAGCGGGCCAATGTTACTGTCTAGTCCTTCCGGCGGCAGCCAAGAGGCGCGGAGGCGTAGGAGGCGCTGGAGTGCATAGATGGCATGTCGAAGCAAGTGCTCCCTTACCACCCTACTGGACGGCTTGCTTCCGAAAATGTCTGGAATATGACGAGGGAAACCCTTCATCCACCATTCAACGCAGTTCGAGGCCATAACAAGGGGTCTCTCCCATACTTGCTTGAATTGGAACGTCGAGCGACGCAAGGGGACTTTTAGAAATTGAGGCCATGGTGGTCCGGTCCGGCAGTCTGGTAACAACACATGGGTACCAGGGGCTCACGACCACCTGCAGGTATATTACCTACCTGTTCATGTACTCACAGGTATATAGTTAGGTTCAGTCAGGTAGTCCATTGCCTCATTTACCATACCAAGAGCTGGAGAAAAGGTGGCATGTATAAGACATGAATCTGAGTCACTTTGCCTTAGGTACCTATTATTCCTGCCACTACTAAATTATCTTCACCAAACTGGTGCCATAAAAAGGCAAATGGGAAGGCAGTACCCAGGTATGGCCTATTATACAGCCCCAGCGTGCAGGTTTGTACCTACCTACAGATAGGTACTTCAGTTCCACTTCGTGAACATGCCCTTCGAACCCTTTTGCTTATGTTCCGGTCAGGTGCTGTCATCAATATAGATCGGAGGGGATGACAGCCATGCAAAGCACATGCACACATCTTTTCTGAAAGCTGTACGTTTCTATGGCCACTCTTTAGTTGTTCGACTTGGTCGAAGAGAAGGCAGCACGAGTAGCAAATCAATTAGTACGAGTTCAGAACCCGTACTACGGTTCAGAGTATGTAGATGTGTTCACTTGTTTGTTTCCTCCGAAATCCTCAGTAAGTTGGTAGATATTCCGGATATGGGGTAGATTCGCGCCGAGTAGCTTTTCGGAGAGGCTGCCTACCTACCCAAGATACCTTATAGAGTTTACTATGTATGTACTACCTAAGGAGGTAGGCAGCTCTGAGAACCGAGGCTAATGACGGGTGGTGTTGAGGTCTAGAGCGGTTCAAGCATCGCGTCCTCAAACAAGGCACGGCCGAGAATACCTTATCTTTCGTCCCCCTTTTATTCCTGAGCATTCCTCACGCACTCCTTGTGATTTAAGATCTCGGGGTCGGGCCTGGAAAGGACAACTCAACCTGGCGGGGAGATGCTGGTTGTGCATCTCCAACTCCCTGCCCCCGCCTTTGGACTTTGGGCTGAGCGACTGAGGCTGCATGGCGAGCGTGGCTCAGGCATGTGAGTGACACTGATCATCAATGATGAGCGGCGGACGATGTGCCCTTCCCGCTGGTGGTGTGGGCAATCCCGGCAAGGTGTGGGTTCACTTTGCACTGGTTTCCACTTGGCCTCGGCCGGTCTGATCCTGCCCGCCTTTTCTCACACCTTCAAGTGATTACCTCCTAACTAATAATAATAATAACAAAATGTACGACGAACTGGCCCGGCGACCACTATTATGTACGCACCCTAAGATGCCAACCACAAAATACTAGGCACATATCCAGTTCAAGATGTACTATTTGTAAGTATATAGGAGCCAGATGGGCTGCAGCTCTGATGTTAGCTGGTGCCTAGTCGACACCACGTTGGCCACGGTCGCAAAGGCATTATCAGACAATTCACGTTGTCGTCGCATTTTCCGTAACTAATCTACAGGTAGACAAAGACAATCCGAAATGTATCTGAGTACCAAAGGGTGGCTACTTCGCATGCTTGAGACGAATGCGATCATCTATTGCCCTATACACATTTGACCTGGAGATGGGGTACACTTACAGAAAAGACAAAGAGCAGACGTCACTCTAGGTGTCATATCACCCAAAGCTAGTCGAGTCACGAGCTGAAGATAAGGACTCAGGAAGGCGCCGTCGAGCATGTCTCTACGAAGGTGGGACAGAGACAGATAGAAAGGAAGAGGTAACCTTAGCTTATGAGACACACTCAACACGGGCGAGGAGGCAGCCTCCCATTAAGTGTGAATGTCATTCCAGGGTGTTATTACCTCCGTCCCATGTATCCATGGTCTCCAAGCCCTGGTTAGGTAGTGATCCGGTAGAGCCCATTGGAAAACGAAGTAGTTTGACAACTCCTTGCCAGAACCTCTACCCCGACCGTGACTGCCCCCTCGATTTACCCAACCGCGGGTACTTTATGTTAGGTAGCGTTTAATGCGCACATGAGGTACCCAGGTAAGGTACGATTACGATGCTACTATTCAGGGCTCCCAAGTAAGCGAAACGACTCACATCGAATTCTTGCACAAACGCCTGCCTTTCCACGGCCCTCCGCTCAGGCTGGCGCTATCAATCATCCAATTCACCCTGCATGCCAGCACATCTCCCAGATTCCCCAACGCATCAATCAGAATCGGCCAGCCGAAAAAACAGTCCACTCCCCAGTGGCAGCGAGCAGGGGTAGCCCACGAAGTCCAGATTGGCATCCAAACCGATCCTAACGACGCTCTGAAAATCCTTTTGCGATATCCTGCGGCAATACCTTGTCGACGCTGCTGGGCCTATGTACTGCCTGTACTAACATACCTCCCGTTTATCTTAGCCTATGCCGGACTGTCCTGTAGCCGCTGCCCTACCTAACTAAAGCCCCTAGGGATTCTCGGCTACAGGTACCTTTGCGGTAGGTAAGCTGGAGGTGATAAGGTGTACGAATCGGTGTCTTCCTCATCTCTCGACTGCTCAGGCAGTGACGACTGACGAGTGAGTTTTGTGAAAGGCCCCCCACTCCCCACGACGACGACGCCCGCTGCCCGTCCACCCGACCGTCGCCCACAGCCCATGGTTGATTGACTGGACCTGCACTCTCCCATCTTGCCTTGCTTGCCGGTGCTGGATCTGCACTCTGGAGTCTACGCATCCAACGAAGCTTTGGAGCCCAAGGGAACCCTAACTACCAACCAATCCCGCCGAGTGGCCCAGCTCGCGCAGGCTCCGCGACGCCCAAGCTTATCATTCGACAACGTGTAGCCCTGGATGCGACCTAACCAGCCAGAGTCACCCTTCGCTTTAATGCAGTGATATGTCCAGCGCCCTAGGCTGCCTACGCCAGAATGGAGGCCGGCAATCGTCAAGAGCAGGACCACCACCACCACCACCACCACTACTTTGGTGCGACACTGGTAACCCATAATTTCGGATCCCGGTCCAGCCAGCCCGACCCAGTACCACGACCGCCTCGCTATCGCCACGACCAGGAAAACCACACGAACGATCAACTTCACGACCACGACCGTTATCCCTCGACCTTCATAGATTCCGACTCAGACTACCAGTCCCCCGTCTTCGAGTCCCATCGACCTTTATCCCCCTCTCACTTCGCGTCATATGCAGCTATTAACCACCACGCCGCCAATGCGAACGCGACCACGACCCTCGAGCAGCCCGTGGGCCTCGTAGATCCTGACCAATTCTACCGAACCTACGATCACGAATTGATGGCTTCGAGTCTGCCTGTCCCGAGGCAGCCTCGGGATGCCTCTACGAGGCTTAATAGTAATGGCTCCTCAAAGCATCCCGCCCCGCCTTCGACGACACGTTCTGCTTTGAGACCTGCCTTACGCTCTTCATCAGCCCCCGTCGAGGACCAAGGCCCCTCTGGTGCTGGAAGATCAAGAGCTGCTACTGCTTCTAATTTGATAGCACGAAATGGACATCGCCCAAGTGTGAAGGATCTGAAGAACAAATTCGATCAAGGCCCTGGGAAAACGCCTAATAATACGAACCGCAAGACCTCGAATCCACCACGCATTCCAGCAAGAGAGACATCATCACCAGGAGGCCACCAAGGGATATCCACATCTCCAGCAACAAACGGGCGTACTGCCTATACGACTTTGCGATCGTCCACCACGCGTGACAGCCCAGCATCTGCATCGTCAACGCGATCGACCCAGAGGAATAGAAGTGTCCCAGAAGATCAGCTATCAAGCAACGCACAGTCATTCGCTAGCCGCATAAGCAAGCCCAGGGCTTCAGTCGGCGCTCATCCCCAAGCCTCCAAGTCTATGACCAATCTATCTCCAAGTATCCCGCAAGAATCTATCCCACCGATACCACAACCTCGAAGCCTCCTGTTTGGGGAAATAGTACCTGGCACACTCGATACAGGCTTGGCAGGATTCGGGATTGAGGGTGTACACACACAAAGCACATCGGACCCAAGTGTGCCTGGCCAAACCAGGCAAAGAAGTTTCTCTCACACAGACGTTGAGCCTCCATCACCAAGCGATTGGTATCGTGGCATGAATGGAGAGCCACCGGATGATGCTAATTCGAGTAGGCCGAAGCCGACCAAGAGCCACAGCAGGTCACGTAGTGACCTTGCTGGCACAAAGTCGAACCCCTCGGGTCGTTCCAAAACACCTCAAGCCTCGCGGCCTACTAGGCCAACCCTAGATACTTCCTCATTGACTTCATCGTCCAAGTTGCCCCTTTCGGTTCGAAAACTTGGTACTCCCTCGAACTCGTTGAGTCCCAGTTCGACGCGCTCAAACTCCCCTACGACAGCTCGAAGACGTATTCCACCCCCGGGAAAAGTACCCAAATCAATACCGGCCGTACGCGCGAAGACGCCCACTCACGTTCCCAATCCTCCAACGAAACGACCTCCTCGAGCCGGTGCTACAACGCCCAACAATAACACTAGACTTAATGCATATATCTCAAGTCCCCCGCCCAAACTATCACCTCCCTTGAGAAGCTCGCGGCCCCGACAACCTGTCTCAACTGCAACCACGACAAGCTCGAGAATGAAGGCTGTAGAACGAGAAAGGTCGCCTCTGAGATTTGAGTCCAGGAATAACCCCCGGGCTAATGAGCAAACCCCGAGGAGAAGAAAAATATCGATGGGGCCGATTGATTTCGAATCACGGCGCGAACAGATCAAACTGTCCTACACCAGATCAATCCGTGACAACGAAGCTCGAGCAAGCGCGAGGAAGGCTGCAGAGGAGAAACGAAAGAAGGCTGAAATCGAGGCTGTGAGGGCGCAAATTGCCGCCGCTGAAGCTTTGAAACGCCAGGAGGAGAGGTTGCAGGCAGAACTTACGGATGAGAGTCCGAAGAGTCCCATTGACACTGAAGTATCCCCTGCGGATTCGATAGCGTTCAGGACAATTACTACAGGTCTATTTGCAGAGAGCCCGGCTGACTCCATCGCACCAGCGCGAGAGAAAGTACCTCTGAAAGCAATAGAGACTGAACTAATTAGCAGCCGGAACCCCGAAGCGTCACATAGCGTGGAATCCGAGCTACCAATCGAGTCTCCAACCTTAGGGATTCCTGGCAGCTTCCCAACGGTGGAGACTCCCGATGATCAAGAAGAGGCGCCGCAATCAGCCATTTCGAACACGACTGAGTTTGATGGCGAGGCGCAAACCGAACCGCCGGTGCAAGAACTCTCCATTCGGCAAGAGGTCAGCACATTCCTTGACTCAGATACCTATACATCTCCAGCGCATCCAATATCTGAGTATCGGTCTCCTTTCGAGGATGAATCGCCTCAGGGCGATGATGTTTCCATCAAGGTATCGTTTGATGATTCGGCAGAAGTAAACCCACGGCCCGGGAAGGGGTCCGCTATCACACCTCTGGCTGAACAGGACATTGCTCTTCACAAAGAGGCCGAATTCGAGCCAAAATCCCCAGAATCCATGTCGTATCAAACGAAGGTGACCATACTGGGACGTGATGCAGATTTCCTACCCGCGACTCGCAAAACAGAGAGTCTTGCCGAATTTGTCGGTCGTTCCGAGAAGCTGGAAGACAGTACAGCCAAGCTACACAACCTACATTTCTCACCGCAGGTCTCCCAGGTGGACAGAACCGGCCCAAATGATGAGCATCCCGACCCCAGCGCCGGTCTTAGTGATATCGAGGAGTTCTTCGTAGGGCCCATCATGGAAGATTCTATGATTCGCCCGGGAGAAGTCGCGAACAGGCCAGTAAGGTATACAAGTGAGGATGCAAATCAAAATCCCACAGACGAGCCACGATTCTCAGTGGAGTCTCGAAGAACGATCGGCACGCGGCCGAGTCTGACCGTACCTCGTACATCGGAATCGGTGAATAGGATCAGTCAAACCACAGTCTGGACTGACTATTCGATGAGTAGTCAAGATCGATACTCCCACTTTGACGTGAAGGACGAAACCCCACGAGAAGGCGAACAACCTTACCACGATGATCGGGCTGTACTAGAGTCGGATTCGGGATCACAAATCTATCGATACGACGGTCATTTCAGAGACAGTTCTCACAATCGCGGCGTATCACCCCATGGAACATGCCGCGAGACTGAGACTGAGTCTGTCCTTGACCATCAGCACCAACTCCCAGAGATCGACACTGGTGGCGGATTTGTGGTGGACTACGCCACTCGCAAAAATAGTACGACGATATCCAGCATCCCGCTTCGTCCAGATCATGCTCCTCCGCCGCCGCCCTCTGACATCGTTTCGTTGCGAGATGCTATGAGCTCTGCGCCGCCAAGTGAATACTTTGATGATACGAGGCCCAATAGTTATCTGCGCGCTGGGAGGGATGACCAAAGCGTGTTCTCGGTAGATCCCTCGCGCAGAGAAAGCAGGGATAGTGAAGATTTTGCGCATCCTAGATCGGCTACACAATCGATCGACCAAGGCTCCCTCGCAACTTCTGATGGTCAGCATTCTAGCTCTTCTCGTCTTGCTAGTCAACAGACCTTGATAGAAAGTATAAGTATTGAACAAACAGCCGAGGCTCAAGGGCTCGAACCCAAGGAAAGAAAACGCCTTTTTACGCGACTAGAAACTATCAAAGAGTTAGTCGACACGGAGGCGTTCTTCGTAAGAGATATGAACATTGTTGAGGAGATCTACAAGGGAACAGCGGAGGCTTGTCCAAAACTTGATGATCAGACGATCAAACTTATATTTCGAAATACAGATGAGATCATCAGGTTCCATTCGGGTTTTGGGGCTGAGCTGAAGCAAGGCGTCTCGAGTGTGTACACACCGAAAGCGCATAGGAATCTCCCGAAGGAGAAGGCATCGAGCATGAACGACGGAACAGCCTCATTGGCATCGTCGACTCCAGCAACAGGTCACCTCAGCGATGAGAAAGACCGAGAAACGTCGCTCGGGCCGATTTTTATTCGAAACATCGAGAAGATGAAGACTGTTCATGAAACATTTCTGAAGAATAGTGACCATGCTGCAAAGCAGCTCATCAGAATCCAGGAAGACCCAACCGTTCAGGTTTGGCTCAACGAGTGTAACGAGGTGGCAAGGGAATTGACCAAAGCGTGGAATCTGGATTCTCTGCTCATCAAGCCAATGCAGCGAATCACCAAGTATCCAAATCTGATCATTCAGCTTCTTCACGAGACACCCGCAGATCACCCTGACAGACCATCTCTGGAATCGGCGAAGGCCTCTCTTGAAACTGCCATTGAAGATATCAACAAGACTAAGAAGAATTTTGAACTGGTAGGCCAAATCGTTGGCCGAAAGCGCAAGGAATCGGACGTGAAGGCGGGCTTCGCAAGAGCATTTGGAAAGCGAGTGGATAAGTTGCAAGCTGCTGCAAACAGGCCCTCAGAAGATCCCGAGTATCTCAAACTCCACGAAAAATTTGGTGACGACTACCTTCGACTCCAGGTTGTACTCAGAGACGTTGAATTCTATACAAGGCAAGTTGCCGAGCATGTTCACGAGTTTCTGCAATATTTGTCGTCAATGGAGTTGGTCATGCGGTTGCAACCATCGCCTCATCCAGAGATCGAAAGCAAATGGGTCCGGTTTAACGTGTCAATGAGGGACATTGAGAAAGTTGCCCTGGAGCAACACCTCTCGAAGGTTCGCAAGCAAGTCATCGAACCCTTCGAACAAGTGATCAAATCTTATGACAACCCATCGCTTGCTATGAAGAAGCGAGGAAAACGCCGGCTGGATTACGAGAAGTCCATCTCACTGAAGAAGAGTGGAAAGAAAGTCGACAAACAGCTCGCAGAATTTGTTGAGCAATACGAGGCCCTTAATGAGGCCCTGAAAAAGGAGCTGCCCAAGCTGTCCATGCTCACGGAGAAGGTCGGCAACATATGCTTGGGAAAATTTGTCAACATACAAACAGATTGGTTTGCTATATGGAAAGAAAAGGTGAAAATGGGCCTTGACATTGCTAGTGTGCCAGAAGTTCACGAAATTGTGTCCACGTTCCAGAGGGACTACCAATTCCAGGATGACCAGATGAACGCGCTTGACATTTTGAATCCGGTGTCAAAGGGGCGCCCTTCTCAATCGACAAGCACTAATGAATCAATCGGGAGACTTAGGCCAAGGCCAACTGACTTGTCAACCCGCAGCCGCGGGCTTTCGATCAATAGCGACATGGCTCCCACATTACCAACACCTGACTTCATGAAGCGTCACAGTGGTCAGTTCACGGTGTCACCAGCGGCTGTGCCCAGTCCTCACCAGTACTACTACCGTGATGTCTACAGCGGGTCCAATACACACACTCGGCCAGGCTCTAATGCATCGAATACTCCGGATATGTCTGTGGGGTCACGTTCACTAGCTACTCCCTCCGCGCGACCAGGCACTGGTCAGAGCTACGAGTCCAGCGGTGCCCCTCGGCAGAGTGTGGAATCGATGTCTCGTTCCAGACGGTATTCAAATACCATGTACGCATCTCCGTACCAGATACCAGACAACCAGCGGTTCTCTGGAATTTTCCAATCTGCGCTTCCTGTGTCGGAGGGACAGGACCGCCCTCCACGTCCATCACAAGCTTCGTCTCGGGCTTCTTCACACGAGCGGCAGCCAGTGAACGGATATAATGTACTGTGGCTCGCTGCCTCGCTATTCGAGTTCAACATTGAGACTACAAAACACGAAGCAGGGTACCCCTATCTGACGTACCAGGCTGGCGAGGTATGTAACAAGTGATCGCTACAACCCCTGTACATCGCGAGGCTAAATTGACATGCAGATCTTCGATGTCATCGCTGAAAAGGGCGAGCTTTGGCTTGCCAAGAACCAAGATGACCCCAGCAACGTGGTTGGTTGGCTATGGTCAAAACATTTCGCCAAGTTGGCAGATGACTAAATCTTCTGCATCCTTACTATTCTTTTTTGTGACACTAGCCAGGAGTTTTGGCCGGTTTCTTTCGATCTTCACGATAATTACTTGCAATACCTGTTTTTGGAGGGAAGCGGAGTGCGCTTGATGGTCGAGGCAAGTCTCTTGCAAGATTTCCTGCTTATTTTATCTGTACAACAACCACTTCAAAAGATTTTGGTGACAGCGATTCGGTCTGAAGGCAAGGCGCCGGGGTGTAGGACACGGCGTTCATGCTTTCTAGGTCGAGCATTGTTATTCCACGACGAGATGGGATACGAGTTTACCAACAGAGTACAGGACGGGACGGAGAAATGGGGGTTTTCAGCAATGAAAGCATCATCGGCATTCTCTCTCCGCTGCCATTACTTGAAAATACATTCAACTTCTTTCTGTCAGGCAGAACAGTAGCGTGTTCTCATGTGTGCTGTTTTGACAGGCTGGCGTTTAGGCCGTTTTGAGGGTTTCTATTAACCCAAAACTGTATTTGTTTAATACAATCCTGCTCAAGAATGGGAGACGTCGTTTCTAAGCGCAAATGGGGTGGGATGAAGAGCTGTTTCGTTGCGTGCTGGAGGAGGAAGAAGATGAGGTGACATGGGACGAGATGAGATGGAATCTGGACTTGAAACTAAACCATCCTTTCGGGGTCTTGCGGGTGTTGTAATCCAATACAGCCACAATCTCAAAGATATGTCACGCAAATTCCACCCCAGGTCTTTTGATTACTCTGCTTAAGTTTGATGTGATAATTGGACCTGCTTTTCCGATTGATTTCGCATAGGATCACGAGCTACGATCCGACTGATGTGAGGTGCCGCGTCTCTACCTGGTGAAGCCACTCTTGCTTCAGTTCTTCAAAGATTGAGAGTGTTATGATTTGATAGGGGACGCTGACTTGGATGTTCAGTAATTGAACCCTTCTTCAACTTCTCCTTCGTCGTTTCAAATCGCCGCAAAAGATACGATTACAACAGACTTTACCGTGCATATTGCCATGACTACGGACTGTGGAACAAATCTACAATATAATACCAGATCCAGCACGAACTGAATTTTCTCCGACAAGCCTCCTTTGGCCGACCGCCGCAGTCTCCGCCTCGATTGTTGGTTCGCAGCCCGCCGGATCCAACAACATGGCCACACCGCTCGGTCTGTCACCGCCTTTTTATTTTATTTTTTTTGGTGCTTTCGCTCACACGCCTTTGGTACGCACATCTGGAGTTCTAGGCATGGAGAGAGCATGGGAACGAACATGCCAAGACAGCAAATGTTCACGGCAGCTCACCTCACGACTTGTCTTTCGGGGTCAGATAGAGAGAGCCTGGTGTTGGTAAGTAGGACAAAGGTTCACACTGGCGGAAACGTTTGGACTGGGCCGGGGCTAGAGGTGGTGCAGAGGCCTTTCGTACCTTGCAGCAGCGGAAGTGGGGGGGACCTGGCGCCGTTCTAGAAGGAAAAACGGCCGTTGTTTCCACGGACCTTGGCTCCAGCGCAGGGTGCTCCTGCTTCTTCTTCTTCTTCGTCTCTGGGCTTCTCTTTTCGCGCGACTGGGGACGGGTTTGTTTGGTTGTTTGTCGTATGTTTGCATGCCCTTCCATCCCCCCCCTCCCCCACACGTGCCTGTTTTACCATCGGCACTTTGCGTCATGTCAGGGCACGCGAGAAGGCTGTCGTGCCATAGGTAGGCGACCTAAGCCCTTGACTCGTCCGCGTCTCGTTTCTGGGCTACCTACCTCCTGCCGTGGTTATGTACGCGTTTTGCGTAGAGCCCGGACGTTGGACACGTGGGCTATACGATATGCGGTGTTCCTGCAACCCGTGAGGTAGTGTTATGTTGTTGGTGGGCGTTGGACCTTGCCGCAAGGGACGAGGGGGGCCCAACAACGACATGAGCGAGAAGAGACTTGTCACATTGGGGGCTCCCTCGTAAGGCATTCAGCGAAATAAAAATATGGCGACGTCTGGTCTTCTTGGACTGACGATGCTATTGAAAGGCGGTTCTAGCTAAGGTGGGTGGGCTAGCTAGCCTTGCTACCTCTTCAGGACGGGCCATCATGCCGTTGGTTGCTAGTTGTGCAGCATGAGACGGTTGGAACGTTTTGGGAAAGCAGACGACTGTGCTAGGTGCGCTACCCGAAGATCTGGGAATTACATGTTGCGCCCAAGGAGGCGTATGCTGGGCCTGGTCCGTGTGATACCTCCTGTGTACAGTCCCGGCACCAGGGCTCATTCATGAGCGGGACATTCCACCATTCCAGGGTTATAGATGATATGTTCGGGTTTGGATCTGAGTTTGCAAGCCCATCAATGAATCCCAAGGTAACACGAATTGCCCAATAGAGGATATTGAGAGGCAATCTTGCCTACCTGATTTGTGGACCGAGTCAAACTGCATAGGTTAGATACGCTTTCTTATTCATCGGGTTGCATGATGCGCCGCTCTGTGTAGCGGTTTCGAGCGATGTCGGCTCCGGAAGACTGGGTGAGAAATACTTCCCTTGCGTGGTAACACGATACACACTCGATGTAGTTTACATCTGTGTCCGGACCGTGGTTCGAAGTATCTCCTACCAGGTAGCATCTCACTTGTCCATCCTTAGTACCCTGGTCGCCGCTGGATGATGAGGCCAGTGTCCTTGGCGTCTAGAGGCGTACAACCTATCTTTATCTCAAGATCAGGTGTTTGAGGTGCCGTGGGGGAGGCAGATGGCAGATATCTGCTGGAAATCCGTGCGACTGGACCCTGGACTGATGGTACCGAATAAATGCCATTGCTCTGTGAATTGAGGAAGTGATGGCTGTGCATGAGGGGTCCGGCCACAGGAGGCTACGTATTGAGTACATCAAACGACCAGAGTTGAAATCCTTCTATCGGGCCAGCCGGTGTACCATGCAGTAACATGGAGAAGGCAGGGATCGAGCGATGGCTACAAGTCCCAGGCATGAGGCACGCATGAGGCACAAGGACTCAATGAGGTACGTGTCTGCTTCTATCTCCGATGGTGTAGGATACACAAGGGATAATGGTCTACTCCAAAGCTGAGAGTCCCTCGGGAAAGCCGATTGCCGCCTTGATGCAGCGACGACGACAACGACGCACGGCAATAATAAAACGCAGTATATGTGTGTGGCTCAGTCCGTTCACTCCAGGGCCAAGAATGCGCTGATTGCCGTCGGATGCGCGCGGACGAGACATGGACTCTTGGCCCTTGGGCTGATGAATGCCCGTAACGAATGGCGCCAGAGCGAGATTGGCGATGGCAGCGGTTATGGATCATGCCCGCTAATCGTGGCGCTTACAAAGTACATACCTCACTACTAAGTACATACATACATACGTAGATACGTAGATACGTAGATGAGAACTTATGTATTAGGACAGGAACGGACGCTAAAGCAGGCGGCAAATTGTGGATTTATCCCACCTTGGCCCTCACTTCATGGCACTCCGCACCTGCCTATTCAGAACGGTACAGTGGCATGGTGGGTTCAGTATGGACACTACCTCTGACGTTTTAAGGCAACAACATCAACGTCAATCTATATTTATTACCGACAACTTATCATCGAGACACCGCATGCCTTCCTGGGACACCAGGTCTGCTCAAAGTAGAAGATGTAAAGCTACCTAAAAGTTGTCTTGAATCATTCTGTTGATTCGGTCCTCTGCTTTGCGTATTTATGTAACGTGCTCCTAGAGGTTGTCATATCCATGGCACTACTCTGGAGGCAGTTTATCCAGTGTACATGCAAGATGAGATCACCGTAGTTCGAGACGTGACAGCCATCCATATGTAACTTACCTATGTATTGGGGTTCAGTCCGGGCTTGGTTGCTGTCCCGAGAAACTGTACATCCTGCAGCCTTAAACGGAAGACACTCTCTATTACCACCTACCTTACTCATCTAAATGACTTGCACACTAGATACCGTCGTTCTGGATGTTGGAGGTCTTTCAGCTCTCTACGTACTTAGGTATGTTCCTCTGTATAGTCTAAGGTCTCCCGATGCCCATCTACATATCTGGCTTAGCGCATGAGGACAAACTACCCCTCGGTGTTTGTGCCCACTACCTCTGCAACGTATCTTGGCTTGCTCCCGCACCCCCCTGCACTATGCATAACCAGCCTTCCTGAATCCTCCAGAGTCCGGACCCTTGGGATCTTTGACAGTGGTTTATCTAACTGGTTTGAGGTAGGTGCCTTTGACCGCGTTACGTGCCTCCTCGCGTATACTGTCTGTGTGTCGATGGATGTATGGGCTGGTGTAGTCTCACCAATACGCTGTAGGCAGGCGGATCATGGAGCAATGCATGCGCGGCCAGTTGCATGGCCAGAGAGTCCATTGCCGAACTGCTAGGTCACATCCCCGCGCACGTTCATAATGTCTCTCCATTATGAAATATTCGCCTACAAGACCCAGGACCGTGTCTCCATAAGGTGTAAAATATGATGTTGTTACGTAGCGACGCCTGAAATCATCCGCTGTATGCATCAACAACTCCATGCTTCCCTCAGTCTCTAATGATGCATTATACCTACCATGGGTGCCGGACCTACGAGCTGTGCAAGCCATGCCGGCAAGAGTGGGCTTTTAGGAGATCGTAGAATCGACCATGCGTGTATACGTCTATGCAAAGAACCTGCAGGGAACTTGGGAGACTTATTACTTGGAGACTTTTGGGAACGTACATATCTTTCTTGCTCGTTGCCAGTTACGCCCGTTGCCCAAGGAGGGGTACCTATATGTCAGAACAACAATACCACCAAGATGGCCTTGGGCATCCAGTCGATTGCCGCTGCCGACATTTTTGGGGGGGGGGGGGGGGGGGGGGGGGGGCGGGGGGGGGGGTGGGTGGGGGGGGGGGGGGGGC
>MU388733.1:822352-842919 GCA_022578815.1 Xylariaceae sp. FL0016
CGGGTGTCCTTTTTTTTTTAAAAAAAAAACACAAACCATGCCTTTTGGCTTCCCTCGGCTTGTGGTTGGCCATATTTTTTGCCCCCCCCCCCCCCCCCCCCCCCCCTATAGCAAAGCCAATCGGTATCGCAAACGAGAAGATGATGGGTTGCTAGGGTGGAGCGGAGATGGGCTCACGGGCGTTATTGTGCAACTTGATACGATAAGTGAGATGCTCTCGGCGCACACCAGGCACAACGGTTCCAGCTGCCATTGGTGGTGATACCCCCCCTGGATTAGGTAGAGTTTTTTGCACGCAAAGGTCAGCGGATGGCGCAAGCTATGGACCTGAGCTATGTATGCCCGGGCAGCTCGAGGCAGGTATGAGAGCAAGACATCGCCAGGCTGTCTGGGCGAGTCTTGGGTCAGCTGTCCAGAGGGGATCATGTTGTTTTCGACTACAATACACCGGAATTTCTACATCATCATCGCAGTAACTATGTACTGCATTACGGATGTATGAGATGTGCTGTATGTGTGTACCATGCATCAACAACGGTGGCCTCCGACGCGACCATCATGTAACCTATGGAAGTACTGTAAGTTGGTGTCGAAGACGGCAACCCTTCCCCTCTCAAGCCACATCTCAGACCCGGCTGGCAACGTCGAAGCAGGCGATTCTCCACGATCAAGTATCATCACAGGACTGAAATAATATGCCCGCAACTCAGCCTATTTTCTTGGTTTGGTCAGGTCATCTACTATGGGGGTGCTACGTTTCGAAACTGTAATCTGTTCGTCCCATACCTAACCTGTCATAGGTACTATACGTGTGCACATATTTAAGAATACTATGAAACGTCAGACAGGAAGAGCAGCTACCTTGTGGGATGGCATGCTATGCTCTGGCCTGTCGAATAGCGCCCAGAGAATGACAGAGTTTGTAACAGATTTACAACCCACAATGGCCGGGAGGTGGTACTCGACGAGTGTCAATGGCAAGCGGACGGACCATGGATCCAAAGCCCAGCTCTGGTTTCTATATCGCAGTACCCGCGATGTGACGGGTTATCTCCGAGATTCCCAGACCGTCGACGTGCGTCTGTCCTCGTTACCAAATAAGTCGAGATTAGTAATAGTGAACTGTGTTAAGATACCTCAGCCAAAGATATGGCTGTGACTGACAGGTCATCTATTGAAGCGCCTCTCCCTTCTAGCTGAGAAGCACTGCCGCCCTAAACATCTCAAACTCGCGTCCAGCCCCTACCACAGCGTGAGAGGTGGTTTCCCCCACGAGTTGAACGGAGAGAGGCCGTTTGCGAGAGCAACGAGACAGAAACTGGGCAATTTGGGGCAGGACTATACCCAAATTTGCCCAGCTTGGGACATAAAATTTCCGGAACACAGCGGGTCTATCCCTGGCCCAGCGCTGCCCACATTCCCCTAATCCCCGTTAGTATCGCCCAGCATGGGGCAGTTGAGTGGAGAAGAGCCTAGGGTGCCAGGGCCAGGGTCGAAGGGGCTACAAACTTGAGCAACCCGGTGGTCGTTGGTGGGTACGGCAACCATCTCTACATCAGGTACTGTACATGGTACACCTGGTAGGTGGGCTGAAGTCGGTGCAGGAGGTGGTCGACGAGTTGATGGGTACCTACCGTGCTTCTGGGCATGATACATAGTGTTGACCGATCAATGATACACAAAGGTTGGTTATCCTATCCACCTCATCTACATATCCAGCATCAGTATCCAGCCAGGTACACACCCATCCCCATACCATCTGATTGCACTCGCCTGGTCCTGGATACATAGTACGTGTGTCTAGGTTCCTAGTACCTTACGTGTTGTAGGGGTTACATGTAGAGGTCAGGTAGCGCGCCCACTTCCAACTGTCAAGCTTGTCGTCCTCGTCTCCAATCGGCTGGTGGCGCCTGCCTTTTTTTAAAGTTTACCTACCCCATCCCACGCCGCCATCATCAGCAGCTCGTTCATGGACTTCTAAGTTGCTTCCAGCTTGCTCTCTCCGGTCTCCGTCGTCGTCACTGCTAGTCCTTGTCTTACTTTTTTCTCCAACAGCTCTTATTACTTCGATACAATTCGTACCATTGTCGCATTGTCTTCGCATTTGCCACTTGTTGATACCCTTTTTTTGCCTTGAAGAGTTGTATATGCTGTGATCAGAGCCGGGTTGCCTCTTTTTCTGCGAGAACCTCCGCCGCAAGGCACAGCATCCGCTTACCGGCCCCGTCTGTATCGCGGCTTCGTGAACGGCACTATCTCCCTCGCGCAACCCTCAAACTACCGCACTGGTTGATCTGACTTTTTCCACCGAGCCTCGAATCGTACCGACCACCATCGCATTTGCGCCGTTTTCTAGAAACACCTTTGCGACAGCTCCTTTGCGCCTCCGACGTTGATTCAGGTCTGGTCCGGGTCGCTCGAGTCGCATCGTTCCTGGCGCAGATATACGAATAACTACGAACTGTCTTACACAAAGGATCATGAGTTCAGGATACCCAGCGCCTCCTGTACACCATACTCAGGCTTTTCAGCCCGATTTGGGGGGGCCTCCACCTCATCATAGTGGCTACGCCCCTTTGCCTCCTCCTATGCCTTCGAGCGGATACTATCAGGACTCTATGGCCAACTCTCACCGCACGACCATGGCTGCTCCTCCGCGAACGAACATGGGCCCCACTATGCCTGGCTCGAGAGAGCTCATCGCACCTGAGAACGGTGTAGGGGGAGCCAATTCGAACTCCCTAGCTTCTAAGCCACCCACAGAAGAGAAGGAAGATGGCCCGCCTCCTCCCCCTGTGGAAGGCAGTGATAATTCCAGGAGATACAGGTGAGCTTCTCTTTGCGATTGCTCCTGCGTTACACGCATATTGGGCTCTTTTGGTTTCCACGCTAAACGCAAGATGCGGAAAATAGACTGGAGGTAGTTCAACAGCCTCTTCGAGCTCGAATGTGTGGTTTCGGTGATAAGGTCAGCCCTACCGCGTCGTTTTTCTTTGGAGAATACAAGCTCAACCCATACAGGACCGGCGTCCAATCACTCCCCCGCCCTGTATTAGGCTTGTAGTGATGGATAAGAACACTGGCAAAGAGGTTGATTGCAAGTAAGTTCAAATACATCAATTCCACGACTCTGGCCGATGACCAACGACCTTCTAGCGAGGTTGAACACCAGCATTACGTCCTCCACGTGGACCTGTGGAGTTCTACGGCAGAGAGAGAAGTCAACCTAGTGAAGCATTCTCAACAATCACCATCAATATCTTCCACCCAGGCCTCTTCTTTCAGGGAAGTGACGGAAGGAGGGGGAAACTACGGTTATCAGGCTATTGTACCGTCTCATGGCCGTGACCTCCAACAGCCACCTGGTGCAGGCTACCCACACCAAATGCCGCCCTATGCAGCCGACCCATATGGCCAAGGTAAGCCCCTACCAGTGAATTCGGTATAACATCGCTTCTCACGCTAGGCTCAGGTCAATACGGCTATCCACAGCAAGTCCAAACCTATAGCTACCCCCAAGGAGCGTACAGAGACATGGGTGGTGTGTTACCGTCGCAAGCCATGTATGGGTCTCGTTTCCCAGGAGACATGCCACATACCATGACACAGAACCGTTTGATGGGAACCCAGTCAGCCAGTGGCATGTACACAAGGAATCTGATCGGAAGTCTCGCAGCGAGTGGATCACGACTGACTGATCCGACTGACAAAATCGGCATTTGGTTCATTCTTCAAGACCTGAGTGTTCGAACTGAGGGCTGGTTCAGGTACTTATTGTCTCCCAGGGTTCCCACGCGTGAGCTAGAGAAACTAACACACTCGACAGATTACGATTCTCCTTCATCAATCTACGACGCCCAGGGGCCAACTCCAATGGGGGTAGTGACGCTGAGGTCCTGAATAGGGGCCGGGCACCGGTTCTCGCACAGGTGTTTAGTGACAAGTTCCAAGTATACTCGGCCAAAAAATTTCCCGGCGTCTGCGAGAGCACGCTTCTAAGCAAATGTTTCGCCCAACAGGGAGTCAAAATTCCGATACGGAAGGATGGCCAAGAAGGAAAAGGCGGAAAGGGTCGTGGGTCGGATGATGAAGAAGAATGATGTGGTGTGTCGTGGATTTCTACAGGTACTTACAGTGTTGGAGCTTTGATCTACTCATGTGTCTATCAGCCTTTGTTGGATTCCTTTGAATCGCAAAGCATGGCGCAGTCGCAACACTTCATCTGCGTCGACCCATTAGACAATCAGTAGATGCCGGGCACTCTCAGTCGGGATCGCTCGCCGACCTCTGCTCCCTGGAGAGGTAGTATCTATCCTAGATTAAAACAGATGCGCCTCATTCTCCGTGCAAGTGGTGTTGAATATCACATGTTCATATGTCTGTCTCAGACATTGGTCTGCGTCATGTCTCACTGCTCATCAATGCGCCTTACCTACTAGAACAGGAACGGAGTACAATCCCCTTGGCTTCGGATGAGGGACAGCAGATTGTCGGCCCTCTCGGTACCGTCACCTGAGTTCTCTGGACGCCTCTGATCCCAGATCTCATGGCAGGAACGATGAAAATCCGGATCAGTATAGAGGTGCCGTAATTTGTCATCATACCATGCCATGTTTCTGATGACCTAGACATTGCCGTAAGTGGCTACTGCGCGCATGAATATTTCAGCATATCTCATGTGTCAGCCTCACACAGCCCAGCATTAACCAATGCTAACGCCTTCGGTAATTATAATTGAGCAAGCCTACCGCCAATCTAGACACCTCTCCTGAACTGCGACAACGTCTCTGTGCAAAGCAAGCTCGCGAGGGCTTGTGGAGTGCTTCTAGGCTCCGGCGTGACACGTGCAGTCCTCAAGCTAGTACAGTAGCCCTCGAAGCTCGTGGTGATGGCGCTGGGGTTTGGCGCCGATGGACGAACTAGCATTGCTGAGACTTCCAAGAATAGTAAGAGATTACAGTTTCGCTTTCGCCACACCAAGCTTTTGTGCCTGGGATGTGCTCGCATACCATGCTGGCGGATACGCGAGCCATGCGCTGGGTGCCGACGGCAGCGGCGAACCTGGGATCTGGGACTGGGATGCAAGATCCAAAGCTCCTTGCTTAGGCTTGGGGACATACATACATACATACATACATACATACATACATACCTGGCCCGAATAGACAGAAACAAGCGACTGGTGGCATTCCCCAAGCATGACCCGGAAAAGGGCCGCTGGGGCGGATACTCCGTCTGATCTCCCCCGCATGCAAGACCAGACGACGTTTGATGTTCGCGGCGCTCGGCTGGGGGGGGGGGGGTTCGAAACCTGGTGACGAGGAGGGAATCGAGCCGCGCCGTGCCGTCTGATCTCCTCCGACGTTACATATCCTCCACGCACATGGAGGAATGGATGTTTTTGACTCGATGTGCTGATGTAATTGCTTTGTACGTTGTGGTCACCACATGAATACGAACAGGACGCGGTACTCTGTAGGGTCTTTCGTATGGCGGGCTCTGAGCTGCAGCCTGACACGTGCCGGGTCCAACTATCGACGGACCGAGGGGATGGAGCTCCACGTTCGTTTGGCTTTTTGAGATTTGGCAGGTTCCTCCACGCAAGATTGATGGTCAGGGTTCGTGCCAAGGGCCGAACCAAATCTGGAGCCGAGAACTCTACCTCTGGCTGGCACAAGCTGGCAAAGTGAGACAACCGTGATGGACAAAGTCGGACCTTGACACTTCGTAAAAGGCTGCGTCGACACCTTGCCTTGCCTCCCTTTCTCGTGACCCGGTCTTGGGACATGGTAGCACCGAGCAAGCAAGGAAGCAGACAAACGAGTAGGTGAGTTCAGAAAAGCCTATACCTAACGACAGCATCAAGCACACGATGTCTTGGCTGGGCCTCTGACGGGATACTGGATGGTGTCGTCTTGGCTTCGAGGCTCGAGGATGCGAATTGTGGATCGCCCATGACAGATGTTCCAAGTGGAATCTGCAACTCTTCCAAGGACGAGACTAATAATAAGACATGGCAAAGCTGTTTGTGTGCCTTGGGAGCTCGCCAGCAAAAGATAGACCAATATGGGTACAAGTGGAATCCCAAACGAGTTTTCATTACGTCTTAGTTACCTCATCTTGTGGTGATGCGCAGTGGGACCGGTGCCCAAGCCGGTGTCCCTTTAGGCCCCTCGTGCTCTGCTCGTGACACTCTAGAGGCCCCTCCTAACATGCCCTTTTTGCTCAAACATTTGTTGGATGCGAAGAGCCCGGGCAAGACCTTCTTGGGTCGGTAGAGGCAAAGCCTTATCTGCTATAGTGGAGGCGGTGATGTAACGAGATCTTCGCCATCCGCTGCTAGATTTATCTTTGCGCCTGCGCCTGACCTGCCAACCCAGCGGCGCAAACACCAGGAATTTGCAGTCGCTCTGTCGCAATCTGACTAGTCAAGCATTGGCAAGTGCCCAGAAAGCCTGGCTTGTCACCTGGGTGGCTGGGTCCTTCCCATATTTGAGCGCCAGGAGCCCAAGTAGGGTTGAATCTTGAAGACTTCCCTCTACCCTGTGCCATCTCCAGCATCTCAAAGTGACCACACATACAATTTAGATACGGTGACCAGCAATTAGCATCGCAGCTCGGGTCTCCCAGACTTTGCGACCGCATAGAATTACGATCATTGTTTCCAATTCAATCGCTGACACTCGAAGAATCCGTGTATCCAACTAATCATCATCATCATCACCATCAAAAACCATGACGGGGAATAGTACGTTTGGGTTTAATCGCATGCTTTTTGTAGCCACCGAACAGAATATTTGGCTGACTTTTGGCCCCCTAAAGTGACCTCTACTGGCAGAGGCGGTGCGGGCAACATCGCAGACGCCGCCAATTCGCCCAAGATTGAACCATCCGACCTTTCGACGCCTCACCTCAAGAGCTCGATGATCACCACGGGCCGCGGGGGCTCGGGCAATAGTGAGTGGCCATGTAACTCCTATATTCGGTGCTGGTGTGTCTCAGGAGTCAGGGTTGCTCTATCCATCGACTTCCAGAAACATCACCTTGTATACCAGGAAGCGTCGGGATTTCTCATCACTAACCTGTGTATTTCTAGTGGCACCCAACGTTGATCCTGCCGCGACGCGCGCACTGCAGGACGCTGACCACGTCAATGTCGACCGACCGTCTAGTACCGGTCCAACACACGTTGGTCGCGGAGGTCAAGGCAACGTCGTTCCAAATGAAGATTCAAACGCCAGCGAGGGTGACAACAGGCGCCCGCCCGCCTCTAACGTTGCTGTGGACGGACATTCAGACGGAGAGCCTCATAAGAAGGGCATAATGGCTAAGACGAAAGAGTTCTTCAAGAAACCATAGTTTGGCTTGAAACGTCGGTCAGCCCGTAAATCAGCCGTATACGGGTTTCGGCCAGAGCACGGAAATGACAGGAGCCCAGATGGAAGTGTTATTGAGGAGAACAGTCCGCGGGTCAGCATGATGGTCAAGATGAGGCAGCTTCCCAGGAAAGCATGGGTTGACTTGAAGAGCAGGCCAGGCCGCATATCGGCCGCCTACAGATTTCGAACAGAAGAGCAAGACAGAAGAAACAACAACAGAGAGCGTGTGGACACAATGACCAAGATCAAATTTCCAAGGAGAACATGGACTAACATGGAAAGCCGACCGCTCCGCAGTACAGCCATGCCTGAGCCTGAATCAGATGATGCCTTCGAAGATATTCCCCTGGGTGAGAATTCCGTCGAGCAAAACCAGCAGCACAGGAGCGCGATAGCCAAGGCAAAGACGTCCATGCGAAAGACGTGGGCTGATATGAAGCGCTTGCTGCCCCAGCGTATGCCCTACGCCCACAACCAGCCGTGGATCAGAATACTTGATGAAAACTTCGACAGAAAATCTGCTGTAAAAACCAAACACCGTGCGGGCGCAATGGCCAAGGTGAGGGCCGTTTTCACGAGAACGAAGGCGTCTCGAAGTCCCTCGCCTGAGGCTTTTGCGATGGGACCGGTATAAGACCGCTACTCGTCGAAGAATACTGAGGCGCTCAAATGCTCCACGGAATGCCTATAGGCGCGGAATGCCTCTAGGTTATACCGGAATACGGTGGACTACTTGGAGAATGTGTTGTTGCCGCATCTCTTGCGTTGTTTGGTACTAGGTATGATATAATCGGGCGGGGTTTGTACCGGCCAGTCTCAGCGTAGGGAGCCTCTGATTTTTTGTCACTCGAGCGAGGTCTGGATTGGATGATACCAAAAAGCGTTCCAGCAAGCCTTTGATGTTACAAGGTATTTAATGTGATTGTCTTTGGTCATTAAGGGGCACTTGTTTACTAAATGCCATCTGTGCTATGACTGATGAATGTTCTGGTGAGGTGCGGGCGCACAAACACTGGTCTTATCACACTTTTCTGGAATAGCCATGATCACGTACTACATAACAACATCGATATATAATTCTTCTCGGAGATCTGATTGATAGGTATGAAATGGAAGGCACATAGACTGTCTATATCTATGTTGGTCATGTCTGACCCGATTTGATGGTTCATTATCCATGCCTATGACTCTAATCTAGAGATGGCCGGCGATACCGCAAGATCCGCCGAGTCGCCAACTGCCTTCCCAGGTATCCAAGCTTCGGCGCCCTTACCCTCTGCTACGGTACCTCATACTATCTGGATTAACCCATTCAAGATATTCCAGTACACATTCCCATTGTTGTCGCTTTCATCTTTTTATCTCACACGGGCGACAACAGTAATGATGGCACCCGAAGTCCAGCTCGAAGTGTACACAACACCACCGCAGGCCCTGGTCAGGCTCTTGAGGACGCATGTGCCGTACTCCTTACCGCTCCTGCGACGGCTCGCCTTCACGGGGTTTCCGGGCGGCATCACGGAGCACGCTCGGATCATGTGGGCGTCGTCGGCGCCTCTCGACGCTGGTGCGGCGGACGCGGCGCGCTTCGCGGCGGGATACCTGGACCTGTCGCGCGGGCCGGAGACGGAGCTCTGGCTGTACAGCAGCGCCGAGCGCGGCGGGGGCGACGACGACGACGATGGTGATGGTGATGGTGATGGTGACGATGATGCGGAGGGAGAGTGCGCGGCGTACGGGGTGGCGCTGCTGGCGGAGGTGAGGCGCCGGCGCGCGGCGTACCTCGCGGGGGGCCACGCGCGGGAGGAGGCGGAGACGGTGCTGGTGGGGAGCCTGAGCGAGAGGACGCGGGGGATGCTGGTGCGGGCGGGGATGGTGTTTCCGTACGCGGAGGTCTACGACAAGTGGGTGTTCCGCGTGGAGGACCTGCCGGACGTGGCGAGCCCGTTGCGCGAGGGCATGCGGTGGGATGTCGTGCGGAGGGGAGATATCGGGCTCGTCCTGGGTCGGACGCATATCCAGCGGAAGGAGTACGTTTTTTCTTCTTTGAGGATGGCGGCACGAGATCTATACGCAAAATGTATACAGGGGCCGCGAACGGATTGGATGTTGTTAACTATTGTGTGTTACAGGCGTACGGTGAAGTTACTCAGGAGCACGGCAATATATCTTGAAGACGGGACACCCATTGCTTGGAGTTTTCTTGGTGAGCCCCTCTTCCGGTCCTATAAATTGCATGGGAGAAGACGGAAAATCTGACACGACTCCAGGCCCGGATTCATCGTTGAGCAGCCTGCACTGCGAGGAGCCATTCCGAGGGAAGGGTCTGGCCAAGGCCGTGGCAGTCAAGTTACTACGGGATCACCTGAAGGACTACGACGATGAGGGCTATGGCTGGGCTGATGTGGCTCCCGACAACCCGCAGAGTCAGGGGGTTTGCAAGAGCTGTGAGTTGCCCTAAGAACTTCCAAACCCCTCCTCCTGGGAGTCGAATCCATGTCTATAGGGGTTGATGCCCCTTCAGAGACTGTGACATTTACTATTCACTCGCCTAGATATCCGGTGTCGAGTGAATGCTGACTCACGATGCTCTAGTGGGAGGCAAAATTATGTGGCAGATCTCTTGGTGAGTTTCCTATGCTATCTCGCTATTAAGCTGCAGCGATATTGACAGTAAACAGGAGCAAGGTAGATTTAGATTTGAGTTTCCCGGGCTAGTGAATGAGATAATGAGCACATGGTTTTCTACATTTCTATAGAATGCTATCCTTACCGGCTAGTCAATCGCTTGATCTCCTCTAGATAAAATTTGAGATCATCTGGCTTGACAAAAGGTGTGATCCCGTGTCCTAAATTGGCAATCCAGCCTTTCTTGCCACCTCCGAATCCTTCGACCATGCCTTGCACAGTCTCAGCTATGGACTCTCTCGTACCATACAGTACACCTGGATCTGCATTCCCCTGAAAGACGATCTTGCGATCTCCGCGTATCTTGACAGCTTCAGCAGGATCAATAACCCAGTCCAAGCCGACTACATTGTACCCTAGATTGCAAACAGAATCCAGAGCATAGTTGGCACCCTTGGGAAACACGATCATGGGGACAATGTCGAGCCCCATTTCTTTCAGCTTGATTGGGAGATGTTTCGCAATGTAGGCCAAGTATGGCTCGCTGAACTTTTTGAAGGTGGAGGGCGACAGCTCGCCTGCCCACGAGTCGAAAACTTGTATCATCTAATCGGTCTGGTAAGTTGATGTTCTGCCAAGGAGAATGCTGCTTACCTGAGCGCCAGCCTTGACCTGCAATGCCAGATACTCGACGCATACTTCCGAAATTTTCTGTAGCATAGCCTTTGTTTCGTCAGGGTACCGGTAGATCCATTTCTTGCTCTCTACGAAGAGCTTTGTACCACCACCCTCAACCATGTAGCAAAAGAGCGTCCAGGGGGCTCCGCAGAAACCGATCAATGGTACACGACCTTGGAGCTTCTTTCTCGTCAAGGTAATCGCCTTGTAAACGTAGTCAAGCTCGGAGGCGACATCCACGTTCTTACCCAGGACAGTAGAGTATTGGCCGTCGTCCGGCGACTTCAACGGGTTCGGGAAATGCGGGCCCTTCTTGTCTACCATCTCGACGACCATGCCGAGGGCCTGGGGTACAACTAGAATATCTGAGAATATGATAGAGGCATCAAGAAGGCCGGCGAATCGTTCGATGGGTTGGAGGGTCAGAGTCGAGGCAACTTCGGGGTCGCGGCAGCATTCGAAGAAATCGCGGCTACCTTTGGCTTCATGGTATTCGGGGAGATACCGCCCGGCTGCGCACTGATCAATCATGCGATCTCGACAGACGATGTAATGCTGCTGCTATGTCTACCTACCTTGACGCATAATCCAGATAGGAGCTCGTTCTACATCTTGACCTGCACAAGAGCTCAGCACAGGCTTGCCATGGAGGTTTTCAACAGCTTGACCAACCCCAGGCAGTTCTGAGAACCAGATCGTTCTTCAATGGTTCAAATCCAGAAGCCATAGCGAGATATTCTGTAGTTATTATGAAGAAAGGTGAAAAGATGCAGGAATTCTAGCTGTGAGCATATGGTGGTATGGTAAAATCTACCCCGCGACAGATCTAAATCAATGATTATTGTAGTGGGATCGCAGCTCATACATACCAGGGTCGGTACTGACATCTAGATAGCTCAACCCCAATTCGACCCCTCTAGCAGCACATACAGACCCCTACCTTACCTAGGTCGGTACGTACGGGACAAGGTATTTGATCATTGATGGTGCAGCTAGTGGACCTCGTATCTCAGGTCCATGCATATGTACCTATCGGGTCGCTGCAGCAGAGCTCGAGCCACACCAATATAGAGCTTTGCACTAGCCACACATCTATCCAACTTTCAATTAGCGACTGGCGTTGGTTCCTTGTCTGTCAAAGAAGCTATCTCCAGACTCGACTACTAAATAATCACAATACCATACGCAACCGCAACGGCTTTCCCGAAACTACCCAACAGCCAATGGAAGACGTCCGCAAAGCTCTTGTAGTCTTGAGAGCGCCGTATGCATAGAAGAAGAGTGACCGCACTCAATTGTCGTCGAAGGACCCCGGAGTTGGCGCTTCTTTCCTCTCTCTGTCTATGTCTCTCTCGCCGACCTCCCAATGCTGTCGCGCCGTCCGTCACCGACTTCGACCACGATTCGATGCTGTCTGGGCACTAGATAGTCCTCTTCCAAATGGTCTCGATAGATATTGCGACAACGTACACATCGTCGCCCGATATGGCTCGTCCGTTCCTGGGCCCATGGAGAATAGGAGGAGGCTTGGGAAGAGGCATATGGGCGAACTGAACTTGGGACATTCCCACGGTGCCGCACCCCTGTGGTCGATCGAAGACTCGGTCGACCTGACACAATGGTCATGGAAACCTCCAAAAGTCTCGAGTTTACGGTTAAAATATGACACTGTTTCGGAATCATCGCAGGACTTTATGGAGGCTTTCTACAGCTGGCTCAGAGGGCCTTCCTCCCCATGTGGGGTCGCCGCGCCAGTACCAATTGAGTCGCTCTTGCATGTTGGATCCAGTCTGAAGGATCTGGTCCAAGTAGGTACTGAGCGCTTGCTACAGGACCTGGAATCGAACACAAGTGTCGAGTCTATGGCAGACCTGGCCCGCTTTTGTCGAGTATGGGCGTGCACGCTGGAAGAAAGCCACTTCGCTAGTAACGACATATGTGCCGCGCTCGACAGCATCATAGAAGCACTTGACGCCAGTGCCACAGGCGATGCCACAACATCGATAAGAGAGAACGTCAAGATACGCCTATATGAAGCGACTATCGAAGCGATGTCGAGGACCAACTTACGAAACCCCGCTCAGTTCGACCAAGTTGTGTGGAGTCGTGTACTGCATAAAGTATCGGAACTGCAACAGAACAACCTCCAGATATTCGGGAAAGCCATGACTTGCATTCCTGAGCACCAATACAGTACCCTGACCTCAGGCATCCTAGCAAATCTGGTTACCCAACTTCAGCGTCTTGAGCAAGCAGCCAAGCCATCGACTATGGCTCGTCAAACCAAAAAGATGGCCAAGATATTGAGCGGCTTGGGCTCATCCGACCATCGCCCAGTTCTGAATGTTGTCGTCCAGAAAGTACAAAGTTTCTCTCAAGACGTCAATTATACCCAACTTCGATTGTCGTTGATGATGTTCTTGGCAAAGTTACCCAGTCTCGACTACGAGTTTCTTGCCGAAGCCTGCAAGACCCTCGAAGAAATGCCAGGATCCGAACCGTTTTCCAACGCTAAGATTTGTCATTTCTTCCTAGCCCATGCCCACAGTCGAGGGTCCCTTGGCAATTTCCAAGTTCTGTTAAAACGAATACAACATAATGAAGCTCAGTGCCTTCATCGGCTTACATCAAGATTGTGGGCGGACCGTCGGCTTGATCTCGTCAAAGATCTAATCAGACTCTTTGTTCAGCTTGGCCGTGAGCGAGATTTACCCTCTATCGCTAAGGGAATGCGCGTTGGTGCTAAAGGCGATTTTTCCGCGTTAGCAAGTCTGGCAGTGGCTATGAGAAGGCCCTCCGTGGCCATCAGGCTACTTGCTTGTCATGCTGAAGACAGGGACGGTCTCGAGAGTTTCTGGCGATCGTCTCTTTCCACCGAAATTCTCGGGAAATTACTTAGGGTTCGTGGTCTTCAACCACGAGAGCTACTGGACAGACTAGGTATTTTTGAGAGATCTCCCACACGTCCTCCCGGACATTGGACTCGACGGCGTATATCATATCGACTTCTACACGGCGCCCCACCGCAATACTGTCACCAAGACCTTGTCAGGGTAAACGGTCTGAAAGCGGCCAAAGTAGCCATAGTCATAGCCCACTGTCCAGGCATCGCGCGTGGAATGGCGTTTAAGTCGATATCGCGTTGCTACCGCTACATCTGTGGCCTTCCTGTCACATCCCACCCACAAATTTACCAAGCACTTCTTCATATTACCACAAGGGATCTGGCTGAAGGTCGGCCGGGCATTGCTTCTCGGCTACGATATGTGCTTTTCTTACTACGGAAGAGATTTGGTCACGATGAGATGGTCAGGACTGGGCTTGCTCTGAAGCGCTGGAGCACTCGAAATCGGGAACGGTACCGCGGGAGGAGGCGCCACGGCTTAGTGGAGGATGCATGAGAAAAGGAGCGTCCATGTTCCAACGGTCATATGATGGAACCTACTGGTATATAATGTACTCATCGAGATTCGCAACCCCATGGGTCTGCTGCATGTCTCTCTTCATGCCGGGGTCAACTGGACTATGGAATCCATGTATATACAAATTTCACGACACATAAAATATGATACCCTATTATTCAGAAACCCAGGGCTGAGTCATCCGGGAGATAATCCCAAAAACTAGCTGCAAGTACCATCGGATTCGCTTGGGGAGCCACGCGAGGGTATACGATTGGTAATTCGGGGATTGCCCTTTCGTTGGAAAGAGATCACCTTGTACATCGTTACACGGCATCTGGGTCTCTCGACGATCGAACCCCTTGACCCAAGCCCTACCCACCCATCTCAGAGGCCACCTCATCGAGGGGGCCCGACGGCCTTATCTCGATGCTGCACAGCATTTGATACATTTGCATGGTATATCGGGGCCCATGGATCGATCCGTTTTCGCCAGTCTCACGCCACGAGCATGGCTTTCATGATCTTGGAGCCGATGAGACTGGGCTCGCTTTCTAATTAAAGCAACCGGGGGCGCCGGCCAAGGCATCTCGCTTGTCAGAGATTCTGTCGGCGAAGACTTATTAGCTCGGCAAGCGTCGAAAGTGAGGCCGAAGGCGTAGGCTGGTGTCATGGGCCGACAGCTCTTGATTGGCAGCCACAAAGGCTAATAGGGTGACAGCTTCGTCCAGGGAGGCAAACCTCTTGTGTAGCCTCAAGCCAGCCAGGTGGAAGTCACTCCATCTGTGCATCCTTGCAAGAAGCTACTTCCTGCTCTCCCACCAGGCACGTGTGCCTTAGCTACCCGTTTGGTGGCTAAGCATCACTGAGTGAGGTAGGTAGGTAGGTAGCAGAGTGCCCCGCCGGTCGTGCGCCGTGTCGACTCTCTTCTCTCTCGCTCTCCTCTCCTCTTTCCTCCCCCATCAGTCAGCAGTCAGCACCATGACGATAGTCGCTCTCTACAAACCTTAGCTCGAGCGTTGTTCGTTGTTGCTTGTTTTTGAAACTAGCATTACCCCGATAACTGTCGGCAAACGGTCCGCTGCGACGTTCTTTTGACCTGCCGCCATGCCGCAGCTCCTCAGGGTCCTTGTCCAAGCAAGGGAACAATCTACATACGGGGAGCAGTTGCAGCACGTTGCTTTTCGACGTCCGCAGAGCCAGAGAAGGCACTGACTTATCGGACATACATCCATCTGTTTCGGTTCCTGATTATAAAGCTGGCACCTCGCAGCGCCTGATTCTTGCCTTCAGCCACACCAAACCCAGATTTACGTCCGTACATTTAGATTTGTGAGCACCCGTCTTTGCCAAAGATAGGTCGCGAGTGCGAACCTGATCCACCGAACCCAAAGGCTTGTATCCACCTGATAAACCACTCCTTCGCCGGCACCAAATCCCAAGACGACGGGTTAAAGCTGGCATCATACTCGGGGCATCGGGCCTATGAGAAGACAGGAGGACAGAAACAACATTGAGAGTACCGCTATCACATACTTACACATCAGCAGCGGCAGCATACTTGATTTCTCGCAATGGAACAGATAGACCAAGGTGCTGCCAGTGGAGATCTGGGAGGGCCCTCCCGTCCCGGCTTACAGGCCAAACCCATTCGCAGGCGCAACCGCATGATCAACTCGTGCCTCGAGTGCAGGAAACGCAAATTGAGGTGCACCAAAAACTCACCAACATGCACGAATTGCAGTAAGGCTGGGAGGGATTGCTTGTACATTGGTCCACGCTTGGATGAGGCCAGTCAGATGCGCCTAGCCGAGATCAAGGAAAAGCAGGGCACCTTGGAACGGCAGCTGGAACGGGACGTTGCAAAGTCCACTACGTCGAAAAGCACATTGCAACAACGCATACTGGCCGATGAAGTGGTGGACGATTACGACGAGGAGCGAGACCTCGAAGCTACACCCCTTGTGGCATTGGATCTGACATATGAGGACGACGCGGATGGCGCAGACGATATGATCGACCTGGGAATTCAAATAGGGAAAATGCGCATCACAGAGCGGATAGGAGGACTCTCAAGACCAAGACTCTCGGAAGAGGTATGAAATTACATGCTCATCTCTATTGGCCTGACAAGCTCATGCTTACACTCGCAGTTGTCTGCCGGAATTTCCGGGACAAGGGCCTCCACCCAATCTTCGCAGACGCAGCATGGCAATGCGGCCTCTGGGTTCGAGGACCTCTCAGATGGGCTTTCAGATACCTCACTACCCGACTTTTTGAAACCTGGAAGCCAGTACATAGTTCCTACCAGCGGTTTCTTCTTTGGTCAAGTGTCAGAGGGGCTATCACTTCTCGAGCTTTTGCCAGCGCGAGAAATCACAGACCGGCTCATGACACAGTATTTTATCGCTTGCCACCCTATTGCGACTTGTTGCCACCGCTCATCTCTCGAAATGACCTATGCAAGTTTCTGGGAAGAGGTCGAGCAAGGATACGAACCTCGACCGTCGGTCCAGGCCATCGTCTTCGCAGCCATGTTCAGCGGACTTATAAGTATGAATGAAGATACGGTATATCATATGGGACCCAATTCGAAGTCAACGTGGGTGGCTCATTTAAAGCTGGGCACTGAGACGGCTTTGAGCAAAGCCAACTTTCTAAGGACGACCAGGGTAGAAACAATGCAGGCATTTATCATGTATATGGTCAGTCGAACTGTCTTGCTTGGGACGGCCAAAATCTAACACGAACTAGCTTCCCATTTGCAGAGCCGAGGTATCACGGGCACACTCTGTCTTGGTTGGCGCTGCCGTACGAATGGCCGAATGCATGGGCCTGCATCGCGACGGCGAAGCGTACGGACTAACACCCCTGGAAACCCATGTACGTCGACTAGTATGGCATCAGCTCTGTTTATTGGATATTCGAACGTGTGAAGCGCAAGGCCCAAAGCCCGTAATTCGTAGGGAGGATTACGACACCAAGCTGCCGCTGAACTGTAACGAAGACGAACTTACTCACGCCGTCGTGCCGCCTGAGTCCTCCGATTCGTGGACGACCAACACGCTCGCACTGATCAGATTTGAGATAAACGAGATGATGCGCAACATATGGCTAGATCGCCGTCGGCTCGAATCGCGCAAAACGACGTTGACGTCTGTACTGACCAAGATTGAGAATTTCCGCAGGCGAATGACAGAAAAATATGATCACCTGCTTGATATTGAGCAGCCACTACAGAGGTACGCCAAGTGTGTGATGTATCTCCTCACATACCGCCTGCACGTCATGGTGCTGCATCCATATCACTCGAACGCGGCCACACAGTTGCCACCGCGTCTGAATCACCTTCTCATCACCTCGGGCATCATGGTCGTTGAGTTGGCAATCCAGCTCGAAACCAATCCCACCTTTCGTGACTGGGCCTGGTACCTTGGGGCATACTTCCAGTACCAAATCGCACTGCTCCTTGCCACCGAGGTGCACTATCGACCGAATTCGCGTGAAGCTGAGCGTATATGGACTTGCCTGGATTTTGTGTTCGGCATGGACCGCAAGCTGCACCCCGAGGCCAAGAGTCTGCAGCTCCTTTCCGAGATTCAGCACCGTACAGCCATTTACACACGCAAGCGAAAAATGCGCGGGCCCAGCAGCATCGCTCGGGCTTTGCCGGCACAGAACGTGGTCGCCGGAACCGTCAGCCCGCCACTTCCCATGCTGCCAGGCCAAGCGCAACCATCGGTGGCCCCCATAGGAGCGGGAGTGATGCCGGGACCGGCCTATGCCAAGAACGAGGTAGGATACGGGACATCGCTGCAGCATGGGCAAGGACCAACGTCACAAATGCCACCGCACCAGTATCAACACCAGTACTCACAGCATCCCCAAATGGTGTTCGCAGGAGTATCGGACGGGCAGGCACTTTGGAGTCTGCCGCCGAATCCGAGTCATAACCACGATAGTCCCGGTAGCGAGACGTCAAGTAACGCCGTAGGACATGCAGCGCCAACTATGGCTGGCTCGTCTTTACCGCAGGGAAACATCATGGATAATATTGATTGGGTAAGCCTTTTTCCCTCACGTGAATTCTGTATCATGGCTGTCTGAGAAGAGGAAGCCAAATGGGGCGGAACCATGCTGATTATCTCATTCGTTCAGGATACCATTAATACTCTCTTCCCCAACGATCCGCAGACAGGCGGCTTGAGTATTCAGGGTTTCCACGATCCAAATAATTTCGGTGTCTTTGACTGGCCCAACCAATGACAGCCAGGCTTCAGGACATAACCAGCAGGCGGACGGGGGACGTCCTATTCACACCACTACCAGAGCTCATCACGGTTTAGGAACAGATCCTGTGTCCGCACCCGTCCACACACGTGTATAGCAGCCGTGTACATTTATATACATGAGACGGACACCTGATTGAAGCAAGTCGTGCACAGCGGTATTATATGATTGTAAACTTTCTTTATTGGACCTATGGTGGTATTAGGGTATCACAGGCTCGTCCTGCTCTCACCACGCATTCTTCGCACCTTGTTTGTAGTAAAAAATAGATAGCGCTGTAATTACAATGCGAGGAATCAACCATCCATCTGCCCATCTACCTAGCCGGACAAGTTTTATCTCAGAGCGTCTTGCTTTTCCTGATCTATCCGCGCGTCAAGTTTCCTGTCCAGCGTCGTATAAGCACACGCGAACCCGATCTTCTCCACGCAGACAGCGCGCTCCGCCTGGCCGGCGCTCAGCTCGTAGAAGATGCGGCGCAGGGCCGTCTGGTACCAGGCGACGCGGGCATCGCAGGCGAAGCCGACCCAGAAGCTCAGCAGGGCCACGAGGAGCAGCTTGTACCACTTGGCGGCGGGGTGCACGCGCAGGCCCAGGTGGATGGCGGCGCCCAGGGCGGCGAAGGCGAGCTCGACGCCGAGGAGGCCGCCGAGGAGGGGATACCAGCCCAGGCGGAGGAGGCGGAGGAGGCAGGCGGCGAGGAGGGCGCTGCTGGCGAGGGAGGTGAGGGCGGCGAAGTGGGCGAGCTGGTTAAAAGAGGAGGAGGAGGATGATGATGATGATGATGATGATGAAGGAGGCGCGCCGAAGACGCTGTAGGCCAGGAGGAGGAGCGAGGTCAGGAGCTGGAGGGCGGCGGTGAGCAGGGCGGCGGTGGTGCTGACGGTGATGGCGCCGGAGGGGGAGAAGGCGGTCTCGTCGAGGGAGGGGAAGGGGAGGGTGGAGAGGTAGATGTCTGATTCGAGGCGTTCTTCCTCGGTGAGGGGGGAGTTGGAGTTTTTCGATATAGGGAGCGGGTGTGATGAGTTGGGAGTTTGTGGTGTGAGTGTGGTGGTAGTGGTAGTTTGCCGTTGAGGTGTGTAAGGTGTGTTAGGCGTGTTGGGCGTGTCGGCGTTGGCGATGAACGTCGCCGTCGCGACGTGTATCCGGGGTCTGTGGTCCTCCATTTCTTTTTTTTTTGTATAAAAAAGATGTCGAAAAATGAATAAAAGATTGGGGCTGTTCCAGCTCAAAACCGCGATTTGGTTTTGTTCTCGTCTTCCACAACGGCGACGGTAATGATAGTAGTGACAGTGACAGTCCGTGGTGGTGAGGTTGTAGTAGTTCTCGGCCTTTTCTTGTGTGACGACCAACACACGAACAAGTAATAGAGTATCGGACTCGAAAAGTAGCGTGATAGCAAATGATACGCTGATGGGGATGAGTAAGGTAGAGAGAGAGATATATATATATGTGTGTGTGTGTGTGTGTGTGTGTGTGTGTGTGTGTGTGTGTGTGTGTGTTTATGATGTATACTTTTGTATATATAAACATATACCGGTATATATATATATATATATATATATATATACAAATGAAAGTTTGTTAGTAGACAGGCAAGCAGAAGTAGAAAGCGCAGCACAGCCCGATGCCCCGTAGTCACCGCTACCTGAGGTACCTCACAGGCATGGATAGACAGTTCGGCAGTGCGTGTGTGTCTCTGTCCGGTAACGTGCCAAGCAATTGGTAGGCTGGCAGCAAATAGTAGGGAGCAGCGGTAACCAGTTGACCAGTCGGAGGGCCGGAAGGAGCCGTTGGACGGTTTGCTCAAGCTTTGGAGTTATTAAGCACCGTCGTGCAATTGGCAATCAGCCGTATACGAGGCTTTCTCCCCTCAGCTTGTATGGCGTGCGGATTTAGCCGGAATGTGTGCAAATCTGGTACCTAAGTAGACGGGCACGAATGGGGCTGAAGCTGCTGGACCCCTACTGTGAGCAATGCGCCGGCGAGCTGAGGAGGGGAAGGCCGATGGACCAGGGACGAGATAGGTTTGAGCTTTCTCGTATTGTTCCTGTCGTTGAATTTCAGGGATTGGGGGGGGGGGGGGGGGGGCGGCACAATTAACCGGTTTAAACCTTTACAAGGGACACGGCTGGCCCCCACAAATAAGCCGAGATTGGAAGGGGTTTAAATGAAACCGGTTAGGCCCCCG
>MU388733.1:842929-987879 GCA_022578815.1 Xylariaceae sp. FL0016
GCCCCCCCCCCCCCCCCGCGCCCCCCCCCCCCCCCCCCCCCCCGGCCCCCCCCCCCCCCCCCCCCCCCCCCCCCCCCCCCCCCCCCCCCCGGCACTTTTAGACGTTTTAGACGTTTCCTAGGGACTCGTCTGGCCAGACCTGAGATGCGGAGATGGTCAGTGGTTTATAGGATCGCGGTGAGGCCCCGTCACGCCATCGTGTGTTTGAATGGCGACCCTGTGCCTGGTGATGGTGCAAGAAGGGCCAAGGCCACGCCATCTGTTGTCCATGTCACCACCAACCACTCTTCTCCATTTGGCATGCATGAGAGCCACATCGCATCAATTGCCTTCCAAGGGGCTTGATAAGTAAGCCGGGTCGTTATTAGGAGTCGGTAACGGTATTTAGGTACTCCATTGCACCTGTCGCATTGACGAGAATCTGCCCTTAATTGTGCAATCGGATTCTACAGTAGGTGCATTGCGCCGTGTTACATTTCAATGTGACTTGCCATTCACTATCTCCCAAACTTGCGATGCGCAACAGATAGGAGCATACCGGTAAATGCCAAGTACTACACGGCAGATACTCTAGTTAGGGAGGTTCTAGTAAGATAAAGATTATAAGTACATAGATAGACGAGCTTACCAGGCAGGGCATCGGCGAGCTGGAGGCACAGAGGAGCTGGAGCCCTTGACACTTGGGTCATATGTAGATCAGCTTCTTCATACCCGCACTATCCTAGGTCAGGTACCCACGATCACCGTGGTGCCTTTTCCTCCTCCAGAACCATGCCATCTGTCAAGTATAACTGCGACGTTGCACGTACATACACACTGCACGTTCCTTTCACCAATCACTCGGCCGGCGAGCTGTTTGGGGGCTAGCAGCTACTGACTGTACTTAGCACATCACTACATAGGTGAGAGCAGCCTACCCTAGTCAGTCCTAGTTGCTGCGGTCGCTACGTGGACTTAGTCAGCCAGTCGAGTGCCAGTCTGTCTGTGCGCCACTGCTCGATGGACTGGCTTATTAGTCAGTTGTCACTTGCCCTACTACATAGTAAGTAGGTAGACGAACTCGATTCGGGCGGCCAGTACCAACAGTACCCGAGGAACATTCGACAAGGGCATCCGCCCCCATCCTTCGCGGCGCAGATAGGATGATGATGACATCTTGGAAGTTTAGCTTCTTCTCTTCATCGACCCAAGACTCGAACCCGACTTGAGTGGACCAAGAAGACTTGAGGACATTTGAGGCTTGACTTGACCTCATCTACCTTGCTAAGTTAGGTACTTACCTAGCTCATAACTACGTGCCTGCCTGACAGGAGCAGGCACAGCCCCTGGAGGCTGCCCTGGATCTTGACCAGGAACAAAGGACAGCCGACATATCTCTTTCGCACCTGCCGATCTGCCACCTACTCCAGCTATCTCCCCATCCGCTCTAATTACAGCGCACACCTACCTAGGTACATACTGGGATATACCCATTGGTTGCCCACCGCCGGCCTGTCTCGGTGCTCTGCCCTCGACTTTTTTTTATCCTTTTCCTTTAGCTCTGCTAGACCAGAAAGAAGAGAACTCGACTTGACTTGGGTTGAGTTTGCTAAAAGTGCCCCTTGCCTCAAAAAGAATCAGACCCAAGAAATGCACATTCCATGCCCGCCCATCTCACCTACGTACGTACACAAGCTACTAACACTTCCACTGTACTGTGAGCCTTGACGTAGGACTCGTCCAATGCGCGGCCAGCATAACCGCGTCGTCTCAGCGCGTCAATTTGTCCCCGGCCTCTCCAATCACTCTCCATCTCAATGCAAATGCAAAAACCCCCTGAACCCTTCCCCCACTCCCCCCCTTCCTGGGATCTAGACCCCGTTCGCTCACGACGAGGTGCCAGATCTAGCATCAGCCTCTTTGCCTGTCCCCATCTTCATTCCCCCTTTCTGTCATCGCAAAGACCGATCTCTCACATGCAATTTTTTTTTTTTTTTTTTTTTTTTTTTTTTTATAACTTAGTCATAAGTATATATCGTACGAGGTAGATATGTCCATATTTCCATCTCGTTCTTCCAAGCCGCTAGACGAGACAAGCTTTTTTTCACCCCCCGTTTCCACTTACCCACGAGGCGGCGCTCAATCCCTTCCCCTCCCCCATCTCATAGGTCGGTCACCTGTCACCTCAGCATATCCAGCTCGGCCTTTGCGTCCTCACTGCCAAGAGTCCGATCTTGGCGACTCGTATCTCTGATGGTTTCTTCAAAATGCAGACATTCAGACATTGCTCAATGCGTACTTTAAGTAACAGTATTTTACGGATAGAGAGCTCGCAAGCTCCGGCGAGTTAGCCGAGAATACCGGAAAACCGGCAAAGCTAATACATACTAACTAGGTACTTAGGGGTCACCCCCGAGACATGCGCTGAATTACACCACGGCTCATGGGGGCCGCGGAACCCTGATGTCTGCAGGAAATCGAAGCCCATCATAGCCCCGAGGGTCCCGCGACTTCCTGCTTATCCGCATCATCGTGCCGCCTTGCTTGCTGGTTTGTCCACATGGCAGAAAGCTTGGCGCTGTGATCTCGGGAATGTCATGGCATATGCCGTAGCTAGATCAGCCTCCAAGATCGGTAGGGTAGTGACAAGAAAGCACATCTCAAAACCGTGCACTCACCTACATGACATATCAAAGGTACATACTACCCAGTCCAACAGTGACCTGGCACTACGAGATGCTACATATGATCCCGGTATTCGCAAGATCAGCAAGGCACGAACAAGCTCAACAATCAACTCCGTGTCTATTATTAAGAGGTACATGTGCCGCCGTGAAAAGGTTGTCGTGGCTCGTGAGACTTTTGTGTACTTCCATCGCAGTAAGAACTCGTCATAATACTAGCACAGAATGGGGCGGAGGAAGAGACGTATACGAGATCTTCCCAGCTCCGCCCAGGTATCATCAGAACCAAACGCCGCCGTTACATAGATATCCAAATCATAGAAAAAAAAAAGAAAAAAAAAACACAGCGCTTTTCATGTTTCCTTTCGTCTCGACCTTCAATGGGCCGGTTTCCTCCCCTCGTGGCTGTCGTGCAGTGCCATATTCTACATGGCACTGTGACCTGTGGTGGAGGGTGCGTCTGTCATATTGACACTAAGATTGCTTTGCCCAAAGACAGAAGGCGTAGCGCCTCTCGACAGAGGCACTCCGCCCGCTTCCGAGCTTGGGGTCACCATCCTGATGGTGCGGCGATCCGGCTTCGCCACGAGCACCTGAGCAGGGCATACTACGATCTCATCATCGCCTAGTCCATTGTCGTCACCCTTCTTGACGACCAGTGGGAAGAGTACCGAGCGCACAACAGCACCCTGTGCCTCGAGCTCCTCATTTGTGATCGAATCACCAGATCGCTCGTTCATGAGCGACGCGTTGAAGGTCACTGTCTGCGCCAATTCGCCGTTGGCATCATAGTCCGGCTGAAGAGGCGGCAGCATCATGTATTCGGCACGTTGTGTGCGCATCTCGATCGCCAGATCGACCGCTTCTCGCATCACACGTCGTAACTGCGACTGGATCTGGGATTCCAAGTTGGAAGGAGGCGGCAGAATCATGGATAGAGTTTGGAAGACGGCCTGTACCACAGCCTCTGTATCTTGGTTGCGTTGATCGCCAAAGGCTGGCCGCTTGGATAAAAGTGTGAGGGTGACCGCACGCCATTGACGGACGGCATGAGGGGGGCCGACTTCGGTCAGTAGCTTCTCCAGCGACTTGAGCTTCTGCCGCTGTTCCCTGTCCATGCCGAAGAGATAGCGGGTGAAGACAAACTCCCAGATCATATTCATAGTCATAGACATGAAAATGTCGCGACGTCGTACACGGTCGCTAAGGTAGTCATCGACGTCAGTTCCGTCCAGGACCGAGTTATCAAGTCGGTCGATGATTTTCTCGTCGTTGATCTCGCTTGTCAACCGGCAAGCACGCATGTCCGAGAACTTGGAGAAGCGAAGAACCCATTGCTGAACATGTGAGCACAGCTGTTGGCAGCGATGGTCGAAGTGATCTTCGTCTTTGAGACGTAAGAACTCGGCATCGGGAGGCTTGGTGGCTAGTATCTGTCTTTGCATCTCCCGAATCTGTTCCTTGGTAGCTTCGAGCTGGTTTCGAAGCTCTTGTATCTCGGCATCCTTCTCTTGCAGGGTCTTTGTGTATTGACCTCTGGCACCGCGATGTTCTTCGAGCTCCCTAGCGGCCGAAGCATGTCGTGACTCAAGGCTGTTGTACTTTTCATTGTGTTGCATAGCCAGCAGGTTGTTGGCGCTATGAAGACCCTCGTTGACTTCGGTCAAGCGGGTGACTTCGTTGCGCAGCCATTCCAGTGAGGCCTTAAGGCTCTCGATCTCGGCATCACGTTCGGTAATGGCTGAGGTATTGCGACTGCTCAAGCTATTCTCAGCGTGCGCCCGTGCCTCAGCTAGGGCGCGGTTCTCAGCCAGCAGTTGCTCGACCTTGGATTCGAGCTCAAGCACTTGCATGCTTTGTCGACGGCGCATACTATGGGGCCGGGTCGGGGAGCGCGGGGAGCCGATGCGGCCCTCGCCCAAGCCATCCTGGTGAGACAGCGTCAGTACTGGGTTTGTATTGTGCAATGACGACGAGAACGAGGGGAGATAGACTTACGTAGACGTCGGTCATGTCCTTGGCGCGGACACGGCCTTCGTTGGCAGTGGGCGTGGTGGTTTGGGTTGAACGGCGGTCAGCAGCAAACTCAGCAGCTTCTTTGTCGGATTTGGAGAGGTTGGGGCTTGGGCTGGGGCTGGGCTTGGGGGTTGAGCCACTTTGCGTGCGGGCGTGGATGGGTTGGCTGAGGGACCGTAGATCCCCGCTCATTCGCTTATCGATTCGCCTGAGGGGCGGCGTGTTGGTGCCCGACGACCGCAGGCTGTAGATGCTGTGGGCACTGTGCACACTGTGCACGCTGTGGCTGCTTGGACTGTCAGGCCGGAACCGAAGCGGCTCTGGAGTTCGCAGTCGAGAGATGCTTGTGTTCGACGCAGATCTCCTGGCCTGACTCTCCAATTGTGGCGTGCCTTCACGGCTAACATTGTCGGATACACTCCGCTGCTGCTGCTGCCGCTGCGGTGTATGTAGAGCCGCTGCTGGGCCTGTTGTCTCCGCGAGTTCCTGATATTTGGCAGACCGTGATTTCTTAGGATCCAGATCATCGCGCCCTTCAGGCGTTTTGTCTCGAGGTGTGCCCAATGTTGGCGTCTCGCTGCCCAGCACCGATCTCTTACTTCGCCGCTCATCAGCCTTGGGAGTACGTGATCCACTGCGGTCCTCCTCGGCTTTCCGCCATGATAGTCTTTTGGTTTTGCTGTCGAGACTTGCATCATCTTCGCGCTTGGAGGAGGAGCCCCTTTCAGGCCAATCACGCATGTGTACACCGCTGTCTCGCTGGCTAGCATCCTCGAAGCTGTGCCGGAATGGGTGTGGTGAACCTGTCACAAATCCGCTGTCCCTGTTGACATCTGGACTGCCTTTACTCTTGTAGGACCGCACCTCTTCTTTTTCCAGGTCTTCGCCTGTCTCCTCTGCCACTGGCGGAAGCAATCGTGGCGAGGACCGTCCAAACTCCAAGAAATTGGGCGTCTGTGGTGTTGAGAGTACTGGCTGCGGTTCTGAGGTGTCCAGAGTGTCCAAGTCATTCATAAAAGTTGACTCTTCTTGCTTGTGAGACTTGAGCGTAGAGATCTGTGATTGTTGAGATTTTGGCAAGTTGTGTGGCATCTCCCCCCCAACAATCGGGCTCTCAGCATCGGCGTCCTCCATTACCAGGTCGCGTGAAGCTTGGATTTCTGGCTTTTCTTCAACCGCCGAGGTTTGCGCCTCTTCTGTGCTTGGTCCGTTCCAGAAATCCCCGGAGTCTGTATCCATCCTTGAACCTTCCTCCAGCGGCTTGCGCTCCGAGCTTTCCCAGAGTGAAGGATCGTCAAAGAAATCATCATTATCTGACGTTCTCTTGTCCACATATTTCGACTTTGACTTCTTCTTTCCTTTACTTTTCTTCGAGCCGCCAAATTTCTCCGCCATCGCCGCGACGCCTCCCGCTGCAGCGCTTGCGAGGGCCGCCGTGTCAACAGAGGGCGACTTTTGCTTCTCAGAATCGTCCTTGCTGTCTACTTTGATAGATGGGGATCTAATTGGCGTTACTGGCGCTTCGTGAACAGACAAGCCCTCCTCTCCAGGGGGGCTTGATCGCTGACTATCATCCTTAGGATTCGTCTGCTTCTCGCTGGAATCATAGCCTTCGAAATAGGAGGCAGCCAGCTCTCGCTGCGGGGTTAGTGCAGGAAGAAGACCACTTTCTTGGTTCTTCTCTCGAACCAGGTCGAGCTGATTGCTTCCCAAATGCGCCAGTTCCGATTCAAGATACGAAACAGCAATGTCTCGGGCTTCCTGGTCTACCATTTTTCCAAAATCAGGCTCCTTTGCCATGTTACCAGACGGAACAAGGTCAAGTCCGAGCTTTGGCTTGGTAGCCGAGAGTGGTTCGAGCATCACAACATCATCTTGAGGCAGTTGGGTCCGTACTTTCTTCTCGGGCTGTGTTGACTGGTCAAATGGACGATCGTGTTCAACATGACTAGTCAGCTGAGCTGGGGGTAGGTCCAGGCTCAGGGATGCTCGACGACTAGTGGCCGATGGCGTTTTAGGGCGGGAGGTTGGATCTGTCGACGCCACGATCTCAGATGCCTCGCTGTCTTTTGGTTTGAAGAACTTGTCATCATCCCAGACATCCTTGGCTTTGGATGTTTGGCCTTCAACTTCGGATATTTCCTCAAGCGACGGCTGTGCAAGTGGTTCCTCGATGGTCTGTTCAAGTATCTTGCTTGCGACAGTTTCCATTGGGGTGGATGGATCGGAGACCTTCTTACCCTTTTTATTTTTCTTAGACTTCTTAGTACCGAAGTCGGCCCACTCGTCGTCTTGAGTTTCGGCTGCTCCAAGTTCTGGAGTATCTGTTTGTGATTCAATGCCGCCAAGTTCGCCGCGGAGTCCCAAATCTTGTACCAGCGGCGTTTGCGTTCCCGATGCTGGTTCAGAATCCATTTGACTGTTGCCCTTCTTCTTTTTCTTATCCTTCTTCGACTTTTTCCGGGTGATTGAAAAGTCTTCAAGCTCCGGTTCCGGTTGCTTTGCCGCTGAGCCCATGTCCTCTATCCGTGAACCAAGGGCAGGATCTTGATCCTGTTCGTCGATGATTTCCGGTGCATTGATGGGATTACTTGTGTCGCCTAAACGAACCTGGAGCGATTCACCCGGGGCTGCTCTCTCGTCTGCGGGCTCAGCCATTTTGCTATCTTCAATATTGGACCAGTCCCAAGTTTTGAAATCTGTGCTCGAACCATCTTGAGTGTCAGGCTCAGCAGCAGCAATTGTCTGTGCTTGTGACTTCTTTGCCTTTTTCTTGTCTTTCTTGGATTTCTTCATAGAGAATTCAGGGAACTCGTCGACTTGTTCTTGTGGAGCCTCATCCATGATAGCATCCTTGTCTTCCGACTGGGCTGCGAGCGAAACATCTGTCGGCTTAGTGATCTCTTCGATGTTCTCTTGGGCATTCTCTTGGGCAGCTTCTGGATGAGATTGCTCATACTGGGGTAAACTAGATGGTTCTAAGAGTTCCACACCCGTCGATGGCATATCTGACTGGTCAATGCTCCTGTCCAGCTCTTGCGGGGTTTCAACTGGACTCAGTATTTGAGTAGCTTCCGGCATTGGCATGGGAAGGGATTCAGGCTCGGTGATTTTAGTGTCTGCTAATTTTTTCGCCTTTTTCTTTTCCTTCTTGGATATCTTGCCCGAAGTGAAAGCAGGAGCATCTGCTGCGTCATCTTCCCCCTTTGGCAGCACTGCTTCTTCCGCGAAAGGTTGATCACTCGTCTGATGCACAGTTTCCCGAGCAGATGATCCCAAGGGTAAGTCTGATTCTGGCTGAGCAGCTGGCGTCGTTGTTCCCGACTCAGCTTCCCAGTCAAACTGGGCACCCTTCTTCGTCTTCTTCTTTGACTTCTTACTAGAGGAAAATTCGGGGAACACATCGTCAGTTTTGTCCTCTTCTTGGGAGAGTGGCTGTTGCTCAGCAGCCAGCTGGTCTTCGGGTTGTTCTGAACGCTCTTGAACAGCTATGTCGTCTGTTGATTGCAGCTCCTGCACTGTTGCAGCTTGAGGGTCTGACGGAGTCGCGGTCCCGGACTCCGCTTCCCAATCTAGCTGGCTTCCCCGCTTCTTCTTTTTCTTGGACTTATTGCTGGAAGTAAATTCGGGGAAAGGATCTTCTGGCTCTGGTGCTACCGTCATGGTCTCTGGAGACTCTCCCTTGCTGGCTAAATTCTTGAGTTGCTGGTCAGGGAGTTTCTCAGACTCTGACGCGAGACGTGGCGCCGCATCGGGTTCTTCCAGGGGATCTGCCTGAAGTTCTGGGTAAGGCTCAGGTTGGGGTTCGGATGGCGTAGCGATTACTAATCCTGTGTCCCAATCGAGTTGGCTCGCCTTCTTCTTTTTCTTCTTCGATTTCTTGGTGGAAGAGAATTCAGGGAAGGCGTCTTCGGGCAGTGGTGTATCTTGCGGTGCTATCGAAGGCTGCTCAATATCAGGTTCGCCTTTGAGTTGATGTGTATCGAGCGAAACCTCTTCGGGATCTGGCAAAGTTTCTGCTTCTCGTGGAGTATCTGCTTCTTGTGGAACCTCAAGTTCTTGAAGAAGCTGTGGCTCTTGCGGTGGAGTCGTGACCTCCGACTCAGGCTCAATGTGAATTTGGGTTTGACGATTCTCTTTCTTGTCTTTCGTCGACTTCTTCTTTGAGCTGGTCTCTGCGAATTCATCATCCGCAGCAGTTAGCTCCGAAGCAGCCTGCTCTGAAGCAAGCTGTTCTGTAAGTTCGCCAACATGTTCGGGTTCCTTGAATGTGTGTTCGACGGCAGCTCCAGACTGTGTTTGCAATGGCTCCACCGCGGGTTCTCCGACTTGTGTAACATTTCCCGGCTCTACCTCTACTTCAAGCTGACTTTGACGCTTTTTCTTCTTGTCTTTCTTCGACTTCTTACTTGGGACGAATTCCGGGAAAGCTTCGTCCGTAGTCTCCGTCTCTTTGGCGGTCTCATCAGGTGCTTCGACATGCAATTGGTCTTCGGCCATCTGAGCAGCAATCTCTTCAACAAAAGGCTCTTGTTGTGATATTCGGTTCTCAGTAATTTGACCCATATCATCACCAATCGGAGTTTCTGCCTGCTGTACAAGTTCCTGAGGCTTCTCGGCACTGGGCGTGAAAGTGGTTTCTGACTCGAACTCCACCTGGCTCTGTCTTTTCTTTTTCTTGTCCTTCTTGGACTTCTTAGTAGAGGTGAATTCGGGGAAGGTCTCTCCGGCATTTTCGATGGTGTCGAGATTACCTGTGGCCTCTTCGACAACGGGCGAGTCTTCGGTCTTCTGAATTGGATCATCGATAGGATTGTCCTCTGATTGAGGTTGTTGCTCTGTGACATCCTTAATCTTGGCAACACTTTCGGACTCAGCCTCAGGCTCAGGCTCCCAATCCGCTTGGCTAGCTCGCTTCTTCTTTTTCTTGTCTTTCTTGGACTTCTTATTCGAGCCCAGATCCCAATCATCTATTGGAGCTTGCTCTTGTTGAATAGTTTCCGGTTCCTGACTCATGCGGGAAGCTTGCTCATCCAGAGACGAAGTCGGAAGAGGTCCCTCGATGCCCTTCTCTGCCGTTTCTAGCTGATTAGTTCCTGGCGTAGCCACTGGCTCCCTTATCCGAGGTTCATCTTCAGTGCCAGGTTCTTGTACAAGGTCCTTGTTCATGACTTTGTCAGGTTGCTCATTTGGTAGCCCTTCTTCGGCGAGAATAGCACTCTCAGGTCCCTCCGAGGCTGGTCCTTCGACTGCGTGAGTTGGGATCAGCTGATTACCGGTCTGATCCACTGGTACAATTTCCCCAGCAAGGCCTGGATCCTGGGTTTCAGATATTCGAACGTTGGGAGTTCCAATGTCTGCAGGGTGACTGCCACTTTGAGGATCAGCCTCTGGATGTGGTTGATCTGGATCTGGTATTGAGAGCTCGGGCTCTGAGGTGCCAGCACGCGTCTTGTTCTTCTTGTCTTTCTTGCTCTTTTTGCTAGACCCACGAGTAGCCCAGTCATCGTCACTTTGCTGGTTCTCTGTAGTGGACTGAGCCTCTAACAAGACCTTTTCGCCTTCACTGGGGTCTTCTGGAAGATCATCGGATCCCTGAATGGGCTCTGGATCAGGAATAACCTCATCTTCCCACGAAAGAGTCTTCTTCTTTTTCTTGTCCTTCTTGCTCTTCTTCGTGGAGATGAGCTCCGTGCTGTCTTCCTCCTTTGTTATATCAGGCACCTGGGTCGTACTCCTAGGAGGCTGACTCGCATCGGGAACAGTAGTATCTTCCGAAGGTAATTGAGTTGCAGGTGCCACACCTTCTTCCCAGAGAGTTGTTTGCTTCTTCTTTTTCTTGTCTTTCTTGCTCTTCTTGGTTGGAGCAAAATCAATGAAGTCTTCCCCTTGGGTTGTCTCGGCAGATGCATCTACCCCAGTATCGACTTGTTCGGCTTCGTGTTCGGGCTCCTTAGACTTTGCGGACTCAGCTAGCTGTAGATCAGGTTCAACTTCCCTCACCTCGGCTTCTGCCAATTCAGCTGGCTGGGACTCGGTTTTGACTTCTTTCCCTTCGACCTCTGCGTGTCCAGCTAGCTGAGACTCGATTTCAAGTTCCTCGGTCTCAGTTTTTGTCAATTCAACTGGCTGTGGTTCGAGCTCGTCCTCCTTGACCTTAACCTCTGCGGGTTCAGTTGACTGGGCTGGCTCCTGAATCTGGTCTGCTTGCGGCAACTCATCCTCCCACGACGTAGATAGTCTCTTCTTCTTCTTATCCTTCTTGGTTTTCTTAATCGATGCGAACTCAATCGGGTCGTCTTCCTTGGCCGTATCGGATTCCTTCAGCGTGCTAACGTCGGCCTGGTCTGCTCTTTCTGAGGCGGCATCGGTAGAAGGGTGAATCGAAACATCTTGGAATGGCTCCTCAGCAGCGGTAATTGTGTGGATCTGTTCATCCCGAGGGGTGTCATCCTCCCAAGAGTTAGCTTTCTTCTTCTTATCCTTTTTGCTCTTCTTCTTGGTAGAGACGAAACCGAGACTGTCTTCATCCTGTCCACTCTGAAGTGGCGTCGAAGTACCGGTTTCTGCCTGCTCGCTCGCAAATACTGGTTCTGCAGCTTCCACAGGTCTTGGCTCTTGCTCTGGCTCCGCGATCTCGTTGTCCCATGACATACTTGCTTGCTTCTTCTTTTTCTTGTCTTTCTTGCTCTTCTTTGTCGGAGCCCACTCCGAGATCTCCGGTTCCTCCGTGTTGCCTGGCTGCGTGATAGTAGGCTCTGAAGGTGCTGAGGTATTGTCTGTGTCTTTGATGTGAACCGTCTCGGACTCTATGTTGATCGCAGGCTCGGTTGTTTCTAGCCCAGGGGACCTAGCTACGTCCTGAACAGCCGTAGCTGAGGCTACATTATTGTCTGCCCTTGCGATGGGCTCAATCGGTTCCTCTGTAGTTGCAATTTGCTCTTCAGTGGCGGGAGTCTGAATCCCAGAGGCAGGTAGCGAATCGTCAAGGTTTTGGCCAGATATCAGATCGTCGCCCATGATTTGGCTGTCTCGCTTCTTCTTCTTCTTATCCTTCTTGGCTTTCTTACCAGAGACCAAGGGCCCTGCTGGGTCGTCCTCAATAGACGTTAAGATTGTTGGCTCCGATTCGGCAGGAGGCTCCTTGGTCTCGCTCACTTCGAGTTCTTTGACCTCTTCTTGAGCATTCGAGAGGGGCTCTACGCTTGAAATGATCCCTGGCTCTGGCGTAGACCCCATACCATGATCCTCTTCTCGCTGTAGGTCTATATCTTCTGCCCCTGCGGATGTCTTTTCAGCTGCACGAGTATTGGCTCTATCCGTGAGCTCGTCAAGGCGCAGCTGGTCCTTTTTGGATAGCTTCTTTTTCTTCTTGCTCTTAGCTTGGAGTGCAGCAAGTTCCTCCTCTTCGGCGAGGATGTCAGCCTCAAGGGCCTCTGCAGAAACCTTCTTACCAGCCTCGACAGCACTATCTCTGTCATCTTGGCTTAACTCGGTTGGGTCATCTGCCTGCGTCGTAGCAGGTGTATCTCCGAGGTCTGCTGGCTGGGTTTCAGACTTTTGTGTTTCGAGCACGCTGACCATAGTACTTTCGTCGTGGACAGGCGAGCGAGGTCTATCGAGGTGGGCTTCTTCGTTGGTGGAAGCGTCCAGAGCTATTTCCTGAGAAAGTGATGTGGTCATATCTTGGGAATCTGTAGTCGCAGTGATGGATTCTAGGGGCCGTTCGCTGTGCTCTGCAGCTAGTGGCACAGAAGCTTCGTCGTCCTGAATTTGGCTGTCGCGCTTCTTCTTCTTTTTGTCCTTCTTGCTTGTCTTTGTGAATTCGGAGAAGTCGTCTTCCAAGATCGGCTGCGCTGATTCGGGACTCTGTTGGACTTCCGCCGCTTCAGCAGCTAAAGAAGTATCGAGCATAGATGGGTCGACATCGGTCTGCCCGGATATAGAAGCAATCGTTTCCAGCTCGCCAGTTGGTGTTTTTCCCCCTGAAGTGAGTTCGGAGTCGATGTCCTTGGCCTTCTTCTTCTTTTTATCTTTCTTGCTCTTTTTGGTGAAGACTGGGAACTCATCGTCCATTGCAGCGGATTCCGGAGCCTGGCTTGACTCAAAGGGCTCGTTCTGCGACTGCAAAAGGACGGCATCATCGGCATTCATCACAGGCTCACCACTGGCAGGAACGCGTTCATGAACAGATTCTGGCATCTTTTCAACAGGAGTATCATCACCGGTGTGTGATTCAACTGTTGGCAAGGCCTGGTCCGCCAGCTGATCCTCCTGGTTCATTGGCACCGAAATCTTTGAGTCTAACGGATCATTAATAGCTCCAGGGTCACGCTCCTGCGTTTCTTCGGCAAGGAGGGTTGTCGAGTCTGTAACAGTCGGTAGCTGCTCATGCTTTGGCGTTGTCTCGGATGCGATTGCCTCACTGGCGAGCTCAGCCGATGCCTCCAGTGGCTCCTTAATAGGGTCAGCGAATTGCACACTTTGGCGCTTCTTTTTCTTGTCCTTCTTTGACTTCTTGCCACCTGTTGGAGCGAGATCAGGTTCGGGAGCCTCTTCTTGAACGTGAGCAGGGGCCTCAGGAGCAATTGTTTCCTCGGGAGGCGTTTCGGTAGTATCTTGCGTCGGAGTCGACACTTTCTCAGTATCGTCTGATGGCTGGCTTTGCTCCTTCTTCTTCTTTTTCTTGGACTTCTTTGATGAAGACCAATCATCCCAGTCATCAACGGGTGCCGGTTCGTCCTGGGTGTCATTACTTGACGCAGTGGGGTCTACCGATGGTTCCGAAGCGGTATTTGGTGAAATCAAAGCTGTATCGTTAGATGGGAGGGCGAGTTCAGAAGAGTCTGCGGCAGGCTCGCTGAGCAAGGTGTCTAATTGGGTCGACCCGCGCTTTTTCTTATCTTTCTTGGATTTCTTCTTGCTGGTGGTGAACTCAACTTCCGGCTCGGCTTCAGCCGCCTCTTCATCAGCTACCTTATCATCGGCTGCTTTCTCATCGGCTGCCACTTCTGTATCGAGTGAAGGAGGCATGCCTGGATCCTGGCCTCGTTCAGTTTCCTCGATAACGACAGGCGTTACCTGGGATTCTGATGACTCGCCAAAGTCGCCTAGGTCTTGCGCGTCAGATATTTGTCGATTCTTTTTGCCCTTCTTCTTGGACGCCTTTGGCATGGCTTCTGCTGCCGGCCAGGTGTCCTCACCCACGAGATCCTTCTGGTCTTCGGGAATTGATTGCAACGCTTCACCAGCAGCCTGCGGACCCGACAAAGAGTCGCCGCCGAGTTTTGGCGCGTCGGGTTCATCCCCTAGATCGAATGCCTGGCGATTCTTCTTCCCCTTCTTCTTGGACTTCTTGCTTGAGCTGACTGTGTCCGACCAGAAGTCGTCGCCCGCTGGCTCAATTGGTTCTCGTTTAGGCATCTCGGTATCATCACTGATACCAGGCGTATCGACCTCTGTCGCAGCTTCCTTGCTAATCTCAACCGGAGGCTCGTTAGGTTCCTCGGCTGCTGTCGAGGGTTTTGTGGGCACTTCGATATCCCAGGAATCCGAAGCACTCTGTCGCTTCTTCTTGTTCTTCTTGCCCTTCTTTTTCGAGCCGCTTTCCTCCTGCCAGTCCGTGGTGTTCTCGGACGCGTCGACAGCAAGATGTTCAGGTACTGAGGAAGAGATAGCTGGAGCGGCATCGAGCGATGTCATTGAATCGTCCACCGCCTCGTGCGCGGGTGGTTGGGCTGACTTGACTTGCATCGCTTCGGAGGCGGGCCCGGCATGTGGACCCTCTTGTGGACCGGCCCGTGCAGCGTCAACAGGGTCTAAGTCGATTTGCTGTTCACCGCTGGAAGAGTTGGGCTGCAGCACCGCTTTCTCCACGTCATATAGTTCCTTTGGCTTGTCATCGCTTGCTTCCATGTTTTCGGGTTGCAAGGTCTTCTCCATCCGTGCAGAAGCGTTTTGTTGATCATCCACGTCCCCATCAGCCTCAACTGTCTCCGACGCCTCGGGCTCCACAGAGGTCGTAGGGGCCCAGAGGTCTTCTCCGGCTTGTTGAACCTCCTCGGTAGAATGCTCCTTTGTAACAGGCTCCGGCTCATGCGCTGTATCCAGCTCAAGTTCCTTCGTAGTTTCGGGATCGCTTGCGCCTTTCTTGCCTTTCTTTTTCTTCTTGGACTTCTGCGAAGCAAAAGTGAATTCGTCGCCGAAATCAGGCACAGGGTCATTGGGACCCTCTGAAGGCAAAGCTGATGTCTCATCCAGGGTCGCAGGATGGTTTTCCAGTGCTGGTTCTTGCTGAGGCTCAGCGTTACTCTCTAGCAATGGATCTTCTGCCGACGGATTTGCAGCTGCACGAGGTGTGTCGCTTGGTGGCTGCTCGTCATTCCAGGTCGAGGGCTTTTTGCCTTTCTTCTTCCTAGACTTCTTTGTAGTGAAAGCAAATTCCTCATCTAGACTGGGTTCATTTTCCTGTAGACCATGACTAGTGTTGCCCTCTCCTGAATCATCGACCAGGATGGGGGCTTCTGTAACTGGCTGATTTGCAGCATCCGGATGACTCTCTGCTGGCTTGCTCTCTAATGGCGTAGGCGAGTCAGTTATTGCGATGTCATCACTAGTTTGGATGTTGTCTGCAGAATCAATCTTTTGCTCCCCGGACGCTTTGATACTGGTCGGGACTTGATCTTGCGCAACAGAGTCAACGCCGGGCAGCATGGCGGATGGATGGCTTTCAGCAAGGTCGACAGATGGAGAGAGAGTCCCAGCTGGCATCTCGCGGTTAACTCCTGGAATATTCTCTGGGAACACTTCGCCCACCGGCTGTAATGGCTCTTGCATGAGAGTTGTGAAGCCCGAGTCTGTCTGGTCGTCTTCCCATAAAGACGATTTCTTGCCCTTCTTTTTCTTCTTGCCTTTCTTAGCCATATTAGGAATAGATTCAGCTGCAAGCTCGGGAACAATGTCTGGAATCTGAGCAATGCTCTGCGGCATCTCTTCGGAAACGATGGTCTTCTCCATCCATGATGTTGAAGGATCTTTTAACTCAGGCTCTCGCGTAACCTCAAGCGCAGGGGATCCAGGCTGCTCGACTGTTTCAGATTCCAGGACTTGCGGCTGGCGCTCCTCCTTCTTTTCCGTTTCCGACAACGCGGTCGTAGCTCTCTCAACCATTGGCGCATCAACACCAACTCCATCGGTCTCTTCCTCAGCAGTGGCTTGCCCGGTCGATGCGTCAAAGAACCCCCCCTCGTCGGAATCTTTGTGCATCACCAAGACAGGTGAAGCAGGCTGTAGCGGATCGCTAGGCTTGCTGTCGCCAGCCTCATTGTCGATTGCTCGAGCCTGTTGCTTCTTCTTCTTCTTCTTGTCCTTCTTAGACAGTGTCCCCAGGTCAGCCCAACTGTCCGCTACTTCTCGGTTCTCATCCGACAGCGTCGTGATTGGAGGGTTAACGCTGAACTCTGGCGGCTCAACGTTAGACTCCAGCTTCTCAACACTAGTCTGCGGCTTCGTGTTACTGGGTCCTGGCTGACCAATAGGCTCCAACTCGGAGGCCTTCTTCTTCTTCTTTTTGTCTTTCTTGGACAATTTGACAGGTGCAAAGTCATCTACTTCTTGAGCAGTGGGCGCTGCCTCTTCGGAGACTCCCATTGTGTGACTGGGCGATTCAAGGACAGGGGCTGAAATGGCTACGGTGTCCTCAGTCAGATCTTCAATCTCATTTGACTTACCTTCTCCTACCTTACCTTTCTCCAATTGTTTGAGGCCGGGTTCGCCGGAATTGACGTCTTTGGCAGCGGTATCTGAAGCATTCGGAGTAATATCGTCTTCGATTTCGCGGGACGCTAAAGCAGGATCATCTTGCTTGCTGGGCAATCCACCACGGTTCGCATGATCCAGTATAGCAGCAGCAGCGACTCCGCCGACAACCGCGCCAGCTACCGCTACTATCGCTGATTGTCCCTTGGGGTTTTCCTCAGATATATCTTCAGTAGTATCCCCAAGTATTGTGCCTTCGTGCATCGATCTGAGAGTGGGCGATCCTTCGGAAACATCATAATCTCTCGACTTATGGGCTAGGGGACTTGAGTGTAGGAGATAGGAGCTTCGGTCTTTTGACATTGACTCGATTGGGTCCGGCTTCGGCGAAAAGGAAGCCATTCCATTGGCCGTTTTCATAGGTGGAAGTTGAGGAGAGCCGGTGGATGACGCAGCTCGTTTTTCCATCACGGGATCTTCTTCAGAAAGAGATAGTTCAAGGTCTCGACTCGGCGGCGTAGACTGGTTTTCGGTCAACTCTCGAGACTCCGAAGCTGGAGCGACGACTGGTGCTCTCGACTCATCCATTTCGTGTGAATCGATCTTTAACGGCGAAGCTTCTTGTGAGGATTCGTATACAAACTCTTCTCTTGTGCGATCAGAGGAGCCGAATGAATCTCGAGATGCCTTCTGGACAAGTAGGAGAGGTTTGAAGGATTTGGTGCTTTCCCATGAGGTGGGCCGGGGGCGGGATTTATTTGCACTACTTCCCTGGTCGGGACTTGCCGTGATAATTGGTGAAGCTAATGGCGAAGACTTGACGTGGGCTGGAGACGGGGCAGGTGCATTCCTCTGTCCAAGGCGAAATTGGATCGGAATAGCACTCTGGCTGGGCGTCTTCGTCAATCTTAGCGTCTGGTCGCTTTTACGCCGGCTATGCAAGGGCCTGCTGCTGCTCAACAACAAACGTTCACGGTCGTCTTCTGGCGTTCCCGGTCGAGTTTCCGGAAGAGGCGGTATGTCACCACCAAGTACTGGGAGAAGAGAGCCGGGCGTACTGGGAGGTAATGGTAGTAAGTCACCATATTGTGGATCGATGGCTGGTCGTATTTCCCTCTCGACGATCTCCGGATCGATCAATGGTACCGGACTCAATCGTCGTTCAGGAGTGGTAGGAACAATGGAGGCTTCCTTTTCCGAATTAGCATTGGTGGCTTGTGAAGGAGACTCTTCGATTGCTTTCGCAACCGCAGCATCCGTCAAGCCGACACCCGCGCCAAGAGTGTCGGCATTATCTAAAAAAGAACTCTTCTTGTCCTCTTCAGCTTTTCTTGAGCGCGAACCTTCCCCCTGCTTCTCTTCTGCTATACCCATCGAGGCTTTGAACCGGTCAAATAAGCCTGAGCTGCCACTGCTCCTCTTATCCTTATCGGATTTGGAGCTTCTCTTCCGATCTGGGCCGCCTGGGGCAGAGACAATCGACTTCGCGTCGAAGTCATCGTCTCGACCCCGAGTACTCCTAGATCTGTGGGCGCGAGCTGGGTCTGAGACTACGGAACTGACATCGTTGTCGAGAAACTTGTATGGATCTCGCCCCCGATCTGGAGGCTCCCCTTCATCACGGAAATCTTCATCTTCGGGGAAGCCACCTGGGTAGCTTCGACGCTTCTCTTTCTTGCTCTTCTTACTGTACTCATCAGGTCCAATTTCAGACGCAGCATTTGATCTGGGTGGAGATTCAATGTAAGAATCTCGCTTGGATTTTCTTTTCGAACTGCTGACGGAAAGCTCAGAAGGCGCTATCGACTGAGATCGTGAGGGCGAGTCTTCGTAAGTCGCGGAATCTCGTTTCGACTTTTTCTTCTTTTTCTTGTCTTTACTAGGAAGTTCCCACTCTTCCTCGGTGGCAACTGTCTTGACGCTTCTCAAGTCGCTAATAGAATTGGCCATCTCCTTAGGGCTTTCTACTATGTCCTCCGCAAGGGGCGTGGCAGGTTCTGAACGCGACGGCGAGTCCCATGACGATGAGTCTCGTTTTGACTTCTTCTTATCTTTCTTGGACTTCTTAGGTAAGAACCAATCGTCAAGGCCGTCACCAGTCGTCGCAGGTGGAAAGTCATCAGCAGCAGAAGGTCCCGTCAGTTTCTCTCCATCTTCAGAGGGAGCCCTAGATTGTGAGGGCGAGTCACGAAGGGAACTGCGTTTGCTTTTCTTGCTCTTCTTTGGCAAGTCCCACACATCGTCCTGTGCAGGGAAAGAGTCTGGATCCGTGGTCTTCCAAGAACTACCGACGGAAACCTCAGACGCAGGTGCAGATCTCGAAGGAGAGTTATAGGCCCCTGAATCGTGCTTTGACTTCTTCTTGCTCTTCTTCGGCAGATCCCAGTCATTCCCGACATCAGAATCAACGATCTTGTACGTGCTTTCCCTCGAGAGCTCTGATGCAGGAACGGACGTCGCCATTGAATCGAAGGACCCAGAGTCGCGCTTCGACTTTCTCCTCTCCTTGCTAGACATCTCTAAGTCATCCTGCGGCAGCGGGACAACAGCAGCGTCCGCGAGTTTCATAGCTTCTTCGGCAGATATTTCAGGGGGCAAGATAGAGTCATAAGCTCCGGAATTTCTCTTGGATCTCTTGCTCATCTTCGGAGTGTCCCATTTATCATTAGGTCGAGCATCTTTAGCATCCTGCACATCCTGCACATCCTGGAAGGCATCTACTGGGATGGTGACCTTTGGACTGTCCTCTTCCTCTTGTTGCTTTTCATCTTGGACGACAATAGCTTTCTTTGATTTCTTCTTCTTTTTGGAAGTCATATCTTCCCACTCGTCGGTAGCAACAGTTTCTGTTGGCAGTGGATCCAGGTTCCGCTCAGGTTCACGCTCGGGCTCAGCTACAGGCGAAAAGCCGTATTCCACATCGTCGGGTTTCCATGCCTGTCCTTTCGCTGCCTTATCGCGTTTCTTCTGTTCTTTTTTGCTAAGCTTGCTTGAAGAGACAGACCATTCGTCGTCCGGCACGGAGCGCGGCGCCTCCGCCGGCGGGTCCTCCAACACTACGATCGCAGACTTATCGAGGCTCTCGCGCTTCGCCGCTTTCTCTAGCTTCTTTCTCTCTTTCTTGCTCAGCTTAGCGGAGCCCTTTGAATCATCAGCCTCGATATTCTTCTCTTGCACAGGTGTTTCGGGAACTTCGCCAATGACAAAGCCGTGGTCTGCGCCTTGATATGTCTTACTGAACGGCTCGTTTGTTCCTGGTGGGGAATCCCGTCTGTGGAATTGCGCATCTTCGATGACGATGTTTGGGTCGAAACCGCTCCCCTCAAGACCAGCGGCTATGCTCGCAGTGAAATCGGGGTCTTCCGCGAAAGCTCCAGGCATTTGGGAATTTCTTGGACTAGAAGGTTTCGGTCCTGGAATTGGGGGGCTATCATGTAAGTCATCAAACTGGAGTGAAGATCGCCGCCGTGGTCTTTCTCTCTCTCTAGACTCGACTCTTTGTCGAGTCTTCTCGTTGTCAGCGGCAGAGTCTGAGATGCTTGACGCTGCAGCACCTGCACCTATCCCCGAAACAGCGGCTGCAATAACTCCCCAAGCGCTATTACTCTTGAGTCCAGATCGAGGTTTTGAGGAGCTTTCGGCGGGAACAATCACTTTTGTCCCAGAATACATATCCTCTTCTCTTTCAGGGCTCTCCACGACATAGTGTTTCGTTTGATTCTCCCCCCAACTCACAGCCTTCGAAGTGGGCGTCGACGGTGTCGAAATGATCTCGCCTCGCGGGCCTAAAATTACATCAGGAACTGATTTAGGAGTATCGGGGTCGTCCTTCTTTCGATTCGAGGCAGATTTAGGGGTCTCTGGCTCGGTCGTCCTTCGAGACAAACTTGTACGAGCCTCCCGGGCCCTCTGTTTCTCTAGAGTAGGGGTAGCAGCTGGGGTAGGCCGGACAAGGTTCAGCACCGGCCTTTCTCGCTCGGCAGAAGGGTCCCTTGCCCGGAAGACCGGCATTCGAGATGACAACCCTCGAACGTCCGGGACCTGGAAGCGAAATAGCTCATTCGGGTGTTGCAGAATGTTATCAATTCGAACGTCGGCATCTGGTCCATCGTAAGGGCTCTTCTTTTTCTCCTGGTGTTCTAACTCTGGAGGAGAGATGATCTCAACTTTTGGCGTTTCATCGCTGTCTCTTTTCTCGTACTTGTCAAGTACTGAACGTTCTGGAGAGCTACTGCGTGATTGCCTGGCCTCTTCCGCGAGTTTTCGAGCAAGATTTGCCTCTCGATAGCTACGATCAGCATCCTCTTGAATAGGATCTCTCACGCGAGGTGGAGAATCACCGAAACGAGACCTATTTCTCGAGCTAGAGTCGCCGCCTCGTCCACGGCTACGACCGCGGCGGTCCTCGGCTAAGATCGCGGCAGCTGCTGCAGCAACCGCAGCTTCCGCAAGAGGAGCGGTGGAATGTTCTGCTGTCTCAAGCGCTTGGCGTGCCTGGTAATGCTCGCGTTCGTAGGAGTCTTTCCTACTTCGTCGCTCTCTTTCCGTAGGGACTTCGTGATCTGTCAATTCAAATTTTGAAAAGTCTGGTTCACGATCCACTGTGACTACGTTTGGAGTCAGAGGACGTTTTGGTGTTCCATACTGTGGGGTTTTGAAGGCATCGTCAGCAACCTGGAACTGGAACGGGTCGATTGAGCCTTCCGGTCTTCCGTGACCTGCCCCCTCCAGAAGTTTGTAGGTTTCCGGGTCGTATGAGCGATTTGGACGGCCCTCCTCGCGACGTTCTGCTCCGTGGTTACTCACTTGGTCAGCTTTATAGTCTTCCTTTCGCCGATCACGGTCTCGCTTAGAGCCAATTTCGTCACGGTATTTTTCACGACGACGCTTCTCTTTCTCGATTTCGTGATCGCGAGCTAGCTCGACTTCTTTCTTATCACGATGGCGTTTTTCTCTCTCAAAGTCGCGGGGAACTAGTGGCTCCTTTTCCCGGCGCTTGTCGTGCCGTAGTTCACGATGGCTATCTCGACTCTTGCGCTTTTCGTTCTTGTTGTCGGATGCGCCAACATCCGAATGCTTCATACTAGATTTTTCGTCCCGATTGCGCCTTTCGTTGAAGCTGTCACGGTCATCATTTCGGGTAGAAGTCAAAGCCGCACCTATGGCGGCACCAGCAACGCCAACCGCCGCAGCCTTAGCTAAAACACTGCCCGATGATGATCGCTGATACTTAGATTCAGCATCCACTGAGTCAAAGACCTTGTTCGAAACTGGAGCTATCGGTCTTGGTTGTTGAATAGGTACTGGTGCCGGCCGCGATCGAGACGCGGAATCTTGCTGAACGGAGACGATAGAGCCCCGACCAGCATCGAATCGAGCAGGATCAGACGTCGGTACAGGGTAGACCTCTCGCAGGGGGCGACCTTCTGAAATTACAGACTCACTGGGTGCGATGGAGGGATCATAACGTCGTCGAGAGTCACTGACGACACTCCTGTCGACTTTTTCAAAGCCACAGGGGGTCTGCACATAGCCATGGAGTGAATTGACAGGTCCGAAGAGTTTTGGGTCAACCACAGATTGCTTTCCATCAAGGGGTATGTCGTAGTTCGATGCATGCAAGGACTGGGCGGTTGTGTGGTGATCGGATATACTCAAATTGCTGGGTATATTCAGCGATGAGCCGTATACTAAGCCAGCGTCGTAATCATCGCTCGAGGACTCATCTTCGGAAGCAGACTCCCATTCCGAATCATCGGAAGACGAGTCTCTATGAGGCCTGGAGCTCGCGATACCTCTGCTCAGATTTCCGCTATTCGTTCGATGAAACTGGCTGAGTGCTGTAGCAGCACCAACGAGCTGCGATGGCCGAGATCTGCCGGAAGCTCTCAGATCCTCAACATTTTGTTGTCTTGCAATCTCAGCAAATTTGCGTCCCAGCTCGATTATCTCCTCATCGGTTTGCGCACGCTTTGGGGGCGCGGGCCTTTCGAACTCGCTACTGCTCTTTCGCGATCTTCGTCTCCGCGGTGGGCTAAATTCACGGCTTCGCCGGCGATCGATGTAGCCTTTTCCGTAAGCAAGGTCAGAGCCTAATGAGGAAGACGAAGAGTTGCCAAAACGCAGGAATCTACGGCTGCGCTTCTTCTGAACCCGACGACGGTGCTTCTTGGCTTGTCCAAAGAAAAATTGGCCGAGGCCGAATTTCCGAGAGGGCGCGGAGATGTTCAAGAGGGATGAGGACGTGGATGAGGAGGTAGACAAGCTAGAAGGAGCGCGCGATCGAGTATACGACGGGCCCGGTTCGGATCTCTCTTGGTACTGGGCTGAGTATGGTTCTTGGATTGGTTCTTGGATTGGTTCTTGGAATAGGTCTCTGTAGGGCCCTCGGTAGGGCTCTTGGTGGGACTCTGAATAATTCGGGTTCATGACTTCGATCTGCTGGCTCTGGTTGTGCAGTTGCTCTCTTGAATCCCGACGTTCTTTGCGCCGGCGGCGAGAGCTCTCTGGACTCCGCCGGCGGTGATGCTCTCTTGACATCATCTTGACAGTGAAAGGGTATTGGCTCTGGATGAAGCCATCCAGAAGACCTTCAAGATGACGTTGGTGAGAGACGGGCGGTGCAATAACACGATTGCGTTATACCGTTGAGGCGGTATAGAAAGTAGTTTTGTTTTGTTTGGATACCCGACGCCAGTGGAGCTGGAGACTACCCAAACTACCTACCCGGCCTACTACCAACTACCTAATGGACGTAAAGGTACTAAAACCCGAGCTGAGCTGATGGGCTATTGCGAATCGCGATACGCTCAACGAGAACGGGGACCCACATAAGGCGGCTACGGCTCACACGCAGACAAGAAAATAGGTGGCTGGCACCCGCTAGCTAGGAATGCTGCTGCTACACACTTCCGAGCATCTATCCATGCTGGGATGCTCTCCTTTCTTCTCCCTCTTCTCCGTTTCTCCTACGCCCGACCGATTCTTGAAAGCCTTGCAAGTAAAAAGCCGGATCTCAGCTTATAGCCAAAGCCCATTGCCAGTTGTAATTATGCCAGTTGTAATTATACCACCACGAAAAGCGATGTCAAGCCCAACGCAAGCGGCCACCTCACTGTGTACCTGGCCGAGGGCGGTCATTGGCGGGGTCCTCGACGACCACAAAACGAATCCCTGATGCCGGGGCCTGCCGGGATAGTGGACTTACTGGAGACGAAGGCCTGGAACTGACCACACCAAGTCTATCACGTGGCTGCCTCAGATCTATCGTCTCCCACCACAACTGCCACTATGCGCTGCCACGTCAATGATTGTGGGCGGCTCGTTTTGTCGAGAGTCGCCACTCCTCCTTTACGCGGTGGGAATGCGCCCAGTGGCCATCTACCGATAGCCATGCACGCCGGCAGCGGAAGTCCAATGACACGCATGAAGCAGCCCAATCGGAAAGCTATGAAAGTCCAGTGTGCAGCACTCGTCAGAATGCCCTTTGTCAGTGCGTGGGAGAGATAAACTTGTTCGCCCTCACTGGTGACGCCACCAGAGAAGCACGATTTCATGTCTTGGCATGGTGCAACCGTAGGCTCCGATTGTGCCGCATGATCAAAACACTGCCAGAACTGGAGTTGAGGTATCAGTAAAGAGTTTACCAATTTCACGCAGCATCCGATAACTCCAGAGTATGATTAGTTTTTGTGAACGTTGATATCACTTGGTTGGGCACGTGAGTCATGGCTGCCAAGTATAGGCTCGGATACTCATGAATGGCGTTACTTGAGAGCACACGCATATTGGAGTATACCTCTAGCAGGCCACGAGTGTACCACAGTATAACTCAAGAGCATTTTTTAAATGTGATTCGGTGGCATTTACCGGAGCTTTTATCGGGGCTCCTGGCAAGGCTGAAGAGCTATTGTGGCACCTTAAGCAGATGCAACAGAAGAGGTGAAGAGGATTGTGCCTTTACCACACAGCTGTTATATCGTACTCGATAGGTATGCTCAACACTCTTACCACTGATCATGCTCAGTGATATGAGTAATTTAAGTATGGGTACTGTGTCGTAGGCGCCAGAAAGCATGCTATGCGGTGATGCTTTGAGAAAAGGAAAAACTCCTCACTCGAATCGTTGAGGAATGGGCTCGGGAGAAGCGTATGTCAACCCCTAGATGATATGGTACTAAGCGGGACCTCCCAGTGCCGGCAGGTATATAATGGGGGCGGGGCAGGCGTCGGTCGTACCTTGTAGCGAGCATAATTATACACGTGTATTCTTGCATTCAGACCTTTGGGAACATGTCGAACCCTATAACCTCGGGAGTTCGCGTTTTTAATATTGGGCATACGCGCTCTTAGTAGGTAAGCAGACATCAAATGAGGGTTGAGGTTGGTGAGGCCCATAACTCTGCACTTATTAGCCTGCAACAGGGAGAAGATGCCGCAGAGCGTCAAGCCCGATGGCACACGTGCATGCAGGGACTTCGAGGGGTCAGTTGTCAAGAGGTAATTGGCGTGAGCCTTCATCCTCAGATCTCGAATTCGGAACTGGTATTTGGGTAGCTACCTACCTACTTAGTTACTTAGGAAGTGAGTATAAGGTACCGCATTTTTTTTATGCAGCGACGTGGGTTGTTTTTCGAACAGAATACGAGGAACCTCACAAGCTTGATAGTTAAGTATCCATTCTAATCCCTTATCATGCTGTCTGCAAGATGCGCAGCAACACCACTAATATAGCCAGGGGGATATGAAATTTCCTATTGTGGCACCCAAAAAAGATCTAGGGAGTGTCAGCTCGCTCCAAATGTGCAACTCGGTGAGTCTTTGGCGAGTCAGAGCGCTCCTGTACACCATCTGGAAGCCCGTAATGGGGCCGTCTACTAGCGTATTTGCCTCTGCAGTGGATGGCAAGAGCTCACGTTACCACTACTTACCTCGAGGTAAGAGCTGACCAAGGCCTTTCCAGCTCTGTCAGGTAGATGTCACTCTGTTCCATGCGTTCTACCGGTAAAAGCCAGTCCAAGCTAGGCAGGGTCCAGTTCCTGTCGGAGACTCTACCACTTGTATTGAGTGAACCTTGTGTAGTATTCCTGACACGGGTTGGATAGGTGGTGTTAATGCACTGTCGACCAATGGGTATCTGTCCAGATCTGTCCTTTCCTCGGCTGCCTATCACCAATAACTGGACTTCATTTATCACCCATGGATGATTCTGATCGCAGTATCAAGGACGAGCCTGGTATTTCCAGCATATAGGGAGATAGTTGTCCAGTTCATCTGAGGCGCCCGTCGCAGCGCCAGCAGGCTCGTGTGCTCGAGCTGTCTACCATACACAGCAAGTACATTATGGAAATGAGACTTGCGACGGAAGGCTAGCCGAGAATAAAGAGTCCCCACTCCCAAAATTTCCCGTACGAAGGGTCCCGCAGGGACCAAGGGGGAGGACAATAATCACAATTTCATAATTTACTGGGGACGATGCTTGCCGATGCGAAGGGGGGTTTATGGTCAGGACAGATACCCTCAGCCAAAACGAAACGACAACCGACTACCCTTACTTGCACGACGAGGTTATTTCTGCAAACGCCAGCAATCCTCATCAAGAGTCGCACCCCCTCCGGCAAGGTCAATTGCTAGCAACCTCTAATCATCGTCACACTGAACCACTCTGCTGCCCTTTGTTCTGGGAACGTATCATCGGCCACCTGCATTTCCCGCCTCCCTGTCGACGAGCTTTGACATTCGGCATTGTCCTTTGCCGTCTTGGTCGTCGCGGCACCAAAAGCAATTCGCTACCATACATTCAAATTCTGCAAAGCTGGCGCCTCCAGGCCCCGAAGACGAAGTATCCTCTTCCTCCTTCAGCGATCGCCCAGCGCACGCCCACCGTAGAAGACGATCCTCAGCTGCGATTCACGATACCGATCCCGCGAGCGCTTCGCGCGTCGCTCCTCTCCGGCTGGGGCCGCAAGCCCAGTCCTTGCAGCCCCCATTGACTCCCATTCCTGGTATGTGTTTCGCCTGCGCGACGCGACAATGTTGCTCCCGTCGCAGCCAGCGTACGACAGCTTGCTAACGCGCCTTTATCCGAAGGTACACCAAATCTCCCAATGTCCCTGAGTCGAAGTCCATCGCCTGTCCCCGGTGGGGGATGGTCTTCGCCAGGCCTCAACATCAATGGTAGCGGCAGATCGAGCCCGGCCAAGATGACTTTCTCCAGCTCCAACAGCGGCGCCGTGACGTGGGAGTCAGCGAGACTCAAAAGCCAAGGCGTCACAGGTTATCCATCGTTCTCAACCCAGAATCAGGGTTTTTTTACCCGACATATGCGGCGCATATCGAGTAGCCTGCCGTCCTTCCACCCAAATGCCGACGATGACAGGTACGCAGGCAAGGAAAAGGCAGGCAGGAATCGCTGGAACATTCCACTGGTTGCAAGAACTCGGTCGATAGTGGCGCGTGTGAGCAGAAAATGGAAGATACGCGCTTTTCTTGCTCTGCTTATCATCACGAGCTGGATTACTTTCTACGTCACCCGTAAGTTTCCTGCCATTACCCTTATTGTGGTCGCGTGCTGAGAGAAAGCAGCCTTGTGCTACCATTGGAGAAGAACGACATGGCTCGGAGGCGGAAAGAAATTTGTCATTATTTTGGCAGCAAATGTTGGCGGAGGTGTAATGGAGTGGAAAGGCGCCAGAGAATGGGCTATCGAGAGAGACAGTGTTAGGAATAAGCGGAAATACGTCTCGAGGTGGGGATACGACCTTGAAATTATCGACATGAGTACCAAAAAGCGTTATGCACACGAGTGGCGAGAGAGCTGGGAAAAGGTCGACAGCATAAGGAACAGCTTTAGAAAATATCCGGACGCTGAATGGTTGGTGGAACCGGCTTAGTCTGGGAGGCAATTGAAGCTGTGCTAATAAGACTCTCTACAGGATCTGGTGGCTTGACCTCAACACTTTTGTTATGGAACCCTCCTACTCGCTTCAACAACACATATTTGACAAGCTGGATGAGCACATATACCGAGATATCAACGAATTCAATCCCTTGAACATCAGCCATCCCCTGACGGGCGACTATCTCGATGCAGAGTCGTTGAGTCCTGTGGGGGACGGCAATGCGGATTCTGTGAATCTGATTATGTCCCAGGACTGCTCGGGCTTCAACCTCGGCTCATTTTTCGTGAGACGGAGTGAGTGGACCGATCGATTGCTGGATATCTGGTGGGATCCTGTGTCATATGAGCAGAAACACATGGAATGGGAACACAAAGAGCAAGATGCCTTGGAGCAGCTTTACACGACACAGCCCTGGATTCGGAGTCACACGGCCTTCATCCCGCAACGAATGATCAACAGCTTTCCTCAGGGTGCTTGCTCTGATAACGGGAATGATACTCGAATCCATTATAGCAGCATTGACAGAGATTTCGTTGTCAATATGGCCGGTTGCGAATGGGGCCGCGACTGCTGGGGGGAGATGTACAACTTCCGCGAGCTCAGCTACTACCTGAACCGCAATCCCTGGGAGCGTTTCAAGGAAGATCTTATTGCCGTTATCTGGTTCAAACTCACTGGTCAAAAGGTCAAGTTATAGAGTCGGTGCCAATTGGGATTCAGGCCATTTTATCTTTTATCGCCAGCTCGGATCACGTGAACATCCAGCTGAGTTTTCTCTCCCTACTCACTTTCCAAGGCTGTGGTCACGCCAGCCAGAACGATCTCCCGCCGCTTGTGTTCAGCTACCGGTATGTCACGGCGCGTTATACCCATCTTGCATTTCAGGGGGACGTTCAAGGCTTGTTGAGCCACGCATCTTCACGGTTATTACTAGCTCTGCATCGCCATTTTGGCGCATTGAGATTTCATAGCCCACATGGGGCTGCTCATTTGACATGTATTATTGGGAGGGGGCGCCGGGGGCGCTGGATCACCTATGATTAGAGATTTGACGCCTCATGTGCATTGTATGTACGAAGAACCTTAATGCCATATGACGAAATCAATGATCGCGGAGTTCAACTCCAGTTTTACGTCGAACCAGACTGGCTCCAGTATCTATGAGCGTGTATCGTCCTTTCCGATGTGGTACAACGTAAGAATGCAATGCGGCACTAATTCTCAGGTTGACTCGAAAAGGAGGCTTGGACTTGTCACTATCAACTCAGTAACCAGTTGATCTATCAATATCTCAACCTCACGAAAACGCCCACTCCGGTTGTACTGGCTTTCGCACCCGCTGACCTGGCAATGAGACCGTAGGTTTCAAGCTCCTCTCGACCTTCTATTCTAGGATGTTAGGTATTGTGGGCCATCGGAGATGTGCTCGTACTGTAGATTGAGTTCTGGCCTTTCATTATCGTGATTTCTCCTTTTCGTAAGTCACCTCGGTCAAATAGATAACCCTACAAGCAAGGAGCAGGGCAACGTGATACTCAAACTTTTTATGATTGATTCCTGAATAGACCATTGTGCTGACATGGCGCACTCTCCCGAGGAGTCTGCATCGAGTGTGGCTAGATACACTAATTCAACGTGTGCAAGGCAGTGCGTTCTTTCGATAGAGCTGGTGATCCTTGCTCGTGAGACTTGATGTGATAAATAGGTGCTCGTCCTTGAGGATTAGCTTCTGTGGGTATTTTTAATCTTTTCAGGACCCTTTGAAGGTTTCGAACTCGGTGTAGTGCGCATCAAGGAGAGAAATCGCCATCGGCTTCTACCCCTGGCGCTTCCACACTTCTCCTTCATGTGTCGATACAACCCTCATTCCTACAGGTTCGGTGGGTATCTGGCCTGACTGAAGGCGGAATTCCAGACGATCTATTGGTGAACGGCTAGTTGACGTCTGTGAAGAAGGCAATCACATGACAGTGCTGTATATTGGGCACAGAAAGGTTGCCAATCCAGGGGCGCCATTTGCCGGAATGTCAAGCCGCCCGGACTCACGGCCTTATGATACTGGAAGGATTGTGCAGTCTGATGTAGAGTCATAGATCATATGATCACTTTCGAAAGGCGTTCGAACACTTAACACTGAACGTAGATAAGCCACCCACGTTTGATTCATCTCGGGCGTCACGCCAAGAGGATTCAGATATATTTCGAGGTTTATACCGAGACTATGTTTTCCTACCTAACCCGGGAAGAGCTGACTGGACAAAAGACCCCTCTGATGATTGTAAGTCAGCTGACACAACTTACTGAGAACAATGCGAGGCATAAGTCGAGTCTTGTCTTGTCTTGTCTCGCAAGCGAGTTTGACGGGTATTCCTCCTACTTTACAGGTTGAGACTGGGAATCTTTGTCCGATAGTACCGTTCGAGGTCCACCAACCTGCAAAAGGTGATTTGGCAGCCCTGACTACTATTCATCTATTTGATATTGAGGCATAAAGTTGAGGGAGTGTTTCCTGGTAGATCTGCAATCGAGACCCTGACGATCAATTTCTCAAAGATACTGTTCACACGTGCTGGATATGGTAGACGCTGGTTCGCTGTCACTGTGGCTAACGAGATCCCCGTTGTGATCTACGACAAGGGTAATCCCAGTGACGGGTAGTGATCCGCACGCCACAGTCGCTTGCGCACATGGGTCTCTCCGATTATAACAAGGTCGCACCAGCAGAAGATGGTTGACCCTACCATCTGATACACGTCCGCATGGACAAACCCCCAAGCGCTGCACATTTAGACGCGTCAAGTAGATAGACGTCAAGAGTCAAGACAATAAGGGCAACGTATGACGGGGGCAAAGTCTTTCGCAAGATCCGAGCTGTAGCGTGAGACGAAGGCAGTGAATGAGTCGAAGAAATGTTTCAGTCCAAGCCCAGCAATTCATTGTGAGGGCAGTAAGTGAGTCAGGCATGGATGTATTCTGCCTGTTCATGAAGTGGGCGACGAGTTGGCAGTACTCTCCTGATCTGATGATTGCCTTACATCTGAATATTGTGCGTTGAACTAAGCAGCGGACTAGGTGAGATAGCCCGAGCAGGCCCGAGGAGAGTACCTTAGGTACCTTCCAAGACGGACTTCCGACCTGCGGTGGTCGACCAGACGCGCAACCTTCACTCTATTCTGAATAAGGTTGAGGTTAACTATGTAGCAGTCTCTTACATAGAGCTTGAACCCCGAAAAGTTCTAAGCATACCGGCCTACCTGTCCTGATGAACCTCAAGGGAAGGTATGCTCGTGTCCAACAGCATCGACCTCCCACCACGGCTACCTAGGTAAGTATGTACTCACATTTTTGCAGTACATCAAGTGTATTGTCCTCCTTCCAGAATCATCCAGAATCGTTCAGAGGATTCAGTTCTGGTTCCTAATATTTCAGAATTTCCGAAGTAATAGCGTGTACCATGGATGCCGCCCGAAAGATTGGCCGAAAGGGGAAGGAGCTGGGAGGCAAGTCAGTGAAGATGTTTCGGCTTGGTGTTTCAAGATGGGACTAGGAACACCAATAGCAGTGAGGCAGAACCCCTATTCGTGGCGTTGCCTGCGGGGCGTACCCGACAGCCGGAGCACAGAGCACCACACTCCCGGCGGCACAGGCCATGATTTGCGCCCCCAAGCTGCGACTTGGGTGGCTAGCAGCAGAGGAAAGAGCAGGGCTATGGGGCTGACTCGTGCCAAGCTGAGGTGCCGCTACCCCAGCTTGATTCAACTCCATGCCGTCGATTGGCTCAGCGGGCTTCTTGCGCACATCGATTGAGATGTTTCAACCTCTCTTCTAGTCGCTTGGATTGTGCGCCGGTCTGTACCAGCCTACCATCATGAGCCCCTCTTCTTGTATTGTACACCACTGTCTCGTACCATTCTATTCATCTGTAGCAGTTGATGCGAGGCAGGCCTGGAGTGTAGCGCCCGATGTCCAGCCTGGCTTGCCGGGGCCTTTGCAACCTTAATGCCTTGTCCTGGAGATATCTCTGGGTCCGTATCCATGTACCACAGATTTCTCGTCCAAAGTCACCCCGACAAAGACCCATTCATCCCCTGAATGGATGCGTTCGTCTGATCCTGTCACCCAGTAGACTCGAGTACCGCGAGCCAGAATGAGTTCGCTTCCCGCCCTTTGTCCCAAGCCCCTGTGGGAGCGTTGTGGTGTGGTGGCACTTCTTAATACAAAACTACCGTGATACCACCAGACTCCCAAGGCATTCCGCCAACTGCGTCCTTTCTACCTACCTCACTTTTCTTGTTCACTTCGCACCTTCTTCTTTTGATTAAGAGAATTTAGGCTGGGCCTTCCTTCTTGTCCAACCTCCATCAGGCATTTGGCATTAAATACCGACCATCGGTCCTTCTCTTCTTTTCTCGTCTCGACCTTATCCAGCCGGCATTACTAGGAACTTGTTGTCTTGGAACGTGGTCTGTCTTGTCATCGCCAGCCGTCACTCCTTATGCGACTGTGAATGAAGTCCAGTCACGTACTGTCCGATTCCACCCTTTGTTGACTCGGTCTATTCTCTGCGTCTCGATCAGCACCGTCCATTGTCTGGCACGGGTATAGCCACCTGTCGGGTCCAGAACAACGTCTTTCAACTGTCCCTGTCACTCTTTGTCGATCATTCATAAATCAGTCCAGGCTCGCCGCTCACTTGACAACTTCTCTGCGTTCCTACTTATACCATTTCTTCTTCGACCACACACTTGCCAGGCGCAAGCCCATTATATTTCTGTCACCACAATCAATATTGCGCGTCCATCACTCTGTGAATACCAAGTACTTCAGAACGACGACAGTCAATCAACACTCATTTCAAGCGCGAGCACACAACTCTACAACATGACACTCACTAGAACACTTCTTCGCGTAGGTGGCCTGCTGTCTCTGGTGGCTACCGCACATGCTGCCTACGCTATTCAAGAAACATATGACCAGACCAATTTCTTCGAGGGTTTCGAGTTCTACAGCGGCCCGGATCCGACCAACGGTTTCGTCCAGTATTCGAATGCCGTGAATGCTAACAGCACATCGCTAGCCGGCTACGCCAACAACGCCGTCTACCTGGGCGTGGACCACGAAACCATGAACCCAACCGGAGGACGTAGCTCCGTCCGTGTGAACTCGAAGAACTCGTACACCAAGGGTCTCTTCATCGCTGATATCGCCCATCAACCTGCCCCGAAGTGCGGCCAGTGGCCGGCTTTCTGGACCTTTGGGCCCAATTGGCCATCCTCTGGAGAAATTGACATCATCGAGGGAGTCAACATGGCGTCAAATACTACATACACTCTCCACACATCAGCAGGGTGCCAATTTTCCCAGGACTCGTTCTCGTCAGGAGACTGCAATGCCCCAGGCACTGGTACAACGGGCTGCGGTAACCCAAGTGATAATGTCCAGACATTTGGTTCTGGCTTCAACGAGATCGGAGGCGGAGTCTATGCTCTACAATGGACATCCGAAGCCATTAAGATTTTCTTCTTCCCGCGAACCAATGTCCCTGCCGACATCACAGCCGGAACACCTCAACCTAAGACGTGGGGCCAACCTGCGGCGTCGTGGTCGGGCTCTGGCTGCAACATCGACGACCATTTCATGAACCACCAGATCGTCTTTGATACCACCTTCTGCGGCGACTGGGCTGGAAAGGTCTTCGAGAGTGATGCCACCTGCGCAGCCAAGGCCTCCACATGCCAGGAGTATGTCGCCAACAATCCGGCTGACTTCAAAGACTCATACTGGCTCATCAACTCTGTTAAGGTCTACAACGAGGGTGCAGTTAACAACGGCACCAGGAGTGTTCGACGCTTCACCGCCTAAACACTAAGAAGCGAAACGTGATCTCTCAGCCTATCGATACACCATCGCGGGGGCTTTGGTACATGGTCACTCAATACACAGCACATACTAACCTTACAGCGATTCTACTCGATACCCAAGGGATAGGGAGAGGTTATGGAGAACAAGGGGAAAAGGGACAGGCGTTCGTATATATTTGCCATTTTTCCTCTTGCGGGAACGAAACAATAGGGCACTTCTTGATTGACACAAAGGCGGAGTTTGACTACTTATGCACAGGGATGCCCTGGTTATCGTCGGTCTTTGGAGTTGTTATTGGGCGAAGAATGCTCGTACTCTTTGCATATCAAAGACAGATAGAAGCATTCGGTTTTCTTCTTCATGTATATATTTTTTTCCAGTTCCTGATTATTGTTTCTTCGGGTGCACAAAGGCGAATTTGATCATTACACAGAGAGTTGTTGTATTGCATGAGACGGCTCCGTGATGACCAGCGGTGCGAAGTTCCATGCCAATCTATGTGCGAGAATTTATTTCAAGCTCTACTAAAGCACCCTTAGCATTCAAATTTCCAAAAGAATTATCTAGCACTTCAAGGGCGGGCCGCTTCCGCTGTCAGAGTCAACAGCCTCGCTGTCGCCCTCGTCGTAGTGAGCAGCAGCTGTCAAGTTGAAGGAGCGGTTGCTGTGCACGTCGACGACACTAGTGATCCATGACATCAGGCCGTCAGTGATAACGCTGCCGAGCTGCACATACTCCAAGTACGGGTTATAGTTTCCGGTGGCCTCGACCTCTCGGATGAGCGCGTCGTCAAAGTGAAGCTGGCCAATGTGCTTGGTGGTGTTGCCGTTTCAGGCTATATTGGGCAGAATTGCGGTGTTGACCTGCGGTACACCGTGGATATGCGTCAAGCGGCGGTCGTAGTGGCTGGGGAAGGCTGTGTCGAGTTCGACGACACCCTCGTCGTCCGAGATCTGCACGCCGCGCATGAAGGTCGAGTTTAGACTACCTACCTTGGTCCGCAATGCCACTGTACAGTACCAGCCCATGTAATTGCAATGCCAGATGTCGGTTATCAGGTCGGTGACGGCCTCGCACGCGTTCTTGTTGAGCAACTGCAGCTCCAGGTGCAAGGGCACGCCTGCCTGGCCTTGGGCGATGTCGCTGCGGACCTCCTCGCCAGTGACATAGTAGGAGCCGACAGTGGCTCCGGGCACGAGGGCACAGGTGCTGTTGACCTTACGATTCGGCAGATAAGTGCTGTATGAAGCATAATCAGAAATCAATTCAGATACTATGTAAACCCCAATCGTAGTGTATCTAGGGTGGACACTGCCGTGGTTGATCACTGGGGTTGAGATGCCAGGCCGTCCAATATCAAACGTCCTCTGGCCAAGACAAACATCGAACAAACTCGTAGTCCCAGCAGTGTAAATGCACAAGAGGTGGTGCGAGACCACGCCGGCGATGGCTCAAGTAATGCGTTACATAAAGGTCTATGTAAAGCTCAAGGAACGCAATCAGATTCGCCTTACTGAGCCTATTTCCACGCTCCAGTGGGGGATTATAGTAGGGACAAGTAGTAGAAAAATTGTCCTACGAGGAGGTCCCTCTACGCAGAGACATCGCAGGGTTGCGGCAAAATAGTAGTGTTATAACCATTACATAAACTTCGTAACTATTTCTTACACGATGAGCACTCACCGGAATGTACCAGAATGCAAGAGATTGTACCGAAGGGCTGCCACTGACCGAACAATAAGCCACCATAGCCCGTGGCACCGTCCGGCTGCCCCGGCTCTTCAGGACAGCACACGCGACTTGTGCTGGTAATACTTGGCGCATTGCAGCACATCTGACGAGAGTGACGAGTGGCAGAGAAAGAGCGGCACGTAGTCAACAAAGAAAGTCCCGTGTGTACTGACCGATTCAAAAAAAGGGAAACGCGGTGACTCTTTGAGAGAGAAGTCAACGGTAACGCAGGCGGTCAACGGGCGAATGTCTGAGACCTCAGAAGTAAGGGACATGCCATCTCAAATAGCGCAACTCATGGTTCAAATATCCGTACCGCCCCAGGTGGTCAGTCGCCGATGTGCTAATCATCTATTGTCTCGGGAACCGCTGGATCTGAGGTCAGCGGCAAGACCCTAGCTACCGCTTGATGTCCCTCGCTTATGAAATGAAAGGGAGATTGGCATTGTGGCCGGCATTTCAAGGTGCTGCATGGATCGAGACACGCAGCATGGCATCAAAGAAATAGTTGAGGTCTGCTTCAGCGGTCTCCCAAGAACAGGATGCCTTCGTGAAAAAGGCGGTGTTCCGTGTTCGAGATTCGTGAGTGTGGTATCCTGGAGTTGAATGGAGACACATTCGATCATCTAAGCTTCCGCATATATGATACGGTTATACCCATCACAAGATGCGGGGATATTCACAACCAAGAGGGTCCTCGTCCTGAAATTTGCATTTCACAGCTGTACAATTCCTAAACAACGTTGTTCGATATCCCTGTTTTGCCAACATGTGCCTCTTCCCTTTTGCCGCTCCGAGACCTACAAAAAGACCCTCTAGGGGACCCAAAAAATCACCACAAGTTGGTGGCCAGCCAGAAGTCAGAGAAGTCATATACACACACTATCCCTTTATGGCGCCCCACCCAGCAGCCACTCCCATCAACTTGCCATCAAATCCAAGCTACATGGGCTATGGCTTCGAACGCTGGGCAGAAGAGCATCAGCCCATGAACCTCACCAAGGGTCAATGGAAAGAACACGCCGAAACCACCAAATTGATTTTGGATGGAGTCAAGGGAAACTCGGCCAAGATCGACAGTGCCAAGGAAACCGTTAGCGACGAGGTCAAGGAGGCTCAGAAGGCAGCTCAGGATGCGCATAGCAGCGTACGAAACGTCCACGCTGCTGTCAAGAATGCTCAGGAAGCTATTCAGAACAACCACAAAGAGATCAAAAGCACACAGAAGGTCATGGATGATCACCACAGCGAGCACAATAAGAAGCAAGATGACTGCGCCGTTGAGGTGGAAAAGATTCGCAAGATGCTAGAGGAGGAAGCCAAGAAAGGGGAGGAATCCAGTCAGAAACAATTGAACATGGCAGATCTCTGGAGTTACCTTCAATGGTTTCAACAATCTGAGCAACTCCGGAATGGGTCTTCCAGCAGTACTCAGACTAGTTCCACTGCCAGCAGTGGCTCACCAAGACGGCGAGCCCATCCTGAGCGGTCTCATCGACGGGCATTCGCGGAGGGATACAGTATGGGGCGCGAAGACAACGAGGGCTTCCGCCCGTTTGCGTCGGGCTCCCCACCGTGGCCGGGACCGTCCCGGACCGAGTTCGATGACTCCCGATGGTTCAACCCGCCCCCATATCGTGAAGACTTGAACATGAGCAATAGAGGTCGGCGTTCGCAGCAGCCATCAACTCGAGGATCTCATGCGTACGGCGGAAGGGCAAGAGCACCGGCCCGGCGGGGACATGGGCAACAGCTTAGATAGCCATCGGCTGGTGTGATCCGCGGTAACGCTGAAGGACGGGATGTTCAATAAATAGACTTGGCGGGTCAATATAGCCAGATACCATAGAACAGCATTGTATAGGTCATGAATGTTTCTTGAACTCGATAAGGCTTGCATGATGGATAGGCATTACCGGTACACATAGTGGCATGGTGGAGCGAACACCTGTTGTCACGTTCAAATTCTTGGTTTTGCATTGTGATTGATTGGTATTTTGTCATTTCCGGAGGTGACAGCTATTGTGGAATGGTGGACTGGTGCTCTCGCTGTTGAGCCTGTTGAGCGGTTGGGTGGAGCCATTTCATCTGCGATATAGATAGGCAAATGTCGTCCGCTGGATAGGTATGTATGCATTTGGGAAAAGGGGATGGATGTTGGATGGCAAAAATACTCATACATACAGTAACTACCTACGTGAAGCGAATCGCGAACTTGATGGGTAGCCGGCCCTTCACGATTAGCGCGACACACTGCTCGAATTAATTCTTCCCGCTAACGAGAGAAAGCTTCTAGTTGCCGTGCCGAACGGGAGTGGCTAGTCATGCAAATTAGGTATCGCAATCTGCTGTTGGGACGACGACATAGTGGACGCCAGTACCGGTGTTCTGTTGGCACAAAATGGGAGTCCGGGTCATTTGATAGGGGCTCATGCTGAACAGATGAATACAACAGCGATCGTCCTCACGACGCATTGAAAATAGTTGTCAGGGCTGAAAGCCCCCATGGCGACCCAGTCGGGCTGAAGAGCCAAAGATAGGAGGAACAGGCAGTGAGTGATATGCAGACAAGCTGCTGTTATATCGGTGGAGTCGCTTACTGGTCGGAGTCTTGGGCTCTCTCTTTGCCCATCCAACATTAGCCTGCATGTGGAATAGTGAACTGGAACGATGGAGATCTAGGAAAGGGAAGGCGTCTTCGTCCACTAAGCCCGGTTCGAAGCTCTCATGATAGCGTACACGGTACATCCGTGAAAAGCCATGCGTTTGCGCTACCCTGCAGGAACAGCCAGACAAACAGCAAGGATGCAGGAGCATGACTCAATCCTGCAGACTCAAGATGAGAGGATTCTTTGAGGTCATCATCGATCCTGGGGGGACTGCCAGAGAATACCTACTCCCTTCTTCCAGATCCAAATCTCTCGAGCAATTTACGTCGTCCCTGGATCAGCCGCGGCCCCTTTGATGGGTAAACTCAACACACCAAATGAGGACCAAGATGGTTGCGCGGTCCGCCGAAAGGGCAGGAAGGGACGATGGCGGGATCCCAGTCGGATTGGGCCAGGACGGGCCAGGACTGGCCAGGAATACCGTCGATCCACATAAGCCGTGAGAGTCGATGGCTGTGAATGGTCCGTTGCTGACTTCTTCGGCCCTCTCATGCAGGTCCCACGCTCTGTCCCTGTCGCGATCCGACGCTAATCTCAAATGAGGCCCCTCATTGACCCATTCGCAAAATTTCCACGGCCAAGTATGCCCATGGTATGCCTCCGTCCACGGTCTCTGCACGGCTCTGTCCCAGGCCACCCCCATGTTTTCATCAAAAGGGCGGTCCTGCCAACATCGAGCACCCTGCGTTGTTTTCCTTCTCCTTCAACCGTCCTTCCTTTGACTGCCAGCATTCCAACTTTTGCTTCGTGCAAACCCACACTCGTTTATCTACAACCACCGCTGCGCTGTCACTGTCACTCTCTTTACCAACCCTAACGACTTGTCACGATACCCCATCCGTAACGAGATCTTCAACTTCACGTGAAAACAACCCCAACAGTCAAAATGCTTGCCTCAACCTTCTTCGTTCTGGCTGCCAGTGCCGCGTCTGCTGTTGCCCAGACCACCACTCACACCAGCTACATGACGGCAACTGTCACCATTACTCAGTGTAACCCGACCAACACGGCTTGCCCGCTGTACACTGCTCCCACTAGCTCGGCTGTTCCGTCTTCATCTTCGTCTTCGTCATCTGTCGTGGTGGTTTCCTCGTCTTCCAGCTCCGCCGTGCCCGTGCCTACGAGCTCGGTCATCTACCCGGCTGGAAACACTACCACCCAAGCGTACCCGACGGCCTACGCCTCTTCTTCCGCCATTCCCACAACTCACCTCACCTCGATGACTTCCGCTGCGTCGTACCCCACGACCTCGGCTCCTTCGTCAACCGCTGTGCCTGTTAGCGGTGCTGGCCTGGTCACTGTCCAGTCTGGCTTGTTGGCTGCCGTCATGGCCATCGGTGCCGTCCTGGCGGCATGAGTTTAGTTCTGTTTGGGCGGGCGTGGGTTTGCAAACTTGGAGCGGAATCGCTTCATTTGCCAGCTCCTTATGACCCACGCTCGTCACGTCGAGGCTTCCAGCTTTCGATAGGGAGGGGTCCAAACTTCAGAAGCGATTTTGGGTTCGGCGACATTACCATTCTACGGCCACTTGGCCATTTGGATTCTAATGATATTCTTAATTCCCCGGGGACGGGTGCTTGATGCTTTTGGAATGGGAGTATGGATTTGAATTATTCTGGTCAGATCAACCATATGATTGATAAATACCCTTGATTAGTCAGGCATGACATCTTGTTTTCTTCTGTCAATATAGAGCGACGACTTCAACATGGTTACTTAGACTACCGGGGGAGTTTTATGGTTTCGTGTTGCATACTTGTGCATATGAATCATGTCGACCATTTATCAATTGACATAGCCATATGTTATATGGGATACACTGCTGCCCATGCCCATCCAAAAACTTTTGTGAGCCGTGTCTTCGCAATTTATCTCCTCGAATCTAGACCCCGAGAATGATTTGGCTCATTGGACCACCATGTCTAGCGTGTTGTTCCTTGATCAACCACAGCATACTCCAGGCATACTCCCGCGCAAGTATGTATTAGCTGTTGTGATGATCTGCGCCACGTGCGGACAGTGTGACGCTATACTCCCATGTATGTCGTGATTTTCTGTCTATTAGAATAAACTCGTATTTCTTCTCTTATTGCGTCAGACGTTGGTCTTGCCGTGCATGGGGCATCGGGGATTTGACCAAGCGACTTGCTCCATCAGTAAGACAACGGAATGGCTGTGATATCTTGTGCAGTCACATACAACTAACTACGTGAAACACCCTGTAGGGACTATACTCTCCCCAGAAGGTACCAAATGTTATGCTCGCAGCCAGAACATCTGTCCAAGTCACCATTGTACAACCTGATACAACATTACCGTCGTGAGATACTTTCTGTAGATATAAGGGGGCTTTGCCTTCTTTGACAGATGAGCGCCTCTGCGCTACAACAAAGTTCTATCACCCCAACACATTGGAGTCAGACAATCACCTACCTTATATACACAAAGGATGGATTACGATGCTGATCGGTCTTGAAAACTCCAGTTCAGCGAGACCAGCTACCTATATCTTTCGTTCAACTCTTAGGTCGTGACTCAGGCAGAGCAGCATGAAGCCCAAATTCATCACCAGTGCCTCGGTCCCGATTGCCGCATTGATCAATTTGCATCTGGTTCTCCAAGCCTTGTCCCTTGGACTGTGCACGGTCGATCCATCCATCACGCAGAAACAGGGCGGGAGCCTAGTGATGTGTTCCCGTCCACAAGAGGCTCCCGCTGCAAGGCTTACCTGACGAGCCAAACAGACCACGACGAAGCCGCGAACGCTGACGCCGCCAGCTCGCCCGGAGCTACGTATAATGAGCTTGGGCCACTTCCGATTGGCGCAACGGGGAAACGGGACCCTGGTCGGACGCGGTGATAGTCAGACCACCATCTTCTCTCGTCGAAACCTAAAGGCCAGCCGTGTCTCCTACTCCGTCTCGACCTTCTTCACTGGCTATAAAACAAGACGGTAGTTCGAAGCTCCTGTCCTGGATGACCAACAGCTTATCCTGGCATCTCGCGCTGACCAACTACCTAGACGGATGGGCCCGTGGAAGTTTCCCGGGTCTGTGTGATCCCCACTACTTAGGGTACTATTATATCCCGCGGTTTCAACGCGCTCAAAATCCCCTGATCCTTGCTCGCACGAGGCAACCCGCACGCGGCTTGTCCGATACTTGTACGTTTGTCAGCCGCGTTGTACTTTTTTCGACCGGGAAGAGTTTGAACGCTATGTCAAGTACGAGTTGAGACCGTTATTCACTGATTAGCTGTATAGTACGTTCCCTTCCTACAATGCGAGTCCGGCTTCAAGCCCCCCAGCTTCAGCAACAATGTTGGAGGGATGACCCTATCTAGATATTACAACCGCGTCCGACATAGCAACTGCGTCTAACGATTGACTCCTCGAGAAGCAGTACTTCCTCTTCAGTAGATCAGACTGCAGTCGTATTTTCAGCTCCTGCAATTTTTGCAGACCCCATCGACCAGATCGTCTGCATATTGGTAGCCTTTGTTACAGTTCTGGCAGAAATACTGGGCTGAATTATTGACCTCCCCGCGGTATGGGGAAAAGTTCAATGTGAAGAAGCCCGACATGCTAGTGCGTGTATTGAACCAGGCTTGAAGGGGGGCACAAGTATGAGAAATGTGCGCAAGTATATGTGCTTGTTGAAAAGTAACAGCGATGACGAGGTGTTGCTTGCTGATGCTATTACCCTCAGAGGTCAGTCACAAGATGTCAGGTGGAGAGAGAAAAATCATTGAGAAAACTAACCTTGTGGACCCTAAAAGGTTGGAGTTTATTCAAAGCGCATGTCAAAAGCTGAGAAGACTCCGTGGATGGTGGAAGACTTACGGCCCCTTATATGAGTGGTCGAACCCTGCCTTCAGAGTAACCAACCTCAAGTCGTGAGGCAGAACCACATTATGTCTAGCACTCCTCTGTGGATCTCAGTCAAAACAGAGGGCGTGTACGTATGAAGGAGCTGACTGGGTAAAGTTTTCGCTGATGTTTCCTCTGGGTCGCGATAACATAGATGAGCAGAGCTGTCCGAGCGCCGGAATAGCTTAGCACCCTGCCTGCCGTTCCATACCAACCGCGTGTTTCGAACCGATATCCGAACCAAGACCAGGCCTACGCACAACAGCCTCCGGAGGATCAGCACCAGACGAGGAAAATTTTAGATAGGCACCAAGAATTCTGGTGTAATAGCAACTACCACGGGGATCATTGCCGTGCATTTGGCAGTGCTTATGGTACCAGGTTGTTTCCGTTCAATAAGGCTGTGTGGCCGCACCTCGACCCAAGGCCATGGCACATTCACCCACGACATGGGTTCCTGCCACATATTACATATGAGTACAGTCTCCACTCCAAGTTACAATGCCATTCGCGGTCCTGTGCCTCAGAGCTCTAGTTTCCGCGGCTCCGGGGTGAGCCGTTGGGGAAGACTGGCGAGTAGAGTGGCTCATACGAATGGGGCCTAGGGCATCCCACGTTGCCTGCCGCTTCTCCACGAGACGCAAGAATGGTCCGACATGGAGAATGTGGTGTCCTGGTCTCAGATCGTTTGATATTTACCCTTCTGAGCGCTGGTGGACGTGGTTCCGGATCACTACGATGCGGCAATCCCCCAAACCGCGCCAGCGCCACCAAAAGAAGTGTCAAAACCAACGGAATGCCTTCGTTCGTTATGCAACTGCTGATCAGTTCGTACGGTAAGCGCGACATATGCAATTCAAGCAGTCATTGGCTTGGCTCTGATTCCATGCAGGCTTTGACAGTTGGCTATCCTATTTAGTGATTTTCTTTGCTGGGTCCACATCCAACAGCAACTCATCATGGATTAGGGAGATAGCTCCGAAGTAAGAAAATGATATCTGATAGAACCTGCTGACATATACTATAGATGTCGCTCTTAGAACCGTGATGTTCGATTTGGCCGTTGATTCATGATTCGCATTGAATGAATAGTTTCTCTTCATCGAAGATCATGTCATCAATATTATCACCAGGTGCATGTGACCTTGTGGTCGTTCTGTCTACATACCAGTGCCAGTTTTCCGTCGAACAAGAACTTACGATACAAAGCTCAGAGCTCCAAAGTTCCGAAAGTTACGGCATAACGCAAATCGTGATTAGGCCCGGCAGGAGGAGAATCATGCTCCCGCACTCCTGTGAAGACCTTAAACCTCAGCATTGTCATGAGCATAAGGCTTGCTCCGTTTCTTCTTGAGTTTGGCCTTGCGGTGGTAGCATTGCTAAGCCCACACGCCAGCACAATGATCAAAAATGAGTACGGCCCGCAAGTCGTGAGCACGACCCTGTCCTAGGTACAGAGCTGCAATAGATATCTACAACATGATGAGCCCATCGCGAGTACTAACCATCACGAGAGTATATAACGTCTGACAGCATCCAACCCAACATCCCAAGAACACACATAACAAGGCGGCTTCACCGCGTAACATATGAGGCGGATAAAGCAACAAGGGCTCGGGATATACAACGGGATCTGAACCAATCATCGCAATACGCAGCTCGACTTGGAAGATTCTAAGCTCCTGATGAAGCCTCAAAGTCTGCATACTGTGTACTTACTCGGACTTGTCAAGTCAATAACCCCAAGCGCAGGGTCAGACCAAGTGCGCAGTCAAATTCGTATATTCACGTTGATGCCGAGGCCCACAGTAATATCAGACATGTCACATTGCTATTCATAGACGGCAGCCTCGTTGACGTCGACTTCTGTGCATCAGCTCAACTAAGAGCCTTCCCCTGAACAGCAAAGCAACTCAACTCATGTACTCGAGCAAACGCGTGGCAATTTATTACAGAGCCGTCACTCAAAGAAAGTTGCTTTTAGAGCGAGATTGTCCCGAAAACTGAATAGTACTACACCGGGACTCGAATACTAGGTAAGGGGTACCGGTATCTGCAGAAGAGAAGGGCCTCTATGCTGGCCAAATATCCGTACACCGCCAGTGTGGCGTAATTTGAGTAAAATACGAAAACGTACAAAGCAAGCCTTGTTCGTGAAACAACCAACCAACCAAAAACCCGAAGTGAACTGATGATGTTGGTTGTACTGCCTCGAACACGATATGCCTATTTTGGAGCCGCATTGTATTCCTGGCGCAACTGCAAAAAGGGAATCACAAGATTGGAGAGGCGCGGTGCGCAGCAGTCACGTGTTTGCCGTTACGGTTCCTTCCTGCCTACTAAGTAGGGAGGTTCAATCCCTCCTAAAGGGACCTCAGCTAGCTTAGATATTTACCATAGTCCATAGTAGGTAGCTACTTAACGAGATAAGTATGAGAGCTAAGAGATAGGTACGCATTTAAATAAATGACCCCGGCCCAGGAAACGAGGATCGTAGTCATTAGACAATAGTCCTAAATGCCGAGTGCGGGATACGATCAGACCATGACCATTCATATCTCACTACAACCCAACAATCAAAGTCGTCTTCCTAACAAAGAGGTGCAAATAGGTTGCAACTTGCTAACGAACAGTGTGGCAGTCCCGAAAAAGGTCCACTTTCACGATTGAACGACGTTCCTCATACTGGTCTGATCAGATTACCTACCCCTGTCCGTAATATGCCAAATCATGGTTTGGCCACTGGTGACAGAATATCCGTAGAACTATCTCATAGCCCTGAATTCGCTCTTTCCAGGTCTCCGAGCATGCTAAATAGTGTTTCTCATGGCTCGGGGGCGATTATCAAGAAGCGTGGTCCTCGGTGGACAGGTGTACGATGGAATTTTAAATATCACACAAATAGTCCATTACCTCTCTCCCCTATGTGATTAGGCAGAGGGGCTTGGTCGCCTGCAACTGTCGCTGGTTGCGAAGATAAACCTCTGAACAGAATTATCTCGCCCCGCCTACGAAGCTGTCCTTGTCAATGGATGGATGGGTCGATTGCTTGTCTTCGGATGCGCCCTATCACGGGAACATACGGCTTTCTCTGCAGTCTGAACTCTTTAGGCACAGCGATCCTCCCGAGCAAGGATCAACAATCAAACATGTACACAGTGAGCTACTGGGTTGCTACTTCCTTCCATACGCAGCTGCAGATAAGGCAGGAAGCCGTATCCGCCCCATGGATAAATTCTCCAAACGGTCTACCCGCATTCTTCAGCTCGGACATTGTCTCACGGACTAGTCAGAACACCGAACCCTGTAGCCGGCGCAGTCCCCCGGAAGCCACTGAAGATAGCCCCTGCCCTGCCTAGGAGCGTTGGAGGAGCATAGGTATTCTATGTGTGACCTGCATTTGCGTCCTGCATAGGAATATTCTTTGGACGTTGCCAGTGCCACGATAGCAGCTTGATGACGAAACTGCCCCTAGGGACGGCCGGAATCACTTCCACATCTACGGTACTTGCATTAGTCGGCAGTTGATAACGCCAGATCCGTGTGTAAGTCTCTTTGTTTGGGGGGTTTCCACACTGAGGCCAAGCTTTTAAAAACGACCTCGTCCTGGTCTGCGAGAGCAGCGAGGTATTACACTGGAGTCCGTTTAATGGGCCAGCCTAATATATCCTCTCTCCACGACGAAGAGACCAGCAGTGGAAGAAACTCGTTTGATGGCCACTGATCCATCGAGATAATTCCAGACTTAGTGGCATCCGGAAGCCCTAACAGTTTGGTACAGGCCTCCCCAGACTACGCCCCGCCACCGAAGAAGTATGAGACAACACCATGTGAGACACAAAGCACAGTAACTAGGAATGCTGATGCTAAACCGTTGCAGGATTCTCATCAACCCGACGCGACCCTCTCTCTACATGTAGGTTCAATGTCAATGTACAAGCTAGCTACCAACAATGACCATACCATCGATCATCGGGAACACTCCTATACTGGAATCCCAATGGCTCTCCAACAACGGGCTCACTGGACTTGAAAGTCATCTGCTACCTTTGCGGCACTTTGGGGACTTGATTGCACATTACTCCCCTCTCCAAGAGCTAAATAACGCTACCGCCGAAGACACACATGTTATGTATCTAGTTCAAGACGGGTATCTCACTATCATCTAGCTTCAAGGTCAACTGATGCCTTTTGGTTAGTGGTCACTTGTTAGTACAGTTTTGACCCCAAGTACGTATTCTACACTGCCTGCCGAATTGCTCGGCCCTGTCCAGTTCCACAGTAGTCCCTGGAGGCTCTTCCACTACCAAATGACGAAACGCTACGGTATTGCTATGCCCTATGGATTTGTCGTGCATTTCTCCATCTCAGCAAGGGCGGACTGCGGAGAAGTGCTCACGAATGCTGATGCCCTGTGCGGTCTTCTCCGCCCAGGACTGCAGCAAGATCTTCAAGATAAATAGTCATTTTCCCTACTTCAGCAAGAATATGGCCTAACTTCTTTGTTGGTCTCCCGCCTTAAAATACAAGGACTTCGGGTCCGCAATCGGGAGGAATCATGAGGCCCTTCATTTGTTAAGCGAACTCTGAAGCAGTCCAACGCTCTCCTGCAAGCTGCTCTGGCTCGCATTAGAACTATCAGAAATGTGTCCCAGTAGTCTGACGGCCGAACATACTTGACCAGTCGACGCGAGTAGGGCTGATATGGTCTGCCTAATTTCTTCGTCCCGTCCAGCTGCCGAACCCGGCAATACGGAGCCCGATTCTTACCCAGATCCAGTAATTTATGCGTGATCCATACAGAGAGAATAGCAGGGTTCGTCTGCATTCTGGAGATGGCTGTAGCGGACTCCATCTGGAGCCCGTCGGAAATCTTCCGAGTCTCTCTAGTCCTCCCTTCCAGAAAACCGTGGAGGATGAAATCCTAGAGCCAGTCTATCTGCACGGAACTTCTTCCGAGAAGCTCGAAGCACAGCGACCCATTATATGCAATGTATGCCACGAAGCCTATATCGTTGAAAGAACCCCGGAGGACAACGCACGCCGTCTCGAGGCACACTTTTATTACTCCAAATGATTCTTCCATCATTGAGATGGCCCGGAATGGAAACCTGAGCCGTGATTCGCCCATACAGCTCATGACAAGGACCGAGATACCGGCATGGGAAACGCAGTACGACCTCCATGACATTATGGCAAAAGATCGATCGCAACCCGAGTCTAGGGCTTTTCCAGGACCTCGAGGGCTTGACCTGCCATAGAGCCTCCATCAAGTGATCCGGTGTTTCTACGGCATGTTTCTTGATTGGTATAAAACTCTGATAGTAGTTTCAGACATGTCTTCACCCCCTCGCCAAACCATAGAAACCTTATAGCCCAAGCGCTGACGAGTGAGTTGAAACTGTAGCAGCACATAGAGCGCTCATCTAGCTGGGAGCAAGGCCCTCTTTTTCGTAGTTACAGACACAGTCTTACGACAGAGTTTCTGGGACCAATCCGGCACTCTGGACCGCTATTGAAGGATAGCCCCGAGTCTAGACTTGATGAGGATAGCAAACACTCAAACCAATGTGGCAGTATATAATTCTGTCGTTTTAGCACAATCTACGGCACCGGCATAACTGAAGGTTGGTGGTTGGCAAGCATGCATATCTATAAGGGGGCAAGCCGTTGCCTTGATAAGAATATCTTTGGAACAAAGTATCCAGGCCCTTTGACGACAACGTGGTCCTTGGTGTCCTCGAAAGTACTCCACGGCTATAATGAACAAACAAAAGTAAAGTAATCTTGCTTGCAGCATGAGTTCGGTGTGGCGGAGGTGTTCCCTCTATTGTCAGACACAAGCTGCAGAACCGATCTCCCATGTCATAGCAATATAATAGCCGGCTGGCAAACACATACTCGCATGCAGGCTTAACTATATATCTGTTGGTGCGCGGCTGCCGAAATGAATTTCTTTTTTATGGCCACGCGAATGCTGTCGTGATACGGACGCCATGAACGTGGACTGGAGCGCCGGGGATGCGATTACCAACCCACGCCTTTCTTGCGAATCTCTCCGAGGGGCAGAGTATGGGAGGCAAAGAAGAAAGAAAGAAAAGAAAGTTTGCATCTCCACAGGATGAAGTCGTGGCCAGAAGACTCCTGATGTGATGGAGTAACCCCTCTGCGATCTTATTTTGACATGCAATCGCGAAGGACTCATGCGGGCCTCGCCCGATCTGCATAATTGACAGCGGGCAGGTGATGACCAGGAAGCTCACGCTTTCTAGCCGAGGCAATGTATTTTATATGCGGTGCCTGGTAGGCCATCTCTGCGAGGAGGATCGCATAAGCGAGTTTAACGGATGACATTTGTAGCTGGCATGCAGGAGGAGAGAAAGACATACGGGCCGACCTTACTTGTACCTTATAGGAGCCTACCTCATATATCTACCTCATAGGTAAGTAGGTATGTACCTGTATGCCTCCTAAGAAAGAAGGATATGGCAACCTATCCAGGCGTTTTGTGCTGAGAGGCCCATACAATAATTCGCACCGGTACCTACTACCTAGGTAAGGTACTCCCTACTTCCTACTTCCTTAGTAGAGAGGTATGTACCTAAGACAGCGAACGTCGTACGCAATTCCCCCAGCCGCACCTCTGTCAGGTGCAATGCTTCTCCCCTCCTGCACTACCTGCCTACCTTAGGTACTGACCTGAAAACCTTTGGTGGGGAGCATGGATGAAGTCGTCTTCAGCGTGATGCCTTACCTATACCCCTCCAGGCAACCTGAAAGCCATCCACAGGTGTCGTATCCTCGACGCTTTCTGCACGAAACTAGGAGCACACTCAGCTAATGCAGCAGTGCAGCTTTGGGAAGGCCAGTAACACAGGTTCATTCAATAGCTATGTGAGTAGGTACTATGTAGTTTTTTTCAATGGGTGTCAAGACCCCTTCTTTCCCTTTGCCTAGCCTCCTTGCATCGGATCCAAAGTGGGACGTGGGGCTGAAACGAGAGGATGTCTTGAATGGAACTGTCGTGAACTAACCGCCAAAATCTCCGACCAACTGACCAACTCACCTACCATACTTACCACACAACCAACCCAACCAGCAACAAATACGAAAATAGCAACAATAGCAACAATAGCAACAACAGCAACAACGCCTCGAGCTTCACCAGGTCCCGTACACCGATACCGCTGGCCACTGCTTTATCGACACACTCCCTTGGGACGAACTTCGCTGGGACTGAAACTGACCTCCTAGCCATTCGTCCCTCCTCCTCCTCCTCCTCCTCCTCCTCCTCCTCCTCCTCAGCCGTCCAACGCATTATCCAGATGCACAGGCAACCTCGTGCCCTGTTCCACCCTCGGCAATAGTAACACCTCCAGGTCTCCGATATACGATCAATCATTCTAGCGTAAGCCTACTGCCCGCGGCGGATACCACCTACGATATCTGAATAGCAGCACAATGGCCGAGAACAAGGGAGCTGCGCCTGCGTCCGCCCCCGCTGCCTCCTACTCGACCGACCCCGCTCTCTACATCTACACCTCCCTGACTGCCGGCTCATCACATATCGTGACCGCGACCTCGCGACTCGAGACCATCCTGCGAGCCAACAGGGTACCTTTCAAGGCCGTCGATCTCTCGACCGACGACAAGGCGCGCATGCTATGGGGCCGGCGCGCTGGGAAGGATGAGAGCGGCCGGGCGCGGAAGCTGCCCGCGTTGGTCCAGATGGGTCTCGTCCTCGGAGTAAGTTGCTCTTCTTCCCACCCCCACCACCTCGCCATCCCTCCCTCCCTCCCTCCTTCTTTCCACACATTCCTTTCCTCATGCGTACCATCGCGCCGGTACCGTTCCCGTCATATGTTTTGCCCCCGGCGGGCCAGCGGCAAAGACGTCCGGCTGACGCTTTGTTCTTTTGCCCCTGTAACAGGATCTAGTCGAGATCGAGGAGTGGAACGAGTATGGCGAACTTAAGCAACACGTCACCATCTACTACGACGACTTCACAATCCCGACCAAGGCGCAGGCGCCGCCCTTGCTGGGCCCCAAGAAGCAGCCCGTAAAGCCAGCAGCAGCATCCTCTACTACCAAAACAACCGCCGCTACGACGGCGAAGCCAGCGCCCGCCGCGCCTCCGCTCCCCACCGAAAAAGACAAGTCCAAGATCCCCCTGTCCTCACCTGCAAGCGAGGATGCCAACAAGAACAAGTCGTCCGGGGGAGTCGTAGGCGCCGCAGCCAACGCGGCCGCGTCCGCAGCCCAGCCCATCCGCAGCATTGCCGAGGAGGCCGCCGCTAAGGCCAAGGCGGTCCACCTGCAGAGCCTGCGAGACAAGGTGTACGGCAAGGGAGGCAAAGACGAAGAAGGGAAAGAACAAGAGCAAGAGCAAGAAGCAAAAGCCAAGGACACAAGTGAGGCCACACCCTCCACGCCCGCGCCCAAGGACCAGACGACAACCTCGAGCGACTCGCTCGCCGGAGGCGTGGCCGGCCTGAACATCGATCCAGCGGGCGAAGCCGCGGGCAAGGCAGGCCTGCAGAGTCCCACAACAGGCACGTGGCGGGGAGGCGTGCCGGCTGACGACGCCATCGCGCCGATGCTGCAGAGCCCGACGAGCGGGACGTGGAAGACTGAGAGCGGCGGGGGACCTACCGTGCGACAGCACCGCGGCTCGTCCGTCACGGCTGCGAGCCACGAGGAGATCGCAGCTGTGGAGAAGGAGACGACGATACCGGAGGAGGCAGGTGTGAGTAGTGGGGAGGAGGACAGTAGTAGCGAGGAGGAAGAAGAAGAGGAAGAAGAAGGAGGGAAGAAAGAAGACAAGAGTAAGAAATGAGGACAATGAATGATTATAACAAGAACTGTCTTGGTCAAAAGGGGCCTCGAGCTTGTGGCACCAGTACGGTGTCATGTCAGATATATTAGAGGTGTTAAAAGAAGCATAGCTGCATAGTTCATGTGGAAGCTCGGTCCGCTTTGGCTATATTTGAGTCTCAGTCAGAACCTTCGCGATGAAAAGAGATCATTGGCATGTATGCAGGAGTCGACACGCATTCTCCCATTCTGAGTGATCGCTTTGGACCAACAGTATATAGCCCAGACTCTCCATCCTTTTATCTGACTCCTATCAGTACAGTCCATCGTCATCGCTCGCGGTCCCATCCTGAAACCTCGCGACGGCCTTCCCCTTCCCCTTTGATCGCCCGTTCACCGAGCCTTAGCTCGCGTACATGTCTCCATCCTCGTCCTCCTCATCGCCGCTGTCCGTAGCCACAGCCTTGCCCTTGCCCTTGCCCTTGCCACTGCCACCGCCTACACCTGCACCTGCACCCGCACCAGAGACAGCATCCTTGCCTTTGCCCTTCCACTTGGTCACGGGCTGGGAGCCCGGCCCGTCCTGCGGCTGCTGCTGCTGCTGCTGCTGCTGCTGCTGCTTCTCGCGCCCACCCTCGAACGTCGCCCGCACATTCTCGTAGTGCGCCAGCTCCCCGGCGCTGACGCTGGGCACGAGCTCGCGGTTCGCGTCGAGGAAGTCCTGCTCCGTGACCATGACGGCGATGTCCTCGGGGGTGGCGTGGTGGTCGAAGAAGTTGGCGACGGAGACGGGGCTCTGGTGCGGCGGCTGTGTTGTCCCGTCCGCCTGGTGGCCCGCCGCGTTGATGGCCTTGATCTTGGCGTCGACGGCGGCGGCCTGCCGGGTGACGGCCTTGAGCATGGCGTCGCTGCATAGCGCGTAGAAGTCGGCACCGGTGTAAGTGAAGGGGAGGTGCCGCGCGACGGCGGACAGCGATACGCTGGGGTGGAGAGTAAATCTGTGGATGTGTTAGCGACCTTGCGCAGCTTGACGATGGGCTGGGAAAGGGGTTCTCGGTAGAATGGTGACGTACTTTCGTGTGAGAGCTTCCATGATGGTGAGCTGCTTGTCATGAGTGTCGGAAACTCCAAGGTAGAGCATCTTGTCGAACCGGCCAGGACGCAACAGGGCCTGGTCCAGCAGATCCGGCCTATTCGTGGCACCAATGACGAAGACGCCACCTCCTCCGTCCTCACCCCCAGACATACCATCTAGCTCCGCTAGAAGCTGAGACACGATGCGGTCCATGACACCACCGCTGTCTCCTTGGTTGCCACGCTTAGGCGCCACGGAGTCGAGCTCGTCAAAGAAGACGACACAGGGCCGGGCGTCTCGAGCGCGCTGGAAGACACGGCGCACATTCGCTTCGGACTCTCCGATATACATGTTGAGTAGCTCCGGGCCCTTGACACTGAAGAAGTTCAGGCTATACTCTGTGGCAATCGCTTTGGCTAACAAAGTCTTGCCAGTACCGGGAGGGCCATAAAACAAAATGCCAGAACGCTTTTTCATGCCTTTGGCGAATAGCTCTGGCCTTTCCAAAGGTAACTGGATCGTCTCCATGACTGCCTCCTTGACGTTACTTAAACCACCAACATCATCCCACGTAACATTGGGGATTTTTGGTGCCCCGATGGCGTCCGCAAAGTTCTTTCTCGCAGCATCTACGGCGACATCAAAGTCCGGCTTGGTCAAGCACCTTGCAGATGACCCGCCCGCCACTTGGATGTCTCGTATTGTAACACCTGAGGACATCTCCGAGGCCTGTCTTGACAAGTCCTCCAAGCGAGAATCCCGAGCAAGCATTGCTCGTTCAACAACATCGACAAGATCACCAGCTACAAGCGCGGCTGTCTTGACGGCAACACCGCTAAGTTCTACCTCTGGTGCCAATGCCAACCCACGAGTCTCTATTATAGTGCGGAGTATGCCTTCACGCTCACCCTCATCGGGCGCGCTTAACTCGAGCTCGTGGGTGAAAAGACCTCTCACACCATCCGGTACCTTGTCGACTTCTGTCGTCGTTGCGATAAGCACCCGAGCATCATCGAGGATCTCCTTCATTGCCGTAACCATACGATCTGCTGTCAGCGCTTCAATATGTCGTATGAGAAGGGCGCAGCATTGTGGCCCACAGCTCATCGCTCGGTCGGCGCGCGCTTTGAGGAAACCCTCTGTCTTGACGTCGCTCCCTCCCGCTCCGGTCTCATTGACGATATCATACGCATCAACCGTGAATGTGTGTAAACCGATATCGGAGCAGGCGCCTGTTGCCATGGTGGCTTTGCCAATATTTCGCTGTGTTGAGACGAGGAGTATGGCCAGCGGCGGCATCTTCAGGTGTAGTGCACGTTTACTGGTTGCAGCTGCCATGAGTTCTCTGAGCCGCCGTCTCAGAGAAGGGGTGAATCTTTGCGGTGGTTGTTGAACCGATGAGATGGGTGTGCTAGATGTGGAAGGAGGTGACTCTTCTATACCAAAGAAAAAAGGCCAGTTGCTGTCCTTCGTTCCGGGAAGGCAGCTGGTGGTGCTGCCAGACTGTGCAATCTGTGTTGAAGATGTATCAACGCAAGCGACTCCTCCCCATATATCTTCTTCGTCCTCATCCTCGACACTCTCTGGTTTCTGCCGTACTATATGGCCAATCCTGAACCAAGCCACACCATCTGGTTTATTTGAGCTTTTGTCGGGACGCTTGTTTGCGCCAGCGATCGCCAGGAGAACATCGACAGCAAGACCGTCAGTCGAGCCAGCTGCCTCTTGGAGAGTCCTACCCAAGTGTGTATCGATTGGTACGGCGATAAGATCTCCTGATCGGACGACGCGAACACATCGAGCAAAGTGGTTCTTAAGGCCACCTAAAATGGCTGTCTGCAAGGCCTTCTCGGAAGACAAAGGCGTGCGTATCTGTTGGACTGTGACGTCCCGAGCATACGGAGGATGAGATGACCCGGTGATTTTAGCTTGACCGGGTCTTGGATATGCCAGCCTCTTCAGGGGCGAGAGGCGAACATAAGGTGTGCTCTCCATATTGGCAAGTAGGAGTGGTGACATATATGCCCCTGGGCCGGATGGTTTCTGGATCTGGGATTCGAAGAACGACAGGCGTCGACCTCCAGGTTCATGCTTCGAGCTTGGTATCCTTGTCATTGGTCGGCGGGTATAGCCTTCCGGCAGCCCATATACCTTCGCTGGGCGCCACATGGGTTCCTCATCAGAATGACCGAAACTACCCAGACCGAACAAGCCGATGCCATTCGCTGGAGGCTCCTCGGCCGCTTCGATCCTAACCCAATCCCCTGAAAAGCATCCGATCCTGGTCAATGACGCGATATCTACGTATATACGTGCTTCCTCGTCGTCTTCGCTGACAGGCTTTGGATGAAGTAGCTCGGAAGGTATCGGGCTCATCAAGCCATGTGCTTTGAACAATCGTCCCTTGGGACGGTCCGGACGAGCAGTTGTCGCAGTGTAACTAGAAAACACTGAGCCTGGAGTATTAATCCCATTCGTTCTCCTTCCACGGCCGATGGTCATGGGCGTTCCTGGCTGCATTGTCGATACACCACTGGCAGCTGTGGGGGGCAGTGTAGGAACAGAAAGAGATATCATATCATCCATGGAGTCATCTGAAAGCTCATCTTCATTATCTACCTCGGAGGCCTCAGTCTCGGTTTCCGTAACGAAATCAGACGTATCATTGGGTGCATCCGTCTTGTATCGTTCTTCGGCAGCTGAGAAAAACTGATCATTTGAGGTGTCTTCGTCATCTTGATCTGCTCCATTCATTGCCTGGGTTGGAGTCATGGGAGGCCGATCTTGTTTGGACTGGGAATGTCCCCTTGTTAGGATAATTTTCGTACTTGGAGCCAAGACGCCCTGGGCGACAGGCTCACAGAGCATCACCTTACCCGGGCTAGAGGGGACATGTGTAATAGGATGAGGCGGTAATGGCAAAGGAAACAAGTCTCCATTGTGTACAACTTTTAAAGTGCCCAGAGCGATACGCAAGGCAGCGGCAAGTCGATCTGCTGGAGATTCGGAAACAGCTGGCGCTTTACCCTTGCTGCCCGGGTGCTCCCTGAAGAAGGTTCCCTCGCCGCTCTCCAGTCTTTTCACAAGATCGCTCTCAAGATTGACGAATACAGTGTCCAATTCCAGTACAGCCACGTCTAACACATGTATCTCAATACCACCTCTGCTGTGGCCAGAGAGCTTGGACGGGGCGATCTGTTGAAGGATCGTAGCGAAGTTCTGCAAGGCTAGAGACGAAGGGGAGAACTGGAGGGTAGAATGGGCGAGGGCGGTGGACTTCGCAACGGGTACGATCGTCCAATTCGTTTGTTCGGGAATCGGGCGCGGACTCCAGGGCGCGATGGCGACATGGTGTACATAAGGCAGGTTGGTGGACTCGGCTTCGTCTACATCTAAAGGCACACACAACTTGATCAGAACCTGACTATCTGAGTCTCTATGATTGCTAGGATGCAGGGGAACACACCGGCCTGTAAGTGAGGGAACAAGTCCGTAAAAAGGTCGTCGGATAGTATGCCTATGTCTCCTCGCACATGATCGTCGAGCACAAGTCGCGCAGAGATGGGAGGCTTGTCTTGTCGCCTCCTCCTCCTCCGCTTCCGTCGAGGATCTTGAGTATGGCTGGCTACTGCCATGGCTTCAAAATAAAACACAAGCAATTCAGTATACCCGGCTCCTGATATAGCTGCTTGAGAGGCTGCGCTCGCTTGGACTGTTTCGCATTCACGGCCCCGCGACTCGCAGCGCACATTCCATCGGGTGGAAGCGCGGCAATAACAGGGCGTACGGTAGCAAAGAGGAATTCAAGAAATGGTTCGACCCGCATAGACACACAAAGACCCTACACTGGAGCTTAATAGCTGCGTTTGGACACAGATTGTCGATAGGCGCATCCGGAGCAGAGTCGTGGAAGTTTGGGACAGCTTCGGTTCTGAAGCTCTGCATATCCTCCAGGCCTTCGGTCGTTATTGGCTTTGGCCGAGGCATAGCGGCTGAGGTGCTTGCACTTACAGTTGCACTATTGTGGGCTAGTGGGAACGGTCGTGCGCTGCTTGGCGCCGACAGCGGCACATACCTCCTTAGGTACCTACTTAGGTATGTATGTAAATGCAGGGAACTTACCTTAGGTAATACTGTAAGTATGTGCCTTATGTACCTAACCTATGTATGTGCCTCTTTTACATAAATGGCCTTGCCCTGCGATGCCATGAGAAGCTACGGAAGCCCACGAACGACTCCTGCAGAGTGGATTACGGGCCGTTGTTCACTTTCACATGCTTGGTGGCGTCGCGCGCTCGACCCACGGCCGGCCGCGATACGCCCACCTGGAATCTGGAAGCCTGGCCAAGCAGCAGCCGCACATGGGTTCCGTCAGCACTGCGTCTTGACGTAAGTATCTCTGAAAGCCATGGCGTTTTGGGCGGATTTGGCATCCACCCCGTAATTCGTGATCAGCAAGGACCAAAGATGATAGCAGCAGGTCTCCGAAACGTAGATGTAGGTCTCGATGGCAAACCTACAGCCCTCCGGCGGGCACACCGCCAGGGATCAGGCAAATCATTTTATCTCATCTCATGAATGTGCCGGATCCGCCCCTTTCCCTGCTGGATCGGAAACCGGAGCTGCGCCCTGGTTTTTAAATTGACGCTACCTGAATCAATAATCGACTGTTAGTCGGTCAACCATTCTGTTCCAGACTCGTTATGTCATATATCAATTCCACAGAAGTGACTTTGCAAACTCGTCTCTACTGCGATCCTGTATTTGCATGCCGCCCCTCCCTATCTTTCCCGCGAATTTCACTGTACCTGCTTCTGCTTCGAGCATGCTGGTTTAAAGATTGGTTTCCACCATGGGCGATAATGTTGAGCAAGACCATGCTGGCCCGCCGCCGTCTGGTGCTTCCGCTGCTCACGCCGCCGTCCAGTTTGCGCAGCAGTCCGAAAAGCTGTCGCTGAGATTATCAGAGCATTCCGAGCGCCCAGACTCAGCTGCCGTCGAGGCGCAATTCGTGACGCCCCAGGATCCAGTCATCATCACCGCCGACGGCCACCGATTACCTGGTCCTCCACTCCGCGAAGCTGAGAAGTTGAATGCGCTGAAGAAGGGGCTCCATGGCGAGTCAGCCGACCCTACTGGCGAAAACGATCACGCTTTATCAAGTGTGACTGCTCAAGAGACATCGGGAACAAGATTGCTCTCCATACCACACGGCACGACTGGTAAATCAATTCAGAAGTCGACTTCGCAGGGGTCATTATCATATTCCACACCACCATCTCACACGAATCCCTTGTTCCCCCCATTACCACTCTACGGGCCACCTTCGATACTGCGCGACCTCCAATGTCTGACCTTTAGAGTCTCCTCATTTTTCCTCAGCGCCGGATTTCTGGGTGTCATTGTACTGGGCTCCTTGTTCACCAGCCTACCTCCATTGTGCATGAGAATATTTTCGCGATTGACTCTGCGAAACCCAGATACGTCTAGACCATTCTATGAAGAAGAGGCTCGAAGGAAGAACCTGCGTCAAGAACAAGCCAAGGCTTGGAAGAGAAGAAAGTCTTTCAGCGGGAACACGGTTCACCAAGATCAAGAAAACTCACCCAGTAATGACGGATACGCACCAACCGAAGGTGGGCCGGATCCTGTTATCTGCGATGTCGGATATTATGCCCGACGTGTCGGGCTTGACATGGAAGAGTTTCAAGTACAGACTGAAGATGGATTCGTTATAGACTTGTGGCATGTCTATGACCCCAAAGAGTATACACGATTAGATGAGTCCGAGAGGACATACCGAGGACCCGAACTATTCACTGGCGAGAATAGAAAGCGACTCAAAGATCCAACCCAAAAACGCAAATTCCCCGTCTTGTTGATGCACGGCTTGCTTCAGAGCTCTGGAGCTTATTGTGTCAACGACGATGATTCGCTGGCGTTCTATCTTTGCAAGTCTGGATACGATGTCTGGCTTGGGAATAACCGGTGTGGCTTCAAGCCCAAACACGTCTTGCTCGAATACTCCGATCCACGAATGTGGGCATGGAATATCCGGCAGATGGGTGTCTTTGATTTATCCGCTTTGGTTTCTCGAGTTCTCTTCGAGACGGGCTTCGAAAAAGTTGGGCTGATCTGCCATTCTCAGGGTACAACACAGACGTTTGTAGCCCTTGCCAAAGAGCAGCGACCAGATCTGGGCGAAAAACTGACAGTTTTCTGCGCGCTGGCCCCTGCTGCTTATGCAGGACCCTTGATTGGAAAGATGTACTTCAAGTTTATGCGCGTCATCTCGCCGGGTCTCTTCAGGCTCATGTTCGGCATCCATGCATTCATACCCATCATGATGACAATGCATGGCATCTTGCCTGCTGGTTTCTATGGCTGGCTTGGCTACAAAGTCTTCAGCTTCATGTTTGACTGGACCGATGAGCGCTGGGATCGTGGACTGAAAGCTCGGATGTTCCAATTCGCACCGGTGTACGTGAGCGCCGAGTCGATGCGCTGGTGGCTGGGCAGGGAGTGCTTCGCCAAACATAAGTGCATCCTCTCCACGAAGGAAGAGCTACACAGCGAAGAAAAAGAGGACGAAGCTGATGCACCTCTGGGGAATCCGAGTGGCTCGCGCAGAGACTCGGTGCTGTCGCAGAACCACAGGGCCCCAGAGCAACTACACAAACGACGACCAAAGGGCTCGACGGCGTGGTACAATGAGCAGATCTGTCCGTTTGCCTTGTGGGTGGCTGGCAACGATGACCTCGTGGACGGGGCCAAGCTCTTGCGCCGATTCGAGCGCGGGAGAGAGCCGCATGTGCGCGTGGTCCACCAGAAGGTGATTCCCGAGTACGAACATCTCGACGTCATCTGGGCGATGGACGCCGTGGATCAGATTTTCCAGGAGATCCGAGAAGTCTTGTGGAAGACGTGCAACGTCCGCGATCAGTGCCGGGTGCCAAAGGGCTGCGAGAATGTTGCCGCTTGGACGGGGCAGGGGAAAGAGGCGAGGAGGAGCATGGACGCTGATCAATCAAGCAGCGACTTGTCGCCTTAATGTCTAATGGTCATCGACCCCTGGGTTTTATTTGGGGGACGGTATGAGGTAATGCGTTTATGATTTGGATATCATCCTCGTAAGAAGGGTTTGGTGCTTCACGAGTAACAAGATGCATGGCATACGCAAGACAGGATGAAGGGCATTGGATACACCTGTACAGCTACATATATTGGAGTTTGGTTTTATTGTATTTCTTGGACTAGGAGTAGCATAGACGTCTTGTTTCACGGACCGTTCTGACCGTCGCAAGCTAGGAATACTGGACAGTTATTCGCATGCGACTCGTTGGGTATGAACGCGACACGCTCCCACCATGGCCAGTTTGATATGTCCTATTGCGTTGACCCGGCTCGCCCTACTATTCTCGTTCGATACGAAAGACAAGACAGCATCTGGGGGGAGGTGTCTGGACGAACAGAATGTAGTATGTTTCATCGTAGCAAGATGCAGGTGGGAAACCAGCCGGTAAGGAGAGGAGGACCTCATGAATGTCCGGCGCTGACCCAAGTCTACTAATAAGTAGGTACTAACTACATGACCTAATCTTACCAGACTCGTCTAAAAGAACGGTGGCTTTGCGCACCCCAGGATTCCCCGCAACGGCGGCTGAGAAGCCATCTATTCCTGCTTAGTAGCGCGCTGGTTGGACTCGGCTTGGAGTTGGCAGATTTGGGACAAGCGTGGAGGCATGTGGAGATAGTAAGTACCTACACGGGTCGAGCCAAACCCGCGAGAAGCCGTGCTGTGAGCGCGGCTACTGTCTAACTGTAGGGCATTCCGGCCACTCTCCGGCCCTGCTCCGATCGAGGGAGTTTCGCAGGTCGCGAGGCGACTCCTCGCGGTATGGATCCTTTTATGGATATCTGGGTAGACAGCTCGGCATCTCGGTGAGCGGCCCACCTCTGTGACCATTGTCCCCAACTCCCAACTCCCTTGGTAATTCACGCTGTACCTCATTGGCAGATTGGCGACTTATTACTCTTCCTCTCCCTTCTGCGTCTCGCTTATGCACATCCAACATCACTCCTTCGCACTTCCGTTCAGTCAATAATCATCCCTGGTGCCGCCTCCACTGTCTTTATGTTAGGGGTCTCTTGCGAGGCAGTAATCATTGTAGTTGGACTGTTGGACTGTTGGACTGGACAGCTGCTGCATAAACCCGCCGTCACCATCACAACGTCGCCATGCCCACAAACTCATTACACCAAGATCTAGATATCCCGAATCTAGATCTCTGGACGTTTCTGTTTGAGAGGAAGGACAAGCCATTCCCCGATGACAAAGGTACAGTCTATCGCAATCACACGCATAAAGAACTCCCCAAATCGTGTCTTTCTTGCTAGGCTTTATGTCTCGCGAACCGTTGGATTGGGGATCGACATTGAACCCGCTGACCACATGTACAGAAATCTACATAGACCCCGACACCAAGCGCTCATACACATGGGCTCAAGCCAAGTCAACAGCGCTCGCGTTTGGAAAAGGGCTCCGATCTCAATGGGGTTTCAAGAAGGGCGATGTGCTGGGCTTCTTCACACCCAATAGCATTGACTATGCGCCTGTCTTCTTCGGTGCTCACTGGGCCGGCGGTGCGGCTTCCACTGCCAACCCAACATACACGGCCAAGGAGCTCGCCTTTCAGATGAAGGATTCCGGCGCCGTCGGCATCGTGACCCAGGTACCCATGCTGCCCGTCGTTCTGGAGGCGGCGCGCGCCATCGGCATGCCCGAAGACAGGATCATCTTGCTGGGCGACGCGCGAGACCCGCAGGGCAAGTTCAAGCACTTCTCGGAGATCCGGGACACCGGACGGCATCTCCTGCCCCTGGGAGGGTACTCGCAGGTGCGCGTAGACCCCAAGACCGACGTCGCCTTCCTCGTCTACAGCTCCGGCACGACCGGCCTGCCCAAGGGCGTCATGCTCACGCACCGCAACATCGTCGCCAACCTGCTGCAGCTCGAGTTCATCGACCGCTTCAACGGGCTCTACCACGCCGGGGAGCCCGACGGCCAGGGCGACAAGCAGCTCGCCATCCTGCCCTTCTTCCACGTCTACGGCCTGTCGTGCATCGCCCTCGCCGGCCTCCGCATGGGCCTGCCCGTCGTCGTGCTCCCCAAGTTCGACCTCGAGCGCGCCTGCCGCGCCATCCAGGACTACCGCATCACCTTTGCCTCCATCCCGCCGCCCGTCGTGCTGGCGCTGGCCAAGCACCCCGTCGTCGCCCAGTACGACCTCTCCAGCGTCAAGTGGCTCAACAGCGGCGCCGCGCCCCTGGGCCGCGAGCTCGTCGAGCAGGTCTGGGACCGCCTCAGCATCCCCGTCATGCAGGGGTACGGCCTCTCCGAGACCTCGCCCACCCTGACCAAGGCCGTCATCGCGGACTGGAAGCGGCACAACGGCGCCGTCGGCAAGCTCCTCCCCAACATCACGGCCAAGATCGTCGACCTCGAGGGCGCGGAGCTGCCCGCCGGACAGGAGGGCGAGCTCTGGGTCACGGGCCCGAACGTCTTCCCGGGATATTGGAACCGGCCAGAGTTGGCAAGCGATACCTTCAGTACCGACGGGTATTTCCGGACGGGCGACATCGGGTACTTTGACGACAAGGGGAATCTATATATCACAGACCGGCTGAAGGAGTTGATCAAGTATAGTGAGTAAACCTTTCTTGTCCTTATCCTTCTTTTTCCTTTTTCCTTTATCCCTTTCACCCTCCCCACGCTCCTCCTCATCCAAGTTCCACGGATTTCATTCACTCACAAAACACCCCAGAGGGCTTCCAGGTCGCGCCCGCCGAGCTCGAGGCCACCCTGCTGGGCCACGAGGACATCGACGACGCCTGCGTCATCCCGGCGCACGACCGCCAGCGCGAGACCGAGGTGCCCCGCGCCTACGTCGTGCTCAAGCCCGGCCTGCCGCGCGACGAGGCCAAGGCGGCCGAGATCGTGGCCTGGCTCGACACGCGCGTGGCCCAGCACAAGCGGCTGCGGGGCGGCGTGCGCTTCCTAGACGAGGTGCCCAAGAACGCGAGCGGGAAGCTGCTTCGGCGCGTGCTGAAGGACTTGGCCAGGAAGGAAGATCGCGCCGTGGGGCCCAAGTTGTAAAAGACGGCTTCGGATGCAGAACGTGATCGACGATAGCTGCGTCGACTATATACCTATATAGACGGAACGAATGTGTGGGTAGCGTTACCTGAACAGTCGGTGGTCTGCATTTGCTCGATTCTTTTGAGAGCAATAAAGATATGAAGAATAGAACAGCATACCAAAGACAGAATGATATCATAGCGTTCACATCTACTCAAACTTTGCTCTATTTGAACTTCTTCTTTACAACGATATTTACATCCGGTACCAATCGTCCTTTTACAGTAATCTATACAAATCTACCCTCATCGAGTGGAGTATGAGCTTTCGTTCGCACGCAGTTTTACGGCGATTCCAAACATCTCTGTCGATGTGAGCCTTAGGACACCAAGGCAGCTGGTGCAGTTCTCTCCATCTTTGCAACACGCCCCTTCTTTGCCCAAGAGCGGGAAGCCGAGGCATATCCTCCTGAATGTCATCCCAGAAGCTTTCCGAAGCACCCTGAAACCCTTCTATCGTCCTTCAACCCAGCTTCTCGCACTCCTCCAGCAGCTTCTCGACACTAAACCCGCCACCCCCTCGCCCGAACTCCTCCAACAACCTCCTCTTCCCACCCAGGGTGCCGTCCGCGCCGCGGCCCTCCTCGCCATAGAACCGCTGCAGCAGCATGACGAGCCACTGCGCGTCCGCGACGCTCGCGCCGCGGCCCTCGACCACGCTGCCCGCCATCAGCACGACCCCCTGGTTCTCGGGGCGCGAGAGCCCCACGCCGGAGCCGGCCCCCTCGTCATCGACATAGTGCGTGACGCTCGTGTGCGGCTGCGCCCACTCCCCGCGCGCCTTGTACTCGGCCAGCTGCGTGAACAGCACCGTCGCCGTGCGGCTCGCGCCGTCGAACACCCACTGCAGGAAGTGGATCTCGGCACCCTGCTCCGCCCGCGGCACCGGGAGCACGAACGCCGGGTGCGCGCGCGCCGTCGCCTCCAGCGCCGCGTACGTCGCGCTCGGGACCGTCGCGCACAGCGAGTTGGCCGAGGACGCGTGCCGCAGCCGCCAGATCGCCGTAAGCTCCTTGAGCGGGAGCGCGCGCGCCTTGGGCAGGTCGAGGATCTCGGACAGGGGCTTGATGGGCGCCTTGCCGGACGCGGCGTCGCGGACGGCTTGGGCGTCCCTTTGCGTCGGGGTGTGGGGTTGGGGTGGTGGCGGCCGTGTCGGACTCGGCTGGCTGGTCTCACTCTGTCCTTCGGTGTTGTTGTGGTTTGGTTCGGCGTCTGCCAGTAGCGCGTCCAGCCCCGGCACCGAGATCTGGTCGCGGCGCTTCTGCTCTTCGATTTTGTCCTTGTATGCCTCCTTCAGCCCCTCGATGTTGCCATGGCCCTCGGCGCGCGCCTTCGCATCCAGCTTCTCGCGGTATTTCTCCGTCACGCTTCGCCTCGCCGCCTGTGTCGCAGACAGGAATCGTACGTCGTGGACAGCGGCCCAGCGACGCTGCCATCGCGGGCAGAGGAACGGCTGCCGGCCAATCAAGGATTGAAGCGGGCGGAGGGTGGTGTGCAGGCGCGTAGCCATGATGCAGGATTTGGCGTTGGTGAAAGGGGTATACGTTTCCGGGTCACTGACAGCGGGTAAATCGTTGTCTTCGATGTATTGCAGTGGGCTCGTATGAGCTAACCCGGCAGCGAGGAACTTCTCAAGCTCACCCGCTGGGCTATGATAGGTCTCCGACGTAAATAAAGGTCAACGTTGAAATTTCGGTGTGGATGACGAAACATTCATCGTTATCGCAGGAGATCGAAAAAAAAAATTGGAGAGCTATGGCGGGTCTCGCTCGACCCGGGGTTGGCAGTCACGATATGGCGGGGCACTTCCCGGATTCTATTTTGAGACAAAACTGAGTACACATGTACCCATTTCGCTGAGAGGGATCATTCGAGATGCCAACCTCGAAGACAACAATGAATCCTCTTCCTTATTCATTGGGTGGGGGAAATAAAGATAGTGTAAAGTAGCTTGCCTCGAATATAGTTACTCGGCTCCCGGACATCTACGTGTGCAGGTATGACAGAGGCTTCCTGGGAAGTCTTCCCCCTTATATAAGGTACCTACTGTGAAGAATTGACATATCTCTTGTGAACTATGTATCCAGGTTCAAACTGAGACATTTGACCCCAGCTCTCATCAGCATGCCACGTACCTGTCTACCTCCGTACTTGTCCACCACCAACGCCCGACTCCCAGCCCAAGCCAACCCTTGCGCGGATGCGGGGAATCCATGCTCCGGACAGCGTTGACCTGATGGGCATCAATAGCAGCGGAGTACGGTAGGTACCTTATTAGTCACGAAAAGTACATGAGTATTTGGGGATGGCCTTGGATCGTGGACGTGATTGTTTCGCTTTTATCCTTCTAACATCATTCACTCCATCGTCTGCCTAGGTGAAACCGCCAGCAATCGAAACGACACCACGGATCACCGCAAATCAATCTATTGAAAGACTAGGTAGTGGTGATGATGAGTTTCTTTTTTATTAAGAGAACTGCTCGAAATACAGCCAAACGAGCGCTAATACGGATTGACAGCTAATGAATACAGCGTACAGCCTCAGCGACACCGCCTTGACGGCATCCACCTTCGCAAATCCTCCGCTCTAGGTCTATCGCCCACGAAAGGGCAAGACTGTCTATCTCTTGTGAGATCATGTATAGATCTCAATCTCTAGGTCTAATTCTTTTCAGACATCTATTCCTTGCCAGCGAAATCTGGCTTTCATCTATCAGGGTATCTCTTTCTCAGTGGTGGCGTGTGGTGATTCCCACTTAAGCCGTGGGCTTGAAAACTATCTGCTCGGTGTCGGGCTTGAATGGGACGCCAAGCTCGAAGAGCTTCGTGATGACGGCACTGAAGTCCTTGAAGAACGCATCGTTGTCCTTGGCGTACTTCTGAACCCAGGGCTTCATGGCCTTGTCTTGAATAAGAGCATAGTCGGCGGGCAGCATCATCAGAGATTTACTGCCTTGATCCTGAAACTGAGCAGGACCGTCCCACTTGCGCTTCGACCACTTCTCTTCGAGCAGAAGGCGATAGTAGTCGTTGGTGAGGACGGTGGGAGAGAAAGTCCAGGGACCATCGAACCCGCTTCGGTCAGTGTGGCATCTACCAAGAGCATGGGCACCAGCCAAGGCTACGATCTCCTGATCATTGAAGCCCATGCGGTAGAAGATGTCGCGAAGGTGGTTGGAGCCCTTGGCACCATCTGGAAGACGCCCATCAGGAGTGCAAGCAGCGAGGTCCTTGTCGCTTCGGCCAGGTCGCCATGGGATCTGAGGACCTTGCATCTCTTGCAGAGCGCACACTCCGGCTAGGGTCCACAGATCACTATATGTGATCCAAGGAAATTTGGCTGCAATCGTGTGTTAGCTTCCGCGACAAAAGGTGATTGAGCATTGCGCCGCAGCGGCGGATGTAATTCTGTCGGATTCGCCTGTGTGACGAGCAGCTGGTTGATATTCGGGGCAGCGGGAACTTACCCTTGACAGGCTCAAGGAAATCTCGAGCGTGCTTCAGGCCAGCATTGGCTCCATGGTCGCCCTCGGGGGCAAATCGCATGGTGGCTCCGTTGCTACCACCAGTCCCAGTTTCCTTATCATAAGTACCACTGGCGTGCCATGCGAGACGGACGAGGACAGGGCCGTAGCTGCCATCGTCATAGTCGTCCTTCTCCTCTAGGCGACCAGCGATCTCATTGTACACCTTCTGGTAGTCAACCTTGGTGGGGACAAAGACCTTGGTCGACGCCGAGCCTTGGTTGTACAGGTAGAAGCCGCCTGCACCGACTACGGCAGCGCCTGCGAGGTACACGAGGCTCGAAGAGCCCGGCTTCTGGGGTGGCTCAGAGGAGTAGAAACGGCGGCCGCCCTGGCGGAAAGCTTGGCGAGACGATGTTGCGAAGGTGTTTCGGGCTGTGGTACGCAGAGCCACGCGGGCAAACTGGCGAGAAACAGTTGAGGCCGACATCTGCGACAACATCCAGTCAGCTATGGCGTCGCACAACACCGTCCCAAGAGATATGCAAAGCAGGTTACAAGAGCTTCGGGGGGTAAAGATAAGGGGATGGGCAGATATGTGCTTACCTTTACCGCTTGAGGTTGAACAGTAGACACAGAACAGTGTTGCTGAAATCACAGGGGAAAAAAGGAGGGAGAAAGACGTTAGATGCTCCGGAGGAGATAATAAATGAGTAAAAGTTCGAGCTCTCGCCGCCGTGTCACCCGTTTCAAACGGGTTGTTACTTTAGTCAGTCGAAGAGCGCGGATGTATTAGTTGACCAATCTGGACCCTCTCATTGGCCACAATGCCCTTCTCTACGATTCCACCACGTTTAGAGTCCACAGTGTGTTGAAATGCCTACGCCCCATGGACAGGTATCTTTAGCAGGCAGAGGTGGACCCTTTTTACGATACACGGCCTCTAAGTGTCTGGGATGACGCTGCGTCGGGCAAGTCAGGAACGGTCCTGCTCCTCGGCCTGCTGTACCTTTCGGTAGCCCTGGACCCTCCACCTTCGGCGTGCCTTGCCCTTCACCACCCACCAGACCCTCCGCTGTAAGACAATGGCCCCATCCTGGCCTCTTAGGGCCCAGATATCCGCGCAGATGTCCCAGTGACATGTCCGCATTTCGTCCGCATCTTGATATTGCCTCGCGGCGGGTGGCGGGCATCTTTCCAACCACCACCTAGAAAATTATCTTACATACTCTATGACTCTATTGTCATCTGCTCGAAGACTCCTGGTCAACGACCCCCAAGATCGCGTCAGTTCTCAACGCCTATATCGGAGGTCGGAAACTAATGCTAGCCGTAAACCCTGCACGTATCGGTATATGACTCGTGAGGCTGTCGCTGCAGAAGCGTACCGGTAGATATCCTCGTATCCAAGCAAGCGAAGCTAGTCCCCGTAGACCCCTGGGCCGACGAACTTGTCGCCATTTTCCGAACCCGCGGTTCGGCGAATATCGTTCTGCCGCTTGTCTTCCGCGTCCACCAATTCCCTTTGCTGCATCACAGGCCGCTGCAGGAAGTACCTACAGGAGCCGCACACCCTCCAGCTGCAGCAGAAAGCCAACTTTCAGTCCCAAGAGCAGTAAGCATCTAGCCTTGGAATGGAAGCATGTGGTCCCCTATCGGCATACATTACCTAGTGGAGGGATTTTTACCTCCGATTCTCCCAGATCTAAGCTCTGGTACCTCCACGGTAAATCAATTCATGTTTATCCGCAAAGCTGAGCAATATTCCATGTACAGCGATTTGTGATTGGTTGCCTTACACCAATAACCAAAGACCAGTCTTGCAATGTCATTTCTTCTTTTTGTGTTTAGGGACTAGCTACTTGATACATCTCACATATACTCTTCGTGGTTGCGTTAAGACTCCAGTTAGGGAAATCTCCGCCATTAATGTAATGAATCTCTGAACGCCATGTTCCCCCATTGCACACGAAGCACCCCATGAGCCTTGACAAAAATCGTGGCAGCTGAACAGTATATCGCATTATCGCGAGACTGTGGAATCACTTGCACACGCGAGAAAATGCTAGCAGAAGAAGAATGCCACAGACACGTCCGTATACACCTGTCACGACTCGTTGACTCTTGACTATCATCGCGCCCAACTTAACATCAATAGCACCTGAGCCGTACTAGCAGGCTTCTGCTGATTGCGCTCACTCAAAGGGTGCATTGCCTTGAGCACTGACGTCAGGCTCCATGTAGTATTCATAGTAGGCAGGATATCGACTTTCTGCCTTGACTCTCGTTGTTTCATCTAAAGGAGCTCTCGGTTGGCCATTTTCTTTGATCGCAGGCTTATCCATAACAGATACCGAAGCAGGACTATGGAAAGATGTCAGTATGGTGTGATATGTTAATATGCGTCAGAGGAATGCTCACCCGTAGATTTCGCGATCGATGTCAAGGAACAATTTCATCGCTTCTTTGCCACCACGGTCTTGAAGGTATGTCATGTAAATCAAATACAATTCCTTTTTCGCCCCCGCAGAGATGCGACTCTTGGAGAGGAGCTCGTCAAAGATCCGCTTGACACGCTCAGCATGTTGGGACTCAAGCTCCGAATTGGTAGGCTGCTCTAGTTCAAAGTCTAGCCATTTTGACCAAAAGTGGCGGCTGTCAGCATACCACTGGACATTTTTGGTAAAGACCGTTCGAGCCTCGTCGACCGATCCCTTGATCTTCCACAGTAGATAAGCCCATCGTGTGACCAAGACAGCCTTCGTGAAGATGCTGACTTGTTGTGCGTCAATCTGCGCCTTGTATATCTGAATGGAAGCATCGAGGCCATTTTGTCTTCGCTCTAAATTAGCCCAAGACACGATGGTTTCGACAGAATCGGGCAACTGCATCAGAATCGCCTCATGGATATCTCGAGCTACCCCAACGCGGCCGCTTGCCTCTTCGAAGTAGGCCCATTGCAGTCTAACACCTGGTCGGCTTACGGGGACAAACTGTGTAGATGCCCTCATATAAATATGTCGAACTTCTTCCTCCTTGCCTTCTTGTGCCGACATCCATCGAGCATATCGGAGCCAGAACTCGTCATAGAGAGCGCAAGTGACTAGGCAACGTTCGTACAAAAATGTTGTACGGGTAAAATCGCCCTGGCCTTCCTCGAAATCCAGGTACTTGCGCCAGTTCGCGATCTGCGAGTTCTCTAGCTCTGTGACATGGAAATAAGGGCGCTTCACTTCGGCCTCGTATGTCCATCGCTTAGTCGTCTCCTCTTGGGTGCGCTGGAAGACTTCATAATACATGCTGTCGATCTTGGCCCGAATGTCCCGTTCAACCTCAAGTTCAGCCCGCTGCATGCCCCCATACGCAGCTGCCTCGGCATTGACCTCTGAACGGAAACGATCGAGGGTGTCTGGCGGGACGAGTTCCTCAATAGGTCGACTGTGGGCCAATTGTCGAAATCTCTCAAAGTACCGAGCATATTGATGCATGGGAATGTGTATGACGCGTTGGAGGATAGCAAAAATCTTGTCTTGGGCTTCTTGGCGCTCTTCATATTCGATGTACTTATCCCAGAAAGGATGTGCGAGGAAATCTAGGCCGACACAGGTTGCAGCTCGGTCAAAGAGTCTGAAAATCGATGTCAGCGGGAAAACAACCGAGAAGAGGGGGAACGGGGAGGGGAGGAGGGTAGATGGGAATGCAAATACAGGAAGGGAAACATTGTGTGGCAACTGATCCAACTCCAAATCAATCCGTCTCAGGCGTAAGAAGTAGATAGGTTTGCGACGTGCAGACTGGAGGCCAGACATTTGGCTTGTAGGAATCCAAGGTCTGATAGATTTTGTGAGAAAGTTTCCAACATGACAAGGATGTTGTTGGCATCTCTCACCGTCAGGAACTCGAATGGTCATGGGCAGCATCTCGGAATTGTGATGGACTAGGGGCCGCGACTCATGTATTTTTGCGCTGTCGGTGGTACGGTTAAAGGGGTAGGAAACTTCCTTTTGATACTTACTCTCTGACCAATTGGGGGGTGTGAGTGGTTTCCATCTTGAAGGAGCAGTACGAAGCCCAAAGATCGACGCAGTTTGTTATGCTGGCGCATCCACGCTCGTATATCATCTCGGCCGATTCGGGGCCAGAAATATTGAACTCGAGGTCGGCATATTTCTTCCAATAGCCGAAGAGTAGCGGAAACTTAAGCAGGAATCGATCGTAGACGTCGCGTAGAGTGGCAAGCGCCTGGGGGCTAGAGTTCCTGTTCAGGCCGCCCTCTTGGGCCTCGCAGGCGCGGATCAGCTTTTCCCACGACTCGAAGTTATCGGTATCAGTGTCCTATAGGCGCAATTAGCAACGAGACCTGTTGAAATAGCATGCCGCGCAGGCGTAAAGGGAGAGTGCGTACAACTTCCAGGGTCAACTTCTGGATTTCAGCGTTGTCCTCGTCAGAGGCGCCGAAATGGTTGAAGTCAGACATGGCGAGGGATGAATGCGCGTAAATCGCGAGGGCGACAGAGGTGATCGGCGATGGATCTCAAGCTTATATTACAATATGCGCAGTACACAGTGTACTGATGGAAATGACCAAAATGCAGTGAGTGGTCCGCGAGGTGAGATGGCGCAAGGCTGAAGAGGGAGCGAAAGCTTGGATAAGAAATGGCCAATAGATCTTTTCCCTATCGGGTAAAGTGAGATAAGAATAAAAGGCTATTGGGGGCTTCCAGGCTTGTCTCCTTTGCGAAAAATCTTCTGAAGAAGGGCAATGGAATGGCTCAATGTCAATTGATGGGTGGCTCGGACCTCTGGATGAGATCCTCCAAGGCAGGCGCAGGTAAGGTGATGGCAGAAGGGAGCTCCCGAGGTGAGGTAACTGGAAGGAAACTCAGGTGGCTTGCGCGACGAAATTGAACTTTGCGATGGTAATAAGGCCATCCCATCTGCCCATCGGGTCCATCCATCCATCCATTACCTGCAGCTAAAAAGTCTTGAGCTGCAGCAATTTCTTGGGGCTTGATTGGACTGGTTGCTGAGCAAAATATGGGGCCTGCAGCCCATTTTACTTGACCTTATGTAAGGCATCCACTATGCAATTCTTCGCATTTTCGAGACCGTAGGATTTCAACGCGCCTTCAAATTCTTCTACAAGCCCGTAACTCACACCACTGTTTGCCTTTCACGAAGCACGTACGCATCCATGCTTGGTGCTCCATGAATGTCTGCGCGGAGGAGTCGAGATACCCCCAGTAATCAGTATCACTGGATCATCATCCATCTTCGAGACCAAACTCCAGTGGACTGACATGCTGAAAATTTCTCCTCCCGGAACCAGAAAAAGCATATCCTGACCATTACAGCGAAACGGATTGTAAATGGTCACGCGGGCTGTGCAATGCTCGCTACTCGAGAATGCCCCATGATTGTTGTCAACTGGTCGTCTAGCTCGGGGTTCCTTGACCCATGACTTTCCTCTCCTCTCCTCTCAAGGCCTTTCCTTTTGTTATCCTATTTATCATGAGAATATTGAATCACAAGTTCTCAAGAACTCACAAAACCAGTCACATCTACACGTCTCCTGTCCCCTCTTCACCGATTCTGTTCCTATTCTACACACGTTTGCTTGGGAAGCTGGCCTATGATGATACTCCAAAAAAAAATCTATGATAGGAAGAGGGATATTCCAATATGGAAAATGATCTCAAATACCTAATCTGAGGTCTGGATGCTTCCAAGTGTCTCTTTTCCATACGTTGTACCCCCTGTGTATAACGTGTTTAGGTAACACACTCATACTCGTCGTCTTTTCACTGATTAGCAGGGGAAGCCGAGGCTTAACGGCTAATAGATCTGACGATGTTTTTATCATTTACGTCAGAAGCATTAAAGTATGGATAATGATGGAAATTCGGAGTGCTATTCGCTGTGCATTGATATGGTCGTGCGATTCCAGCGGCAGCTCATGAATACTCGAGACGTCGGCGTTGCTTGGTTCACACAAAATCCACGAGGGTATGGAGGCTTCCCAAGTAAACAGCGAAACCTCACTACTCCCATTTAAACGCTTATATGTGCTATCTATGTTGATGATGATCATCTGCAAGTCTCGAATCAGACCCTCAAGGACCAACGCCATGAGGGGGGGATCTTGGCCATAACGCTAGTAAACCACATCCCGCCAAGGTTAATAAAACAAATACCGTCTCTTTGGAGCGATGCCCAAAGTCAATAGCGTGATTTGACAAAGTGAAGCCATGCTCGCGAGCCTATCGAACTGCACGGGGCCAATGTTCCAACGATGAGTTCGTAACCATAACGCCATCCCAGGGAGGGAACTGGGTATTTCCAACAGTAATATTCGAATGAATACAAAGAAAAGGATCGGTAATCTTGCAGGCCATCAAGGCTTAGACGGTCCCGGACTTGACGGTCTTGACTTCTTAAGCAGTCTCGCCGCCCGCTCCAATCTCTCCGCCTTCTCCTCCAGCCCAAGAGCCGGCTTTCCTCGCCCATCTTCACTGGACATGAGCGACCCGACCGACCCCTCACCCTCACCCACACCCCGTGTGTCAGGCCTCAATCCTGAGTACATTTCCGTGGCGCCTTTGACCTTGTCACTTGTCGGTTCGGCCATCTTTTCTGCACGACGAGGCACTTTGAAGATCTTGGATGCCGAGTGGAAGATCTTGAGCTTACCGCTCCTTTGCTTCTCAGCTGGGAGGGCGTTATCGGAATTAAGATGGCCAGGCCATGCTATCCCACTTCCATCTTTACTAAAAGAGACGTACATTACGTCGTCGACAGGTAAGGAGCAGATAGGACAATCCTTGCCCTCGTCTCTTTCCGCCAGCCTGCTACTCCTTTCGCTTTCAGTAGAAGCTCCGCTTCGATTGCTTGTCGTTCTCTCTAACTTCGTCCTTGGCAGTAACTTGGTACGTAGCTGGCCTTTGTACCGACTAAAGAGACTCTCGGAACTATCCTCCGGCGCCGTGCTAGACGCCGAAGCAGACTCTGCGGCGGTTACGGCCTCGTCTTTGTCGCCCCTCGCCGACTCGGTCCGCCGTTTAGCCGTCGATGGTTGCGACGAGGCCGGTGCCGAACACACACAAAACTTCTGTGACGATAAGACCTCGGTCCGCCACACTTCGATGCGGTCAAGCTTAGCGATCTTATTCGCCCGCCGCTCTGAGGAAACTGATTCCGACATAATCTACCTTTCGTCCCAGCTACCTCGACTTCTTCTAGTTCCGCTATGGTGCGTACCGTGATGGTATGTAGTGAAAGTCGATATAGGAATGCCTACAGGGCGACGTCGCCACCAAGCTAAATCACACGAAGATCGGTTCTCGATAGCTCGTTGGAGTAACGTCAACCCGCCTGAGGTGAATCCAGCTCGTCAAATCCAATGTAGAAGTAGTTGAATCGACGGCGAGAAGGTGAAATGCAGACTCAGAGAAAGGTTCTGTGCCGGCAGCCTGGTCGTGCCCGTCACATGCACCACACCATGTACCTAAACACGGGTCTGGTCGATCACCTGTCTCTGTCTCGCTCGGGCGGACAATTAAAGTTTAAGCCCCGACGGTGCGGTGGACCATCGTCCGTCCACTCAGCCTGACAATCGACGGTACAGCAAGGGGGAAGATACGCAAAGCCTGCAAGGCACACGGCGTTGTGCGGAAAAGCCGACCGTGTAGAGCTAGGACAGTGGAAGGGCCGGGAAACAATGACCATAAGTATTAGCAGCTAATCGGGCTCCAAGCTCAATAGGTGATGCTCGTTTAGAAGAAAATGCAGTTGTGTGTCTGTTTCAACGATTTGGTATGATGGATGATGGTTCGCGAGCCTCGACTTGTCAGGTGACGTCAAAATTGTGCCGTCGGCAGCTGTGGGCCTACACGCAAGCCACGACTCGAACCTGCCCGGCAAGGACGGCATGGCGTTCTCTTCAGGAGCAGGTGTCTGATGTAGAAACACACGGCTTAATTATGAGGCTTCACTATACTTAGATAAGGTAGGTACATGTGTACCATTGCGCACTGAGAACATCACTTAGTAGACCTTTCAAAGGATCACAACAATGACAAGCATTGGTTCGCGGTGGTAAGCTCAGTAGGCTTTTGCGCCATTTCAATACTTTAGATGATTCGTGCTTTTCTTGGGAGTCTTGCGCCTCACCCGCAAAGTATTTATCTAACTGATAGCAAGCGCTCCCTTTTGCAGTCGATTTCCTGCTCCCAGCTTTCAATCCCAGGACCCAGACCAAGCCGCTAGAGCCAACAGATCTGACTGCTGATTTACTTATGTACAGCGGGAACTTCAAGAATCAATCGCTATATCGAATCTTCTGAGCCCTTTAACTTCGTAGAACATCACGTCGCCTGCCATGATGTTTAAGTCTTGCCTACGGATTGGATAAAGACCTAGAAGTGAGTCAATCATTCCCAGCGGCGGCAGTATTCGAATATCGCATGCAATACTGAGTCCATCGTCAAACCTGAGCCTCAACTAGGTTTCAACGATTCCCAACCATTCATCTCAGTGGCAGTGTCGTCCCCGAGAAGATCAATGACAGGTTTCCTGGACGGCGGCGCGGGTTTGCGGATCGCCGGCGATGGTTGTTGATTTGGCCTAGTAGGTAGAACGGGCTTGCGTTCCCCAACACCGAGACCAGGCAGACCAATACGACCACTGGCTATCGAGCCTGAGACCGGGGCGGGATGAGCATCACTGACTTCAGCAAATGCCGACTGAGGTGGCAGGGTTCTGGTGCGATGCATGCCGCCAGTCAACGACCCCAAATTATTAGTCTCAAGCCTAGAGGCGAGGTTTGAAATATTACTTGATGTCTGGTGAGGGGCTTGCGGTCTGGGCGTTCGGTCTTCTCGTGGACTGAAACCGTTGTTCTCAGAAAGTGATGGACTACTCATCGGAGATGTAGAGGCCAAATGTGCCGGCTTCTTAGCCACTGGCGGAGGAGACCTAGAGTCACTTGAAACCTGCGAAGACGTCGACACGACTCTCGGCTGTGGTACGGGGGGGTGAGGTTTCGCCCTCGGGACAGGCTGGGGACTGGATGAGGCCGACCCTGACTGACCCATGTTTGTGACTGTCTGTCTTCGCGGGGGAGGCGGAGGCGGGGCCTCGTTCCTGTGACTTTGTGTAGGTGTCTGCTCGTCCATTATATTCATGCGCCCGACTTTAGCGGGCAATGTTGAAGGATCGAAAGGTGGTGGCAATTTCCTAGGTGCCGGGTTGGATGCAGATGTCGACTGAAACGCGGAGTGATTGATATGTTCATATGGTGAGCTTGAAATGGAGCTGAACGAGGATAGTCTGGAATTGGCTCGTGGTACTGCTACCCAGTCCGGCTCATCTGTAACATTAAACGGATTTGAAGGACGGCCAGGATTCAATACCACAGTGGCTATATCGCGACTTCCATTAGCAGACTTCGGGGGGGCGATGGCCGACTTTGCCATCTTGCCATTTTCAAGCCACCACCTCTGTTGATCGGAGCTGGCAGGTGGTAAACCTGGTTCGATAGGTTCATATCCGATCAGGTCTTCGTCGTCTTCCGAATCATCAGTGTCCAGAACAGTCGGTGTGTGACCGACCTCAGCCTTGCGCCGATCATAAAGTTGGCGGCTAATGTGCTCTCGGTGAGCCTCATCGATGATATTAACAGTACATTGAAATATTGCATAGACTGGGCGATGATCTGAGAATCGAAGAGGAGCCGAGTTGTACGCAAGCTGCCGAATATTCGTGCCTTTCCGCAGAATACGATCTGTCCAGGCCGGAATGCGCGCCTTTTCCCTGTGACGACATTGAATATGCATATGGTTTGAGTCAAGGGTGAATGTACTTACGATGTGTCGTATCTATCTGTTCCGATATCAAATTTATACGTCGGCATGAATGCGATAGGCGCCTCCGAGTAGTAGGGAAATGACAGGCCAGCAACCATCTGGAGGTTTAACTGCTTTTTGTTAGCTCCGTCGGGGTTACGATTCGGGGACACATACTTGATCGTTCTCATAGAGCTTCTCTAGATCCTGTCTCTTGACCAGGTCCATAGCTCTATCGTGAGATAAGCCAATGCGATAGTTGAAGTCACCCAGCCAGATGACGGTATCTGGAAAGCCTTAGCCAATGTGCTACTGCAGAGGAAGATAGAACACATACCGTGGTCATCGATACCCCTGTTTCTCTGAAACCTCAGGCCATGATGGATAGTGGCATAATCTCGATTCCTCTCTTCGTAGTTGGCAAAACCGGCGGCCAAGTGAGCAGTGACGAAGCACAACTGGGTATTGGCATAATCCATTCTGATAGCAACTGCACCCTTGTTGCCAGCGATGCCCGACATGCCAGTCTTCTTGACACTTCCTTCCACATTCTTGATCTTTGGAATAGCTGACGCTTTCACAAAAATACACAGAGCAGCTCCAACAAGTTGGCCACTCCTAAGAAGTACGTACTTCTCTCGTCCCGTTTCCTTGGCACGGGTATTTAAGGTTCTTTTGATAGCCTTCTCCCAGTCTTGCTTCCGAGTGGGATCGCTGTTCATGATTTGTTGGGCGCTCAGCTCGACGATTTCCTGAAACCCGACAGCGACTATCTCCGGATCTGCCGACCCAAGTTCATGGGGTAGAAGCCATGGGCTAAGATCATCATTGATCCCGCTGGTCTTTCCGTTCAAGTTAAAACTTCCCACCCACCTAGATGATGTCAGCGTAAAACAATGAACAGTCCTATGTACGAACGTACATGGTTATATTATCGGTCGACGAATATTCAGTCGTACGTTTGCTTAACTCCATAGATACGAAATCGCTAATTGGATCGAAGAGATGTACAGGTGCTTGGCCGACAAGCCTGCCCAGAAGCATGTCGATTGTGTTTTGCCTTGCTTTATCCGTGAAGTTGTTAATGTAGAGTCTCGTCGCACTCTTCCTCGCATCTGCAAAAGCGCCAGCTAGGGACATCTTCCCATGTCTCGTGAAAGACGACTTCAGAGCACCTGTACCAGCATAGATCCTTGAGAGCGCGTCGCCATTATCGGCCCACAGGGTCGAATGGCGCATCCAGAAATCTGATGCGGCATATTCTCCGCGATGACCTAGGAAAGCTTCCACAGCCATTTGGGAGATAAGGGTCTGGATCAAGTTTGTCCTATCCAAGCAGTCAAGACAATTTGTTCGAAACACTCCTTCCTGCTGAAGAACAACTACCATCCTGGTGTGGCTCTTAGCCGCTCCGTTCAAGTCGGCCGCGTCGTCCGTCTGCTCAGCTAGATAGTAAGCAAAGCCCTCGGCAGAGTGCTCGATATAGTGCCTGATCTCTCTAGCAGCTTCGTAACCCATGGCTTTGGTTTCTGCATGGAAGTCATAGTCCGTTTCGCGTAATAAAGCATGATCAGAGCCTTGCTTCCCCCCGAGGCGACTCAGTGGGCAATGTTGGACTCCATTGTGGTATAGGTGAGTGAGCTCCGCTTCTCCAGGTTTTGATTCGCTGAGAAGATTGACGATGTGTATTGCGCCGTATGATTGCTCCAGCTCGTCAAAGTGTTTGTTGAATGCAGGTTGCGTTCCATCCGTCGAGCGCGTGACAGTTATTTTCTGTTGGCCGGGGATGAGGCCAGCAGTCTGCTCCCAGAATACGGGTACGGAGCCCCGGACTTGTGCATAAGAGAAAAGAACTCCAGATGGGCTCCAGTAAATGGTTTCGGTCTCAACAAAGTTAGCCACATGTCCATCATCATCGATACCACGACTGTTGAAGCGTGTCCCGGCCCGTCTACATGACAGGCGGGAGATAACGGTTAAGTATGCAGGAAGGCCGGTTTTGGTGTCTCTTAAGGGCGCGGCATTCTGGGGTATGCTCATAGTCAGGCAGAATCCTCTCGTAGCAGAAGTCAGAATTCTGGAGGCATCGAGGGTTTCACGCTCGTGTGCCATCAACCGGGATCTAAACTTGACCAGGGGGCTGATCATGAAAGAATTCCATAGAAATGCGTCGTCAAAGTTGTCAATATCGAAGGTATCCGAATCGACCGGTCTAAGGTAGGATTAGCCATATGTCAACTCAACCAAATAACATAAAGTAAACCTGCACTCCTTAAAATAAAAAAAAGGCATTCTCTAGTGTACATAGATATACGAACCTATCCTGTAGCCTATTTGTCAAATCAAAGTCCGTACTGTAATAGAAGCTCCCATTGCTCAGCAACTTCTGGAGTTCTTGATATGGGTACTCGATCTCGCCTTCTCTGCGACCCAGACTCTGGCCGTAAGCAGAGGCCGAGTCAGCGAGCTCGCTATCGTATGTATGAAGGGAAATGACATGATCGTAGTCGGTGCTATTGAGGCAGAAGAACTCGACTGCCGATATCCGTTGGACGGTCTCGCTGGGTCGCAGAGTCGCAACCTGCGTCGCATGTGTAATGACGCACAGGAACACGTTATGGTCAATGGATACCAGCCCCAGTGTACCATAAATTGGGCGAGGAATAAGAGGTCGAAAGTCTTTAAGTAGGTTGTTGGACAGTGGAGAGAATTCTACCATGCATTTGGAAGTCAGACCCTCGCTGCCGCTTCTAGCTCGGGCTGGTGCGACAGAGGCCAGAGTGCCATCTGCGATGGCTTCGTTCGTGGTTGGACTGTATCGGAAGATCAGGGCATGCGTAGAGGTGACAATGGCAATGGCTCGGTGGGGATAATCTCGAATCAATAGCTGGCTGGACTTCTCAAAAGAGGGCTGGGACGTCGGTACGCTTTGAGGGTTCGAGGGGTATTGGTACTGATCCATGCTGAATAGCAGGATAGCGACAGCATGGGGTGTGAGTTGTTAAAGCGAAACACATGCTAGAAAAGGTTGTATTTACCCTCGGCGAGCTTGTAAGAACAGATACAGATAAAATGCCGAGTCTTTAAAACAAACAAGTTATAAGTAGCACAGAAGAAGGTTGCTAGTAAAAACAAGCACTTGGTGATTGTGTCCTTTCTTTGCCTGTGACGTTGTTGGTCAAGGCATTACCGCCGGCCGTAGGTAGGATGGTACCTAGAGAAGCCCACTTGGGCTGTTCAGGTCCGCTACCAGCCCTGTAGCCCGTAATTGATAAGCCAATGACCGGCTTACCAGGACTATTCCCATCCCGTTACATAGTACGGTCAGGCTGTCCAGGCAAAGTATCCCCTAGGCTGATGAGGCTGAGCGCATTCTTGAAGCTCTAAATGTAACATTTATATTACCTAATGTGCACACTGAAAGGCTGGATAGAGCGATGTGCTATGAAAGAAGCTATAGTTTATAACCATTTCACACAGTAGGAGGCAGGTGCATTAAACCAAGCCGGTTCCCCTCGTACTACATTTCCCAATGGCCAAGTACTTGGGCTCGAGCATTCTCATCGTGGCGTCATGCTGTGAATTTATTTTATTTCTGTGACTGGTGGTGCCTCTTGCAGACTTGCATGCAATGAGTGCATCGTGCAAACATCAGGTAAAAACTCTAGCTAGCTTATCGTACTGTCTGACTGAGACCCTGTAGTTCTTCGCAGGCCAGGGAAGGCTAGAGCGTGACCATACGCAGTTCTCTTGTGCATTGTTACAGAGACTGCCATGCAGTGTCTGAAGAGTGACCAAGTCCAGGGAACGTGCTATTGCTGGTAAAACGAGGAGAAGTGCAAATCTCTTAAGGGGGAAGTCATCAAAACAAGGAAAACAAGTTGTAAAAGAAAAATGTAAACACGGCGATCCTCAAGCCCTTATTCGCCCTGTATACATCGACTATGCATCTCAAAACAGCTTGAGTGGAAAGGTGATGATATTTGTCATGTAGAGGGACATACTATCAAATAGCATAGTCTCTACTGACGGGTTCTCGTAGGGTGAAAGCATCAAGGGAAATAACTGGCGCGCATCTTCCAGCTCTGCGTACAAACGCATTCCCATACCATTCTCCTGACCAATTGCCGCCGCCTAACCTCTGCCAGCTGGGTATCGATCGACCTGGACCTCAAAGAAAAGCCCACGAGACACGCAATTCAGCTGAGACTGGTATTTTTCCAAAGGAGAGCCGCTTAAGACTCGGTGGCAGGAGCAGCCTCCTCCTTAGGCTTCTCCGCTTCCTCTGCAGGCTTCTCCTCCTTCGGGGCCTCTTGAGCAGCGGCACCTTCGCCCTCGGCGCTGTCAGACGACGTCCACAGAGTTAAGTTGTCGCGGAGCAGCTGCATGATGAGAGTGCTGTCCCGGTAGGACTCCTCGGACAGAGAATCGAGCTCAGCAATGGCATCGTCAAACGCCTGCTTGGCCAAGTGGCAAGCTCGGTCAGGCGAGTTCAGGATCTCGTAGTAAAAGACAGAGAAGTTAAGAGCGAGACCGAGGCGGATGGGGTGGGTCGGGGTGAGCTCGGTCTGAGCCACGTCCGTAGCACTCTATGAAGTGTGTCAACTACTCTGTGCCATACTTTGGGAGTCATTATGGGTACGGTACTGACCTTGTAAGCCTCATGGGCGGCAGTGGCTGCAACCTTTCGCTTCTCGCCCGAGGCGAACTCAGCAAGATATCGGTGGTAATCACCCTTCCTACATTGGGAGAGAATGGATTAGATCTGATCATACAACGCGCATCGCAGCTGCATGGTGATCAGCGAAGCTTACATCTTGTGGTAGAAAACCTTGGACTCGCCAGTGGCAGCGTTGGGAATGAGGCTCTCGTCCAGGACATCGAGAACATCTTGGCAGACCTTCTCGAGCTCGGTCTCGATCTTATTACGGTAGTCCTTGATGGTGCCGACATGTTTGTCGGAGCCCTTAGACTCCTCCTTCTGCTCAATGGACGAGATGATTCTCCACGAGGCACGTCGGGTGCCGACAACGTTCTTGTAGGCAACGGAAAGGAGGTTTCGTTCGTCGACGGTGAGCTCACCGCCGAGCTTGGCAACCTCCTTCATGTAGGTGACCATTTCATCGTAGCGCTCGGCCTGCTCGCAGAGACGAGCGAGAAAGGTCTTGCTGTTGATCGCGGGGAGTCAGTACTCGGTGCCTTGCACGACAGGAGAAAGGCTAGATAAATCGCCGCGTTGTCCGACGTCACGACATACCTTTCGCGCTACATTACAAACAGGTCAGCACTGGCACACGGCGTATATTGACACATATGGAGTGAGGGCCATTCAGGGTTCTAGGCACGAGGCGACTCGTTTCCAGCAAGCCCAAGTCCGCGGCGTGGCGGTCGTTGAGAGCGAGGTTGAAAGGGGAGTTTAGGCTTGGGAGGAGGGGCGCTCTGCAAAAGGGGAAACTCACTTCAGAAGTCATGTTGATTTACTCTGGGATGCTTGAGTAGGATTGGCGATGGAGTAGCAGGAAGAGGATGGTCGGACAAAGAGGGTTGCGTGTGCGGGTGAGTATCGGCAGGGTGGAAAAGAAGATTGTTTACTAGAGAATCAGGTCTTGACAGGCAAGCAATGGAAAATGAGGTTTTGGGTGCGGGAGGAGAAAGGCCCAAGGCAGTGCAGTGTTCGCTGCCCTCTGACGGGCCACGCTGCCCACGGTGCCACGGCCACTGAGTAGCGGTGCAGTGGGTTGTCTTTGGCTGCTGGGGTGCTGAGGTCGCTGAGCCTGAGCCGGGCTGCCCTCTTGGCTCGTGCACCCGCCCGCGCCCTGGCACCCTGGCTCCGCCTGAGGTACGGAGGTACACGGCTCTACTGGATTGGGCTCCAAATATTGCCCCTCATTTTCACAAAATGCACCAAGTGGGCTGCCAGCTCATTTCATACTCACGGTTGGGGCACTCACTCCCTTGGAAGGCAGACGGCCATCTGCTTCAGCCTGCCACGCTTGTCTCGCTCGTCCACCAACACAGGAATATTGAAGGGGCACAATATAAAGAAGATTCCGACCGAATAGGTGAGCCTCTATCATTCCAGCCAGGTGCAGTGATGCCTTGGAAGCCCCCAACCTCTTATTGACATGTAAGCGCCATTGACTGCGCCTCGTTTTTTCCTGCTTCTGCTTGATGCGTTCTTCTCTCGACTTCCATTGAGCATTTGAACTTGACTTCTTTCCCCACTGTATTCCGTTCAAGGCGGAACCTTGTTCTCACCAAAGAATCGTGAAAAGGGTCCAGAGGTTGCAACCAAGAGACTCGATCTACACAGGTAGTCATCCGAGGACTCTTTGTAAGTGAGACATTGCCATCCTTGCGACCATCATTGCGAATTGAGTGGTATCTGCCTATTTCCTACCTGACAGGCATTTCTACATATGGCACATGTAGTACGTAGAACGTCCATCCATGCTCGCCTTGCAGCACATACGAGGGCCAAATGAGAACCCGAAAGGGCGTGGGTATATCCCATCAAGCTACTTAATCCAGAGGTGAATCACGATAGGGAAACGTTCCACCAGAACACCAACCATGCACCCGACACCAGGCCAGTGATCGATCTCATGCGCACGCAGCAGCTTGTTCTGCCGGCCTATCGCAACCAACGGTCCAATGAGCAGTATCTACGGATCACGACTTCGTCGTTGGATAAGCTAATGCGCCTGTTCTGCCTGTCCAGTCGTTTGCCCGCCCGTCTAAGCCTGTGCCCTCAGTTGGCCGATAAGGGTAAAGCCCCACCTTAACCGCCGCCTTATCGCAACGTCCAACCGTCGATCGCCCTCATGATCAGATGTCGAGGCAGCGATGGCTGAGCTGGCAACCATCCCCGTTCCAGTCACGAGCCACCATCTTTCGTGGGACAAGACAGGGACCTGCAGGCACATGCGAACGAAACGGTCGGTTTATCTGCCGTTTCGATTCCTTCAATTGCCAAGTGATTGGGATTCGGATGGCTGCGGCTCTGGCTCTGTCCTGACACCCTTTTTCCACATATGGTTTAAGCCTCACTCATCGTCATCTCATGATAGCCGACTGCCTTTCTTAATGTACCTGCTGACCAGGTAGACGTGCACCTAGGTATATCAATGCTGGTTAACAGACTACTCTATACCTCAAGACAATTTTGTCCTGTGTACTTCATCAGTCACAAACGAGCTCGTCAAGATCGACGATGCTAATTAGATAGAGAGGCCAACATCTGAGACGACATTGGTTCTTGTTTCCATAGTCTGTAGCTCGTCTCGGTCAGCTACATTTGCCTGTAGCTATGTTACAACTGATGAGGCGGCATTTCATGAATTTTCGCCGATATCGAAGGCACCATGATGAGCTACCTATTGCATTCATTGGCTGCATATTCGCTCCTTGGACCGTCACGAAGATCTGGGTGGGATTGATCACATCACAGGGCGCAATTTTATTTTCTGTTTTACCTGCTACTAGCACTGGCACTGGAACGTTTCTTCGAACTCTGTTTGTGGCAAAATAGCCTTTGAAACCACTCGGTGCTAGGTCTCATGCAGTTGTCAACTTCTTCTACCCCCCCTCCCCCTCCAAAAAAAAAAAAAAAAAAAAAAAAAAAAAAAAAAAAAAAAAAAAAAAAAAAAAAAGAAAAGAACGGGGGGGGCGGCGGCCGGAGAACAGAAAAATCAGGATTCGTTTACTTGACATGTTAAAGACCCCGAAGAAGCATCAGCAGGAGGAAGCTCCGCCATATCGTTGACGTCTTCAGAGCTAGATTGTGGGAGAAAGTACCACAATTTCCTCTCAGGTGTCGCTAGTAATCCAACGCATACTACAATCGGAGATGCAGGTACTATTGGTTGTAAAAGCGTGAAAGTATCAATTCATGGTGTATTTCGAAATGAGGCGCACTGTTCGATGGTTACAAACCAGTAGATAGAAACCCTCGAGGTTATCCGGTCTACTGCCATAGGGTCCAATCTCAATCATAACAACCAGTCAGCATCTTACATTACCACGCCAACAGTGCCTTTCCATGGATAGTTGGAACGTTTTCGCCAAGAAGTATTTTATAACTCATCGTTCGATGTAATTGTAGGATATGGGTTCCTGCCCCAATCGATCGGGTCTCCGCCGGGGATGCACAAGCCCAGTCTCCAAAAGTAGTCGCGATGGGCGAAGAGTAGCTCCCAGAGCTTATATCGCGTGGGGATCTCCCAGAGTCCCCTTGGCCGAATTGATAACCCCCCAGGCATTCGCTGCTCGATGGTCCGAGCCGCTAGTTGTTCATTTTCGCCAGCAGAGCCAGCAATACATTTTGGATCGTAATCTCCAACACAGGGTCGGATGTCAGAAGGCTCAGGAGAAAGTTCAGCTTTGGATATAAAGAACTCGCCGGAATGTGACCGGTATCCCCATTCTGAGAGTGGAAGCAGTGGGATTGGGTCATCCACATGAGTAATCCGCCGAAAAGTTCGCTCGTCGACGCGCTTTCTTCTGCTCTTGAGCTCAAAGACAGTGTCGAGGTAGTCGGCAAACCCTTCATTTCCGACACGAGGCTCTCCGAATGTTGTAACAACAATGTTTTCCCATCCCAGTATTACCTTCAGTTCCAACGCTGCCAGTGCAGCCACGGCACCTCCCAAACTGTGCCCGACCAAATAGATGGGATATTTGGGATACTGCTCATGTAAGGGTTTCACTTTTGAAAGGACCTCCTTCCTGGCGATGTTCCACGAGGCCAGAAAACCCATATGGACAGTGCAATTGAGACACTGGTGTTGAGGTTCCTCAGATGGCTCGTGGCCATCATGGCCCGGTGGGGGATATGGCACGTATTCTTGGGGTACAGTGCTCAGATCGATGACCGTATTCGTGATGCTATATGTACCGCGAAAAGCCACGACGAGTGCGCCGCCCTCCCCGCTGGTCTGCCCGGTCATCCCGGGCACCTGTGATATATTGTGATCCACGGCGATGTAGCCACAGCTATCCGTCATTAAAACACCAGTATTCCACGTCGTAACCAGCTCCAGTGAAGGGAAGTCTTTGCAGCGCGACACGCAAGAAAACGGTCGGCTAATGCCTGTAGTTCCAACACAGTATGTGATATCGACAAGGCGAGATAGGCGCTCTAACGATGCGAAGAGGCTGGTCGAGATAGAGCTTGGAGGAGTCGTATCATCATGCTGCAAAGCATGTTGATCGACAGGTGATGCAAGGGCAGAAGCAACGACTAGGTTAAGGGAAACGAGTAAAGCTTGCATTATAGTGAACATGGCGAAGTCTTCTCGTGGACCGGATAGGTCATAGGTATTATCAGAGCTAGAGATTCGTAGTAAGACGTCGATGTCGTCAGGGCTCGAGATGCGCTCTGGGCTTTAGGGCTGTCATGTTCGACTTGCGGCAACCTCAGCGACAAGGTGGTCGTATCAGGTCGGAGGACCGGAGGCAATATGGGCGAATATTTGACGCCTCGCTGGCGGAGGGAACATTTCGTGAGCGACGGTCTAGTAGGTATGAAGGCAGACGGTTGAATATAAGACTATGGATTCAAGCGCGAATAATAAGAGGTCACGAGTTTCATTCATGATCCTTGCCTTAGGTCACTACATACAGAGGAAATGACGCCAGTGACTTGATGCCAAGTAGAGAACTTAGCGCTAAAAGAAAACGCGGGGAACCAGATTGCGCTCGACCCAAGGTCAAAGGCCGTCTTAGCCGGTACCTACCTGAGGACCACAGACCTGCAAAATATCCCATCAGACTAGGTGATTGTAGCTTTTAGTAGACCAGCACATTGTTCTCGACAATTTTAAAAGGGATTCTATGCTGTACTAACACGATAATAAAACGGTGAATCCAGTTTTTCCTCAAGTTTATCCAGTCCAGATTCGTTGACTTATCACAGCTACCATCGGCCGGGTTCGTAAGACATTTTGCAAGTGGGTGGTCCATAGAGGTAGGTACCTAAGTAGCTACCTAAGCTACCAAGGCGGCTTCTGCTAAAATTCCCAGCTATAATTCCCAGCGCCGCATGTTCGCTGCACATGTGCCTTGGCTAGGTGGGCACCTTAGGTACTTATTCTGTGCAATTGCAGACGTGACAGGGGACCGGCCTATTGGTACCATGCACCCGATCTGAACCCTCTCTACGTTAGGTCACTTCACATATGTAGTACAGCAGTACAACATCCACACCTGGCAAGGTGCATCTCAGCTTTTCCTCTCCTTGATGGCGTAGGAGTGGCTCGATACCTAGGTATGCAATATTCATTGATTTCAAGCCACCTATCTAGGTAGTCTGTAGCTCCTTCCGACCTATCTAGCAGTAGACACTATATCCCTAAACTACTGGCAAGGCCAGATACCTGTTGCCAAAGCTCCTCGCTAAGCTAGGAGACGTTGTCACGTCTATCAACTTTCCCCGTCTTGCTTGCTACAGTCACAAAATTATATACACAAGTGCAACATGAACGAGACCAAATTTTATCTCAGTGCAACATCCAAGGTCGCAGGCGTCGAGCCGAAAGTTGAGGTTCTGATGGCTCGAGGCTCGTGAAGTTAGATTGGATTCGCGTATTGGCAAAGCACGTAGTTGTCAACTGAGTATCGTTGCACTCTAGGCCCAACTTGAGCAGTGTCACGGAACCCGTTGCCTCCCATTGTGGAGTGCTGCATGACTTGTCAGCCAAAGCTCAGGTGAGAACAACGGCTCACAGTAGACTGACCTTCCGGGGCACGTGGTCTCTAGGATAGTTAAACCAGGTTTATAACCATCGAAGTTAAAGATGAAGTTGACGTTACGGTCCTCGCACGAGAATCTGTCCTCGTTAGAGCCGACATGGTCCGAGGTCGTATTGCGCTCGCAAAGGGTGCTGATGCCAGTGGTGGAATCGGCGTAGTTGAACTCAGTGTGGTTCTGGGAGCCATCTTGAAAGTCCCGGTGGGTCCAGAATCCAGTGACAGAGAACTCGGCAGGCATCGTGCAGTTAGCAGCAACGGCTTTGAAGTTCTCAGGGACTGTGTAGTGTAGGTTTGTAGCCGTGACTATAGTAGCCATCAGGCCAGCTATAACGACGGTAATTTGCATGATTGGACCCGACAACAGAAGAGTGCCGAAGTCGAATGTTGTAATCTAACGGCGTGAAGAGAAGGAAGACAACATGAGGGTATCTGAGCTAGAAGAGAAGTATAATGAATAAAGAAGCTTCGACATCGGTTTAAAAAAGAGATCAGTCTGGCAAGTGGATTATATCAGAACTCGCTCCCTCCAATCCGACTGCTTGTTTGCTCTTTCGCTTGCTTGAAATGCATTCACTACCTCATTTTCCATCAAGGCAGACCGGGCTGTGCGCATTCCCCTGCCAAAACAAACGGTTTGCCGCGTACAGACTTGATTGGAACCTGCCACGATGAATACGGATGGGCCAATATGCAGGTGACATCGAGGATCGCGAGGCAAGCAGCCGTGCGATTCGCCAAGAGGAGGAATCTAGCCCACAATATCCCCTTTACACAAAACCACTAACGGCCCCCTTGAAGAGTTTATCTGGATCCATCACGGCTATGTATTGTCCGCCGATCCTGAGAGTTGTCCGCTTTAGGTGAATGTTTCATTCCCGTCCTTCGGCAAGATCCAGTGGAGACTAGGATGTACCTAGGCTCTGTCTTTGGTAGGTACAGTAGGTACCTCCCGTATCCATGTTCTTGGGTCGACCGTTGCTGCCGAGCTGCTGCGTCAGGCTAATCGGTGCCTTTAGATCGTTGCTTAGAACAAGGTAGGTACATATCTCAAGTACCTACTTCCTACCTGCCTCCTAGATTCAAGCGTGATACGAATCAGACGTCGGTTCCGTTTCCAAGTACCTAAGGCAGTGACTCTATATTCAACGCTCTTCACCTCGATTCACCATTTCGTCTACCTGTGCTACTCGTATGACTTCATTGGTTTCAAGAGTATTTTTCCAGAAACTATCATCTTATTGTTGAATACCGCATCCGGGGGCCCGGGAACAGGTTACCAAAAGAGCAAGCAGCAGTCATTAAGCACACCACCTGCCCATCTGTCTCTTCAAAATCAATAGGCCACATGGGGATATGATAATTCCGGAATGGTAGGGCTTTGCAGCACATTACTAAGCTCTTGTACATAATTCAAACGTGCTGCCTCATATATGCTGGAGCCTTTCGCGGAATGCCCAGATACTATCACCTCCGTTCTCTGTCTTCTCATCGACATATGCACAGATTGAGGGGAGGCACAACATTAGGTCATGTTCTTCTTAAGCCTTAGAATCTACTACACTTTCGTTCCACTGACATTGACACTTGATTATATTGGGGAGGGAGGTGCACGCGAGAAGATATCAGATGGTATGCGTAAGCCTCCGTTGTAGATAGGATGTTTTGTGATTCATATTCATACAGCTACGAACCACCATAACTGAAGCAATGGTTATGACCAAGCCTTGAATGATATTCGATTCCATGAGCATTTTGAGCAGAAGAAACTGCCCGGGTAGTATTCTCTGTACACTTTACAACGACGTAAGAGCCATGAGAAGCAGGTGTCAGAGCTAGGGCAGACGAGGACGATGAAGATGACACTTTTGGGGGTAGGACAGTCGACATCAAGGACTGAAAGATTTTCACGGTCGTGTTCTGACAGAGTGACAGGCTGGCTGAGAAGTACACTAACATTCGAATGTAAGCGTACATCAGGTTGGCGTGTCTACCGTGTACATTGTCTCACCAGTGACATTGCCGTGGCGCAATTTTGTGTATAATGATCAGTGTTCCTGGTATTTGTACCGAAGATTCGGAGATGTATGCGAGGATTCGTACCACACATCGCTCCCGCCAGTATAGCGATGTTTCCCCCTATCGAGATCTCCATCGTATGAGACCCTGGGTACTGTAACGTGGAAGCATCCTTCCACCTATCAGGTATGATCCATTTGATCCGGATGAGCGGATGAAGTAGGGTTAGATAGCCTTAATCGTCGGGTGGAATATCGCTTGGCCTTTTTTTCCAATTTGATGGACCGCCGTTCCTCCAGGAAACCTTGAGTTTGGAGCTCGCATCCTTGACGAGTCGTCGTCCAGGACCTTTAGCGCCAGGTTCCTCCTCATCAGAGCTGACGCATTGGAGTGGTTGCATAGCGCATCTGAGGCAGCCGAGTTGTACTGAGCATTCTCGGGGAGCGACGCCCTTGCCTTTGTCGACTTTTTGTTTAGTAGACTTGGTCAACTTGCTTGACTTAGTTGACTTAGTCAGTTTAGTCAGAAACTTAGAACCCATCGTGGTGGTCTGCAAGTAGATGCTCGGCAAATGTTGAAGGGTAATGGTATGAGTAGAGTTATCTTGTGAGTTGAAAATCCAACTTCAAGCTCGCCTGAAGGCACATCTTTCCTCTTGAAGACGTATCTGGCATTCGCCAGACGTGCCAGGAGTAGTCTCGTAGACGTAGGTAGGTGAAGAAGGGCTGGTAGAGGGTCACCGGGAGAGGGGAGGGTTGGTAATATGCGTATTCGTTAGACAAGAAAGCACGAAAAGAATGATTTAGGAACGGGCACTAGCTCCTCTACATTATTACATTAGGGAACATATCGCAATATACGACGAATCTCTTACATGACCGAGTTGTGACTTTGGAGAAAGGCCTGCACAGCCACAGGAATCTTGACACCAACCTAGAAGTAAATCAACGAGTCAATTATCTTTAAATTCAGATTTGAATTCGGATAACTAGAGTATGCGTCAATGCCTACCAAGAAACAAAAAACCCCTACAGAAGTATATACTAAAGCCAAACCCAATTCTATATGCAGATACCGATCAGATCCACGTCGAAGGTTCTGGCCTCACACTGTCTGAAATGGTCAATATTCAAGTTTTTTACGATAATCAAACTGATGGGATGAGAACGCCAAAGTCAACCAATCAGATTTGTTCCGATCCATTCTCGGCCGGAGTCTACACCCTACGTATTTACGAAAATCACAGTATTTGTCCCCCATCCCCCTCGCGTACGTTTGGGCGGGCAAGGTATACAGCAATTTGAGCAGACCGTAAACGCATCGTTCAGAGATATCTGCTCATTTCATTGGACTGTATTTAATAAGATGCTCTGTCGTATAGTAGTCCTACATGAGGTTCCTGGGAGTACTTAGCTCAACCAAAGACTAAATAACTAATCCTGCGGGGGGATCTTTTCAACATCACCTCATTAGGGTCTATGTACTTCATTTCGATTCGATTCCCAACCAGCTGACAGTCTCATCCGATCAGCAGTCTACCCTTGGCTAAGTTTGGTAGCCTCCAACCGATTATCATCGACTCATCTTCGCAAAGAGTCTCCGCGATCGGAGGTTGCGAGGAAGAGCTTGTAGGACTTCCTCTTGAGGCGAAATACCTACTACTCGGTTGCTAGGATGACTCGTGGTATCTTTAGCATGTTTCCGATTTTGGTTCGCTTGCTCCCAAAACATTACACACCTGACAGGTACTTGAAAATGCCTGAAACTTCCCAGACGACGCTTATTAGCTGAGAATATAGATCTGTAGGTATGAATCAGCAACGGTGCCCGATAAATTTAATTCAAAATATCCTCTATCTCCTTGACATGTGTAGAGCTTTCTCGCGCTATTTCGTCGGTTTGTTAGCTACGCTTGAAACTACAATCGCATCATATAAGCAAGTGCTATCTACACCTTGAGAGGGATTCTTCCGCCCGTGCATGTACATTATAATTCACACCGTCTGTCCAGTCAGCAACTTCATGATCCATCCGAAATTGTCTCACTGAATGTCCGATATCAGACCCAGACGCCCTTTGGCGAGTCCAACTTTGGTGTCGATGGAAGTGTGCTCTATAGAGCCTCGGTCAAAACACGAGTCTCAATGTGACGTGATAGCTGTTTCATACATTGAAATTATATCACTTTTGTAAAGTCGTACTCACGCAGTAAATGGGATGAAACCCTAGTTGAAGTTTGTGTCGGGTATAATATGTCTGGTCATTTCAAAGCTGCGACTTTTCACATGTACTCTGCTGAACATGAGTTGGTCAGTGCAGTCCCATAAGCCGGTTATCAAGCGTACAATACTGGCTTAAGGCTCATCCCCCATTACCAGGGTTTCCTACTTTTGCGTCTTTACTTCAAGCTTATTTGGAAACAAACAATCTCAAATTAATGATCTCGAATATATTTGGGACCTTTCGGTATCCTTCTTCTACCTTCATCCACAGCTGCTGCGAAACGTAGTTTGGAAATAGAGTCCATATGTTCCGTGCTCTATACATCAATTTGGCCGGTAAAGCTGTGCTGATAAGTGTGCGTTGCATGGAATCTTACCAAGAGTGGACGGGTGCCTCTTGAAACCGCGACCTGACTATGTTGTTTTCAACGTATGGCTCATACTCGGGTTGAACACTCAAAGCACACGGAATCCCACCGCATTACGATCAAAGTACTGAGGGCCAGCTGAAGACACTCATCCCTACCTAACAAGTGTCAGCATCAAATCTGTCTGTTGTAGTGACTCTGTTCGAGTCGTACACCGCAAAATTCCAGGTTTAGGTTCAGTTTGGAGATATCGTAAGGACCTAAGATTCAAAATTAGATCTAAACTGAGAAAGTCGATTGCCAAAATGGCGGGGTACGTATTGCCCCGCGTCAAGAAACCCCGCCATCTGCATTACCTCTTGAGTTAGGTATACTACAGGTACAATCAGGTAGGCACAAGACGCGTTGCGCAGCTTGGTCCTTGTCTACCTAAGGTAGGTACGTAATTGCATTGTTCTTTGGATTTCTTGAACCACAGCATCTTCGATCTTGACAGACAATGACTGGATGACACTATTCGACTAGAATGGGTCTTCCCTTGAGAATGGACAACATACATGCGCCTACTGTTCCTGCTGGACCGTCCTCCCGGCCCATTACCAACGGAAATGCGAAACAGCTCTCCTTCGCCGAGCTGCAGCTCAAGAAGGAAAACATGGAAGCTGAGCTGAAGGCTCTCGGCAGCGTACTGGACTCGGTATGTCCCGAAACTGAGTTTTTTGCCTGATGTTCGACTAATGACGCTCGTAGCATCGCGTGAACATGGAGACGCCGCTTACTACGCCAGACGGTTTTCCTCGCGCCGATATCGATGTCGCCCAAAGTATGGAGCAGCAAGATATGAAGCCTTGGGCACACAGTCGACTGACAGCTGTTCCTAGTTCGTACAACACGCTCCCGAATCATCCACCTTAAGAACGACTACAAAGACCTAATGAACGCGATTGAGAAACACCTACACGAACACTTCGCAAGCCTTCAAGAGTCAGATGACCTCCAACCCACTGCTACCGGGCGGACTTTCATGATGGGAGACTCCATCCCACAAACACTAGAAGAGGCGTTTGCCAAAGTGAACAGTGTTGTCGCAGACAGCCCGGCAGATGCAGCAGGTCTAAAGGCTGGCGATGAAATCCGGAATTTCGGTTATGTGAATAAGAGCAACCATGATGGCCTCAAGAAGGTGGGCGAATGCGTGCAAGGAAATGAAGGGGTAAGCTCAAGCTCCCAGTGATCCCTAAGGTGTGGTCAGATGATTATCTAGCTAGTCTGGCTGACTCTCATTGCAGCAGCGAATTCTGGTCAAGGTCTCTCGGCGGATCGGCTCGGGGGCAAGACAGGAGTTGCAGCTCAACTTGACACCACGACCAAATTGGGGCGGCAGAGGCCTTCTGGGCTGTCACATATTGCCACTGTGATGTCTCAATCATAATTCTATTATTCCAAGCACAAGCAGCCATTACAACGCTGGTCGCTCTGTAAACTCTGATATGATTACCACTATGACTGGGGACTCATCTGAGAGCTGAGGATGATGCTCAATGCTTTCAGTGATGCTTTGTGTTCCATTGTATGAACCGCTGCTCTATGTGATGGGGTTCAGAACGCTCTTCGGGTGAGCTCGAGCTGGGATGACCATGAATGGATAGTGGCTAGATGTCTCCCATGTCCCGATTCTCCTAACGTGAATTGATACCTCTTGTCAGCAGCCAACTCAATGCTTTCATCTAGAAGAGGATCCACTTCGATTGCATATTCGTGATGATTGGTGGCTATCATACTCATGCAGGTAAATAGCTGGGTTATCTATAGAACGCGAATAAGGAGAAAAAACTACTTGAAGAGCTGCTTCAATGCTGTCCAAACATGCCACGTATACAAAATGCTTCGTTGCCATTCTGCGTGAATTCGGGGCTTCGACTGATGGTGAATAAAGGGTTCGGGTTGAAACAGCCCAACAACCCATCTACCTGGACATACCTAACGTAGGTAGGTACCTACTAGCTAGGTAGGCACCCAAAACAATTGTCCATTAGTCAGCACTTCGGACAGGTATTCACCCAAAAGGTTGGTTGGTGACTCAGTGTTATAGTTAGTAGAACGTGGAATGAATGTACGGGCTGGTGAACTTATGAGGCAACTGCTGCCTGAACTGAGGACAAAGGCGACCTAAGGAAAAAGTACTTGAGCCAAGTCCTTGAGGTCCCCTTTGAGAGCGGCCTCACGACTCTGAACCAGGCTGGGTGCAGATTGACGCCTGCAAACACGTCATGGGCAGCTCATTCCAGTGATGGCCAGGAAGCAGTCTTCATTAGTAGTCTGAACAGGAAAGGTACCGAGCTTTTTAGGGAAGAAAAGGCCGGCGTCACGTGCTGCCCCGCTACCGCCGCCCAATTTTTCGATTTTGACAGCCCAAGCAAGGCCAAGGCCCTCTGCACTTATTATCTCTCTGCCAAAGGACAATCGGTGAACCACCATCAATCACTTCACAACTCATTTTCTCTCCAGACTACCCATACATCCAGGTACGCGAGAACCATATATCAACATCCATAGTCGGTCCTCCCTGAGGCACTGTCTGCGCTCACTTCACCCTCAACCTCTCGGTCTCGCTTCCCCCACACTAACTTGGACTGCCAGTCTCCGTCTTTGTTTACCAACATACCATCACCAGCGACCGCCGCTCCACGATGGCTGCCCCCCAAACTCCTACCTTCAAGCTTGTTCTTGTCGGCGATGGCGGTACTGGAAAGGTATGATACAGCATTTTACACAAGACCCGGCCTTTCATTGCGACCACAGAGAGTTAACCCTCCGCATGCTGGAGATGCCCCGCAGTCAATTGCCCCTCCTCAAACTGATCGACCTTGCAGTGGCTGAACTTGCGCTGACCTGGATATCTAGACCACCTTCGTCAAGCGCCATTTGACTGGTGAATTTGAGAAGAAGTACATGGCCACCCTTGGTGTTGAAGTTCACCCCCTTGGCTTCACTACCGTAAGTTGCGCCCACTAGCTTCGCGACACTGACCCCTCTACTCTTGCGCAAATCTTCTGACCTGCTTTCAGAACTTCGGTCAGATCACCTTCGATGTTTGGGATACTGCCGGCCAAGAGAAGTTCGGTGGCCTCCGTGATGGCTACTACATCAATGGCCAGTGTGGTATCATCATGTTCGATGTCACCTCCCGTATCACCTACAAGAACGTTCCCAACTGGCACCGTACGTAGACTGGTGATGTTATTGCCCCACCAACTCCGCTGACATATGACTTGCAGGTGACTTGGTCCGTGTCTGCGAGAATATCCCCATCGTCCTATGCGGTAACAAGGTTGATGTGAAGGAGCGCAAGGTCAAGGCCAAGACCATCACTTTCCACCGCAAGAAGAACCTTCAATACTACGACATCTCTGCCAAATCGAACTACAACTTCGAGAAGCCTTTCCTCTGGCTCGCTCGCAAGTTGGTCGGAAACCCCGCCCTTGTAGGTACCCTTCGTCAATACTAGCTGTACATTTCTAATGATTCCTAGGACTTCGTTGCTGCACCTGCCCTTGCCCCCCCTACTGCTCAGGTCGACGAGACGCTGCTGGAGCAGTATCGCAAGGAGATGGAAGACGCGGCTTCTGCACCTCTACCTGGTGAGGATGAGGACGACGACTTGTAAACGAGCAATGACAATGAGAATGGGGAGGGTCGGGTTGCTGGCCCGACCCATGAGATACGCCGTCGATGTTTCCAGGAGTTGCCAGCAGATGGATACGATCGATCACGATAATACTTTGATTTGAGGGCTGGGAAAACGGAGCCACGCATTGAGGGCGGGATGAGGCCGCGGGGGCTCTTCAGTTAGCATCGACTACGGTCGATTTACTGACGTATAGCTGCTTGTGCAGTTTCTAGATAGTTCTCACGATAGACACCATTACGAGAGCGTCAAAGATGCGTTCTGATCTCTACAACCAGCGGATGCTGTGATTCGAAGTGATGGCAGTGCAGGCAAAACAAAACGACGATAAGCAAGATCTATCGCGATACACACATCTTGATGTCCAATGAGGTCTTTCAGCCAATTGCTGCCAGGCAATCAAGGTACAGGTATATAGAAACCACAAATCCGTGATCCTAATGAATATGGAGGAAGGAAAGACTTTTTTTAGGTGCTTAAAGTCGAAGAGCAGGCACGAAATTTTCTAAGCCTGACTCGGGCTATGTCATGTACAAGAAAGATCCAGTATGCTGTGTACTGTCATGACTGGACATGCTTGTGAGGCAAGTAAAGGCATGCGTCAGTCAATGGCTTAGAGAAAGTGCCTTTCTGGCCGAGCACAGCACATGCACTAATGCAGCTACTCTGATTCAGATGAGCTACATGATGCTTATCGGCAGTATGTTGCTATTTGAGTTCCGACCTCGAAGAACCCTTTGATTACTTGGAAGAAGGATGAGATGTCAACTTTGGGAGCACAACTTTGAGCGAGCGGGATAAGAGACACCTAAAAACAACATTAATCTTCAGTCGCGCTACCTGTGTCGATGTACGAAGGTAGTGAGCAAGAGGAGGCTGGTTGGCTGGGTCTCCTGGTAGTGCCACATGAGTAAGTCTGGCCCTCGACAGCCCGCAGCCTTGCAGTTCATACATATTGCAACCAGGTGACAAGACGCCCAATCATGGGACATCCGGTAACAGGGATATTGACCAGGCACCGGGGCGAGTCAATTGGAGGCGAGGGGCAGGCAGGTTGCTTGATTTGTCAAAGCGCCTCAGGTAAGGTATCTCTAGGCTCTTAGTCAAGAGAGAGATAGCGTGCGGGCAGCTAGCACGAAGGCGCGGCAGAGGCAGGGCGCACAGGGTCAAAGCATCAGCGCATCCATTGGCTTCTGAAGCCACGTTGCGGGCTACAGAACTGTACCTTTTAGCATGGACACTGGACCCTCCACATTGCCCACCTTTCGGCTGTCCCAAGTTCGGAAAGTCGTGGTCGCTGTGTAATCCACCTCTCTAAAGTCACCAGCACCAGAGACAATCGTATACCCATTCTCCTGTCTACCTGTCCCTCTGTCTCTCGTTGTCTCATCTTTTTGTGGCAAATTCGGCTTGTGGCTCAGTGCCTGGATTAAAAGACATGTGGCATCTATAACTATTCGCATACTCTCTTTTACTGCACCCACCTCTGCATCTACCCCAACTTCCCTGCCCTTCTCTTCTGGGAAGCTCGCGCATTTCCTCTCGTCTATAAAAAGTACCTATTACTGGTTACCAACTCTGATCTCCACTCGAGGATACACTCGGCTATAGCTTTCAACCATGGAGAGCGCCTTTGCAAAGCCTGTGGAGGCTGTACTGGCTAACTTCAATGTTGATGCCAAAGCCGGTCTCACTGAGGAGCAGGTCATCGACCTGAGACTCAAGCATGGAAAGAACGGTATGTTGCGCCGAAGCTGAGGCCGAACTGGACATGGCGCAAAGAAGCGCAAGTCTTACTGACTGCTTGTCTACGTTAGCCATCCCCGAAGAACCACCAACTCCCCTCTGGGAGCTTATACTCGAGCAGTTCAAGGACCAGCTAGTTATCATACTTCTGGGCTCCGCTGCCGTATCCTTCGTTCTGGCTCTTTTTGAGGAAGAAGGTGGCTGGAGCGCGTTCGTCGATCCCGCTGTTGTGAGTATACCAGCATCCCACCCGCTTTCTACGTTGCACCGACTGACGGAGAAATTGCCAGATCCTAACAATTCTCGTCCTAAATGCCGTGGTTGGCGTATCCCAAGAAAGCAGTGCCGAAAAGGCTATTGCCGCCCTGCAAGAATATTCGGCAAATATTGCCAGTGTGATTAGGAATGATGGGCATGTTACCCGAGTCAAGGCAGAGGAGCTCGTGCCCGGCGACATCGTTTCTGTGTCCGTCGGCGACCGGATTCCTGCAGACTGTCGAGTGCTTGCGATCGAAAGCAACAGCTTCGCTGTGGACCAAGCCATCTTGACAGGAGAAAGTGAAAGCGTTGGAAAGGATCACGCATACGTCAATGATGATAAAGCCGTGCTCCAGGACCAGACTAACATGCTTTTCTCCGGCACAACCGTTGTCACGGGCCGCGCTAAGGCGGTGGTTGTCTTGACAGGCTCGAGTACTGCGATTGGTGACATCCACGAAAGTATCACTGCCCAAATCTCCGAACCTACACCCCTAAAGCAGAAGCTCAACGATTTCGGAGATACGCTGGCCAAAGTTATTACTGTCATTTGCGTACTCGTCTGGCTCATCAACATCCCAAACTTTGCCGATCCTAGTCACGGAAACTGGACCAAGGGTGCCATTTACTATCTGAAAATTGCTGTGTCGCTTGGCGTTGCTGCAATCCCCGAGGGTCTAGCCGTCGTCATCACAACATGTTTGGCATTGGGCACGCGGAAGATGGCTGCAAAGAACGCCGTTGTCCGAAGCTTGCCCTCGGTCGAGACCCTGGGAAGCTGCAGTGTTATTTGCTCCGACAAAACCGGTACGCTGACAACCAACCAGATGAGCGTTAGCAAGATTGTACACATCAGTGAAAACGGCGCAGATCTTGAAGAACTGGATGTGCAAGGCACTACTTTTGCGCCGAAGGGCGAGATCACGCGCAACGGAACAGTCGTACGGAACCTTGTCCAGAGCTCAAGCACAATATGCCAAATGAACGAGGTCGCTGCGCTCTGCAACGATGCCAAATTGACATACGATGCTCGTACTGGGGCATTTACTAATGTAGGAGAACCTACTGAAGGTGCTTTGAGAGCCTTGGCCGAGAAGGTGGGACCTTGCGCACCTGAGAACGTGAACCCCGAAGATATGGTGCACCATGCCAGTGCCTGGTACGAACAAAAGTTTCCTCGTCTTGCAACCTTCGAGTTTTCTCGGGACCGTAAAAGCATGTCTGTGCTTGTCCAAGCCGGTGACCAGAAGAAACTACTCGTCAAAGGTGCTCCAGAATCTATCCTCGAACGATGTACGCATACTCTGGTTGGTGCGAACGGCAAGCGTGTTCAGCTCGACACCAAGCTTCGTGATCTTCTGAATAAGGAGGTTGTAGACTATGGGAACCGCGGTCTTCGTGTCATCGCACTTGCGAGTATCGACAACGTTGGATCTAACCCCCTGATAAGCAATGCAAAGTCCACCGCGCAGTACGCTCAACTGGAACAGAATCTTACTCTGCTTGGTCTCGTTGGTATGCTGGACCCTCCTCGACCAGAAGTTGCCGGTGCCATCAAGAAGTGCAAAGACGCTGGCATTCGTGTCATCGTTATAACCGGTGACAACCGCAATACTGCTGAGAGCATTTGCCGCCACATCGGAGTGTTTGGGGCGTATGAAGACCTGCAGGGCAAGAGCTTCACCGGCAGAGAGTTTGATAATCTGAGTTCGAGCGAACAGCTTGAGGCAGCGAAGAATGCTTCTCTGTTTTCTCGTGTCGAGCCTGCACACAAGTCCAAATTGGTCGATCTCCTGCAATCTCTGGGAGATGTTGTCGCCATGACCGGAGATGGTGTCAACGATGCTCCTGCGCTCAAGAAGGCCGACATTGGTGTCGCCATGGGTTCCGGTACAGATGTCTCCAAATTAGCTGCCGATATGGTACTTGCCGATGACAACTTTGCTACGATTGAGGTCGCCATTGAAGAAGGTCGATCCATCTACAACAACACTCAGCAATTCATCCGTTACCTGATTTCTTCGAACATCGGAGAGGTTGTGTCTATCTTTCTCACCGCCGCCTTGGGAATGCCAGAGGCGCTTGTCCCGGTTCAACTCCTCTGGGTGAATCTCGTTACCGACGGTCTTCCAGCAACAGCGCTGTCCTTCAACCCTCCTGATCACGACATCATGAAAAGGCAGCCACGAAAGCGAGACGAGGCCCTGATTGGTGGCTGGCTGTTCTTTAGGTACATGGTGATTGGTACCTATGTTGGTCTCGCTACGGTTGCTGGGTATGCCTGGTGGTTCATGTACTATGCTGAAGGGCCGCAAATCAGCTTCTCGCAGCTGTCCAACTTCCACCGTTGTTCGTCAGAGTTTTCCCACATCGGATGTGAGATGTTTGGCAATGACATGGCCAAATCAGCATCGACTGTGTCGCTGTCCATCCTCGTCGTCATTGAGATGTTCAACGCGATTAACGCTCTTTCTTCAAGCGAGTCCTTACTCACTCTTCCTCTGTGGGAAAACATGATGCTTGTGTATGCTGTCGCTCTATCGATGGCTCTTCACTTTGCGATTTTGTACACTCCGTTTTTACAAACCCTTTTCTCCATTCTGCCAATGAATGCAACAGAGTGGAAGGCAGTGCTTGTCATAAGTGCGCCGGTCATGTAAGTGACTCCTGAAAATCCTGTGGTTATCTCCCCCTGCTAACCTAGCCTAGCTTGATTGATGAAGTACTCAAAACCATCGAGAGGAAATTTTATCTGCAGACGTCCGCAGATGTTGCCGTCAAGGCTAAAAAGGAGGCGTAGTGGAACAGACATAGATCTCGACTCTTAAAATACTAGACATAGTAGACATACCCCACATGTGCCATAGCCACCGTACCAGCAATGGTCATGCAGTGTATCAACCAATAAAGAATCATGACATTTCTGAAGGCAATCACAATCCCTTCAAATCTCCCTCATGCTTGATAATAGTCAGTTTTCTAGCGGACTGCCTAAGTATTGGTACATGATGGCTACTCGCCATCGTAAGTTTACTCACCCTTGGCTCTCTACCATGGGCAAATCCTTCACCTATATCTTCCGATCATGATCTCTATGGCAGCGCAGAGCAAGTGCGAAAACACTGCATTTGCCGGCCGTTAACATCGACCATACAACCACATATATTAGACTCCAGTCAACAGATAATTCACCCCTTCAATCTTGACGTCCCTTTAGAAGCTTCTTGGTTACCTTATCCTTCTCAATAATGTACACATGTGCACCCCACCCAGATAGAGCATCGCGATCAACGGCACTTAGCAAAGCTTGCGAAATGGTCTCGAAAAGGTCTTCGGGTCCCTATTATCGTAGTAAAGCTCTGTCAGCAACTTTAATTTCTTCTGCCATAATAGCCGATGGAAAAGACGTGAACGGCGAGACCACGGGATTTCTAAGCTGAGGTCGACAGGCTAGAAGAGAAAGAAAGAAAAAAGCATAATAAGAAACGCACCAAGTCAGGCTCCCATAGACTCTCGCAGGTGCCAAACAACTGATCACTGGCGGTGCCGCTGACGATGAAGTCCTTAGCAAAGTCGATGCAGCCGATGGAGTCGAAGCCGCAGATAAAGGGCTTCCCGGTCTTGGGCTCGAGACCGGCAACGACGGGGCTCACGAAGTAGGGGCCGAAGCGCTTCTCGTAGAGCGAGGAGGAGACGAGGTTGGCGAAGGTGGTGGGGGCGATGTTGCGCTCCTCACGCAGGCGGTACATGTTCACCTTGTAGCGGAACAGGTCGGAGACGGTGTTGACATCGGTGGCGAGACCGGTGAGGCCGAGGAAGACGTCGCCGTACTGGAAGATCTTGGGGAAGTTGTTGGAGACGGTTAGGGCTTGTAGGCCCAAGCGAAGGTCGCAGGCGATGGCGACGCAGTCTTTGCCTACCATGGCGAGGCAGGCGCCGCCGTCTAATAGGAAGGGTCAGTTCATGTGGTCGAGTACACGGTTCAGGAATGGAGCGACGAAGATCGCACTTATAGAGAAGGGGGACGCCTGTTGAGATGCTTCGTTAGCTGGTTGTTCTGTAGATGGAACTGGAATAGTAATGACGAGAGCATACCATGGTATCTTAAGATGTGATTGCGAGTTCACTGGGTATCCTTCTTGTTCTTCCGTATCTTTGAATGGTGCTGTATGCAATTTCCTAAATCGTGAGGTTGAGTCGTTGATAGGATCGCTGGTAGTGATGAAGCTGGATGGTAGCAGCAGGCTGAGGTTTGGCGGTTTGAGCAGCTGTACGCAAGGCCGGACAAGGCAAACACGAACTGGCGCGGCAGCTCTCAGCGCAGACGGGAGCTCCCAATGAAGTACCTAACACGTCAAGCTCCGGTCACTCAGAGGTCCGCAGTATGTATGGATGTACTTCCTGGGCAGGGCAAGGCACCTACATGCTAGCTAAGTAGGTACCTAGATACCTATCTACTTAGGTACCTGCCCCTGCTTCCCAGTGCTGAGAGTCCGAGCTCATTAGCGGCGCCCGATACGCTGATAACATGGCATTCCGGCGCCATTGCCCCTCGTAGGTGGACGGCGCCGCGCTTCGCAACTTGCATCATCAGAGCTGCCTGCCCGTCGTTGCGCTGGATACACGAGGCTGATGTAATTAAGTGCTTCGGCAAGCTCTCACCTTTCTTTGATTTTCTCTGGGCTTCTCGATGTTCTTTATTTGGCCATATCTCTGAATACCCTCTCTGACCTTGAGAACTGCACACGTATTTCGTTTCGGACTTCGAAGACACTGGACTGCTTCCGCCATCTGACCTGTGCAAGGACATCAGGTACGAGGGATCCCGCTCCTCATACAGACTGGCCGTAAGAATACAGCACATATGTTTGTGTATGATTCCAAGCTTCTCACGATACTAATGTCCAAAGGAGGATAGTAATCCACCTGTGACCCTTCGTTCGTCAGACATTCAACATGGCGTCTAACGTCAAGGTTGTCGGTACCGATCTCCGCCAGGTCACCATCAAGGTCAACCCAGGCACCTATCTCACGGAGGTGTTGGAGCAGGCCTGCGCCAAGCTTAAGGTGTCTTCCGATAAATATCTTTTGAAGCATCGGCAGCGTCAACTCGATCTCTCTCAGCCCTTCCGCACTTCAGGTCTAATAGCCGGCGCCAAGCTTGAGCTCGTCTTCCGATCGAACACTCCCACCGCCATCAACGTCGCACTCCAATTTCGGCCCGAGCTCCCAGAGTTCAAGCTCTTTCCAAACGGTCGGATGACCGAGAAACTTCCCAGCGACCTCACCCTCTGGCAGGTCTTGCGCCAGTTCGAGAGCGGTAAAGCAACAGCAGGCAAGAATCTGAATATCACAGCACGAGCCATGGCGCAAACCGCGAATGGTACTGCAACTGGCAGTGGCCAGTTGTACTATGAGGCTCCGTCTGTACAAGTTGAGAACCGTACCTTCTCCACCTTGATTGATTTCCAGAAGACATTGTCCCAGCTCGGATATAACTCGGGTAGCGTAATGATGCGCCTATCCTTTGTGAGGACGGATAAAACATTGGCGGATGCCATGAAGGATATTGCGCAATATTTCAAGACCGAGGGTGAGGAAACTGCTCACCAAGGAACTGCGGCCCCTGAAACCGATACCAGCCCAGACCAAGGCGCCAAGAACATGCCTTTGGTTGTTGAATCAGCTACAATCGTTCCTGCAGAACAGCCAGCTGTCGGAGGTACCACATCACCAGATGGCACTGAAGATGCAAGCCAGACTCTAGGTGCTCCTCCCCAGGCAAGTACAGATGCTATGAACATCGACGAGTCTGTCTCTTCAGGTCTTCGATCTGTCACTATCTACTCTGCGCCCACCGCCTCCAGGCCAATTGCTGCTTCTCGCAACGATGGCGAGGAAGCGTTTATGCCCGATATCGCACTCATGAAGGGACATCAGAAGCTGCTCCAGAAAGCCAGCGAGAATAAGCGCCTTCTTTCGGATCAGGAGCTCGATAATAAAGCTGCTCAAGAGGCTGCGCGTATGGCTTCTGTTTCCTCCATCCAGATTAAAGTTCGCTTCCCCGACACCACCTCAGCTGAATGGGCTTTTGGCCAGGAAGATACGGGTTCCTCGTTGTACACTGAAGTCCGCAACATTATGGCAGACCCCTCGGCACCCTTTCGATTAATGCTACCAGATCGCAACACTATAAGGGATGACAGTAGCGCTTCTAATAAGCTCATTAAGTCTTACAAGCTTCGCACGAATACTTTAGTGACCACCACTTGGGATGACGCAGCGCCTGCTGACACTCGAAAGCAGCCTTTCCTCAAAAGAAGTGTCGCTGGTCAGGCCAAGAAAATTGAGGTATTCGAGCCGAAAGAAGTAGAAGTGAAGGACGATGCGGGATCTGCGATTCAACAACCACAGCAGCCACCAAAACGAGACGGTGGTAGCTCCGGGCTTAAGAAGCCTAAGTGGCTTAAGCTGGGTAAGAAGTGAGCCTGAGCACAGCATGGCTGTCTCGCAAATGCTTGAGAAGCTTTTGCAGTGTTGCTGTTGAACTAGGCTTCACGCCCTCCAAAGCCACGTCCCCAGCTTCCGGTTTGGGTCAATGTCCGACATCATACAGCTCATCGTCATTGGTCCCAACCTTTATGGATAGTGCTACGTCGAAACGCGCATGAGCAAGAAAATATGAAGCGGCAAGGTATGAGATCGTACTCTTACCCTCACAACTACGCCCTCTATCCTGCTACATGTGGAGAGCCCGGACCCTGCCTGTGGTTGTTCAACACCGTTCACTCTCGACCGCGCAAGGCGCCGCCTCATGCCGTTACTAGAAAGATAGACCTCGGTCTTCGGGAGCACCTCAAGTTAGTAGTAAAAGTTGTTTCAATGACGAACTTATTGAAAAGCCGATATGGGGCCGATCACTGAGAATTTAAGTCGTCGAGCTAAGTTGATCATGTCAATGGGACCACGTCTCGTTGTTTTCTGTCACGACCTATTCGAAAGCAATCATGGATCGCATTGCTTTATGGGCTCATCATTGTACGGTGTTCTTTGAGAGGCTGGGCATGGTCGGCGTTCGAGATAACTCTATCTTGCGTTGTATATATCTAGATAAGGACAGGCTTTGAACGGCATAGACGAAACTTATTGAAAAAATTGTCAACTGCAGATATAAGACATTTGATCAGATCAACTAAGTCTGTTTGTATTCATCGAAGCAATAGATCACCGAGGACAGGTACCTTGGCTCAGCAAGATGATTCAACAACTTGGTGAGATTATGTGACTGATTTATGCTCACTATGCGTCCTTTATCGAAGCATAAAATTGTGCTTTCAATTCTTCAGGGCTCAATAGACTGACTACTGGCCGAGTGCTTTGCTTTCACGGGGCTTCGGTCGATGAATGGAGGTCTACTGGCCACTCCAACTAGTGTGGACTCTTCTCGTAGCAACCGACCTCGTTTTCGTTTATCAACTTTATCGGTGTCTACGATATCCGGATGGCAATGCTTATGACGCATGCAAGCGCAAAACGACAGAGAACATACACTGTTTTGGTTCATTGGGTTGGGTCATTAACAGTCATCAAGGATCCCTGGTCGCATTCATGTGTTGGTAACTCAGTACCTAGCCTCTAACTAGCTATGTTTTGCAGGGACCGACTCCGGAGTACCCTTGTCAAATCAATACCTAAAGATTGACGCCTGACTTATGCCGTGATCGCTACGGCTTACTTTTCGCAGCTATCTCATATCCATTGACACTCGTTTAGTGTCCCGCACGTCGGGATTCGGCGATGACTCGCTGGAGGTGGTCGACCTTGGCCTTGCCACGCTGGAAGGAACCGAGCTGGGAAACGTTAGCCAAATTACAATCAATCAGCACATTGTGCTTCCATGACGCGCAAGGCCTCGTGAGCAAGAGACTTGGTTAGCCTCGAAGACTCTTGAAAGCCCGGGTATGCAAGTGTTCTCAAATGCTAGGGGAAATAGGCTCCGTCCCGTGGAAGCTCGGGGCTAAGTTGGAATAAGGTCTTATAGACGTACTCTCTTCTTAGCGAGCTTGCGAGCACGCTTGTCCTTGGAGTTGCGAAGCAGCTCAATTACACGTCGCTCATAAGGAGCAAGACCAGCTACCTCGCTGACGATGTCGCGGACTGTATCTGTGTTAGCATGGGACAAGATGAATGTAATACCGATACGTCGCATTGAGCGATCGTCAAGAGAAACGAGTGTTTATGTGTACATACCGAATTCGGTGCGCTTGCTCAGGTGGCCCTTTGATCGGGAGATGCGAGGCTTAGAGACGCGGGGGGTGGTTTTCTGTAATTCAAGAAGTCCAAGGTCAGCCCAGCGTCCATCGTCTGCTATGTTTTGCAGTAGCTTTGCGTGGAATACAAATGCAAAAGAGCAGAGATCCTCCACGAGGTGAGACGGGCAAGGAACTGATCCTTTCCTCCCTCCTCCGCTCCAGCACGAGTATTTCCATGTTTGGCCGCGACGTTCGGGGATCATCGAGGAGAATCGACGAGAAGGGCTTGTCTTACGTGTCCGCGCTTCAACCCGATGGTCAAGCCGGTGCGAGCGGGGGCTTCCTTGGCCATTGTGTCGGTTGGCGTATTTCGCTGGGTGCGTGGTGTTGGTTAGTATGGCAGATGAGGCAGTTGAGGAAAATTTCTAGATGCATCGATTGAGGTCTGAGATTTTGCACAAGCTGGGCGGGTTTGTGGTGTGGGGACAAATAAGCGAATTCCCAACCTGCGCTCCATAGAGCATATGCGGTGGCTTGGAAGTCCAGTGCTGTGGCTTGCTCCCTGTGGCTGAGATGACCTTCCTGGAATGGATATCACTTTCTCCACTTCTCCCCATTTTGATGTCTTGGCATTTGCGACCCCAGTGACCCAGAGCCCCTGATTGCTTGGGATGGCACCCTAAGGGAGGACCCTGTTGCCAAAAGCCTCAAAAAAGGGTAAAATGTATCTCAACTCCAAAAAAAAGAAAGAGAGGCAAGACCCTATTCTCGTGAGAGACTCACAGTGGTGGTAGTTGTATGCACGAGGATTATCCGTGCCTTATCTATTACACTACCTGCGGCACTGAGTGGCTCTCTACCCTTGCGGCGGACCACATCACTTTAGTGAGGTAGGAAATGCAGATTGCGGATCACTATTAGACCCGTCGAAATTCCCTTGTTATCGCACAGCCAATCTGTCGACATGACGCAGCTCTCGAGACCTGTCACCATGAGCTCTGCGACCATGTGTTACATTTTCATAAGCAGTGAACATCCAGAGGCGCCTCCTTCAAATGCCATGATTTCTTTTGTGGTAAGAGCGCGTCGTGGTCGTGAGTATTCAGTCTTGACTGCCCGTCATCCGCCTTGTCGTCATCAGCCCGTATTGGTCTGATACCTACCTCGTATTGACTTTCCGTCGCCCTTTCTTTCCCAACTTGCCATGCTGCATGCTTCGACTGCCGGGCACCTTCGTCACTAATGGTGCACAGCTGAAGGGGACTTGAAGTCCTGTAATTCGTCGTCGTCTACATCATTCTCTTCCTGTTGGTCATTATGTTTTGATACCCAGCCCATTCTGTTGATTTTTTGGAGTCTTTGGAACCGCATCTGCAATATCGTCGACTTTCTTGGTTCTGATTTCATGAAAAACCCATCATGGCTCTGGTGGCTCTTCCCAACAGCGGCTCCCCGCACCCATGTTCACGAAGTAGTTCAGCACATATCTCGAGAAAGCCCAGCTGGTCAGCCCGAAGACCAGCTTCATCGACCCACAACTCGAACCAAAACGACAAAGGGCCTGGCCTCCGTACCTTTGATCTCTTCGACAACGAAGAAAATGAGACATGGGATGTATTAGATAATATAACTGCCTTGGGCCTCAATTTGAGGCTCGAAGGGGACGACGAGCCGCAACACTCGACAGATCTGCCAAGGTTCTCACTCGAAGAAAACGATGCCATCGACAAGGAGGAGATGAACGCATTGACAGTAGTCAAACCTTTCCACAAATGGATGAAGAACTTGCACCGACGTGCACAACGTCCTAGGATTCATCGCGCCGAGAGCTTCGAACCGTTCCCCGAATTCCTGGCCGAGTATGATCGACAGGCGATTGATGGGCACAGGAAATCATCCTCGGGTTCTTCGTTCGGGTTTGTGACTGCTGTCAAGAGCGCCACTGTGAGTCTAGCTAGTGCAAGTGTGATAACACGTCCGCGAAGACGGACCGCCCGATCATCACTCCATACAAGGACCGATCATAGCAGCCGTGGTTCTCTGTCTGTTCCGAGGTTTTCGGAGGATAGCAGTTACTTGGAACGAGCCTCAATATCGGATCCAGGAGTGACAGAGCGTCTCCTGCAACGCCGCCGAATACTTGAGGAACTTATCAGTACAGAAGAGAGTTATATCGGAGACATCAAATTCTTAATGAATGTAAGTTTCTCTTTGAATGCCTTTGGGGGCCGAAGCTGACGTAGTTTCATTCTAGGTCTATGTGACCATATTGGCTTCTTTGCCCACATTGCACCATGGCCTCCGTTCTTCGATCAACAGGAATCTGACGGACATTGTCGAGCTCCACGACGAGATTTTAGGCGATCTCCATCGGATTGTGCCTAATTCCGAATATGTCCAACCCGAGAGAATCCCAATGACCCCAAACAAGCCACCTACCCAAGGACATCACCGTTGGCGCAGTCTGAATTCTGTGCCAGAAGACACGGGAGGTCAACGTTGGCTCCAACATGTTCCTAGCTTGATTGCGGAGCCCAATGTCGCTGCTGAGGTGGCTCATATCTTCGGACGGAGGATGAATCGCTTCTTCGTCTACGAGGAATACGGTGCGAAGTACGAGATGATGATCAAAGATATCGCCTCTGCCCATAGAACCCTGCCTCAATGGGAGACATACCAAAAGGGTTTGGAAGCTCTCGCCGCTTCACTCGGCGCTGTCAGCCACCATCTCGATCACTCAAGGAAGTCGCTTACCACTGGGGATCTCTTAGTCAAACCAATCCAAAGAATATGTCGGTATCCACTTCTCTTTGCTGAACTACTCAGGCACACCCCGGTGTGTGATTGCCCAAACTCCCACATGGAAATAGAGAGCGTTCTCATTCGGCTCCGCGAGGCCACAGCAGAAATCAATCGGGCCACCGACGATCCAGGCATGAAGGCCACAATGCAACAGACGTGGCTGTTGCAAGACCGACTAGTATACCCCAATCAAAAGCTCGATGCCACTTCAAAAACAGCAATCCGCTCTTTTGGACATGTTCGTCTCTGTGGTGTTCTCCACGTGTGCTGGCAGACACGAGAAGGTGTAAATGGGCAATATATGATTGCAGTCCTTTACAAAGACTGTCTGGTCCTTGCTATAGCGGGCAACGCAGATCAAATTTATACGATCCAAGCTTGCATCAGTCTGGACTGCATCAAGATTGAAGAAGTTGATAATGGCCGAGGTACGTAACAACATACAAGTCCAATACCTCGCGGTGAGTAGTGTTCTAATTCAGCTAAGGATTGCAATGTCACACGGCTCCTTTCTCGTGGAAGTTGGTTTTCGAATGTGATCACCAGCTGTACGAGATGATCCTGACAGCTTGTTCGCTGAGAGAAGAGAGAGAATGGCGCTCTCATTTTTCCTACTTAGATGGTAGAGAGCCTCTTATGGTGTCGGAGCCGGCTTTTTATAGCTCAGTGTTCCTCAACATCAAGAGTCTTGGCACAGTATTCGGAAAGCCAGGTAAGTTGAATGACGAGACAACCGAGTTTCAAGTCTATGCATTGACGGTTTAAGGAACTGTGGCTCGTCGCCTTTCTGTTCATCGTGCGACAACGGTTGGGCCCAAATCTCCACTGTGTCAGGTAATCTTGAGGAATACCAGCACAGTAAAAGAAACGTCTTCAACGAATTCGAACTTTCCTATCAATAGGTCACAGTCACTTCTCACGACGGCTTCCCGAGTCCCTGTCCTAGCACCGTCGCGGGCCGACCGAGCCAAATTAGAGGCACTATTAGCAGACGTATGGAGCCGCAAGATGTTGCCTTTTCCAGGCATAACAAACCGATCGAGAAGTGAGAATCTGATGCGCAGCTCTGCATCGACAATGATGCGTAAATTAAGTGTCGCCAGTATCACAAGCTCATTCACCAAACGCTCGGCTAGCGTTGCCAGTCAACATAGGAGGGACGATGATGGGCAACTTCCTCGAGTTGACAGTTTCGTAGACTCATTGGTGAGCGTGAACTGTGACGGCACTTCGCCTTCTGTCAGTGGTGAATCAATTGAGGACATCAAGCGGAGGAGATTGCCCGTGATCCGTGACGCGACGGAGCGATCCAGCAGTGCTGGAACACAATACATTCAGATCGATGGAGCGGCTGATACGGATGGCAATACATCATCGGGCACAGAGATCATCCGGAGAAGAGACAAGTCGAAGCTTAATCTGGATTCGACCGAGGAGTATGGATCTGATTTAGCACGCTCAAGGCCTACTTCAGCACACAGTCATCGAACATTGACATCCCTTATGGTATTACCCGGCTCTAGCGAAACAAGCGACGCAAATCAGGGAACAGATAGCGCGAGCTCAATCAGAGGAAACTTGAAATTGGCGAGATCCCCCAGTAAGTGGTCTCGAAAGAGCGCCAAAGGCGCCATCAACAGAGGATTGGTGTCACTCGGAAGTCGGGGCATATTCCGTTGAGGGTCATGCATGGACCTGTAAGCACGGGTGTCAATGACGGCAGCACACGGTTAACAGGCCGAGGGATGAAGTATAAAGTGAATTGGGTCGATGGCTGCTATTCGGGATGATATACCACTCATTGCCTTTCTCTTTGTTATGACAATTCTGTATGAATTCTCCCGAACATTACCAGATTGGGTGTAGCCGCATTCCAAGGATGTTTGACATGCTGAGGGTTGGACACTTGTGATTATCGGCTACCTTGTGAATGATAGGTGTATATATCTACCTGTCAGAAGTCGAACAATGCGTATTTCGATGCTGACTGCTGGCTCCCAGAACATGATCAGGGCGCGGCAACACAAATATAAGGTGAATGCAACCTCGACTCAGAGCTTTTGCGGTAACGATGTCGGGTATACCTAAAAGGAGTGACAATTGGAGTTCAGCTTACAGCCCTGCCTACCTACCTAACTTGCGAAGTCAGCTGTCCCAGGGCACCGCAAGTTGCCCGGGTACTCCCGTGTCGAGCTGGATTAGCTTTTGCTGATCCACCATGGCATCTCTAGCAATCAGCCGGCTTTCTACAGCTCTCGATAACTCTGTCGCCAAGGGTTAGATATATTACCTAATTTCAGCTGGAGCGGTGACGCAATGACTTGGGGGTAAGAGCAACCTGGCCAGGTGAGATTGCAAGTTGACGCAGGAACGGAATACGTAGGCAGATTGTGGGACGGAGCAAAGCAAACAATGGGAGCTGGAGTTACCCACAGTCCGAAAACGGAATTGGTAGGTAAGGTACAGGCACAGGTTAAAGATACCGTACCTAAGATTTGTTGAGTTGTGGCCGGGCTGCCTGGAAAGTATTGGCAGCGTAAGCGACACCTCGTAAGGCATCTACCACCTGAGAAGTAGGTACGTGCTGTAGACTGCTATATTAGGTACCTACCTTACCCCTCAGGAAGCCTGTGAGGTAAGTCTTAACAAGTTGGCAAGGTAGCAGGGTTAGGACATGGAAGCTCCAAGCTTGCCTGCCCCGCCGTTGCCCCTCCATTCACTGCTTGTGATGACGTAGCTGGATTGTTTGGGCAGGCTACATCATGATCGCGTGCAAACCACCACCTGGCACAACGCACCTTCCCTTGGCCCTATTTGAAGCTCTGCCTTCTTCTTCCATCATTGATGCCCATTGTCTGCACCTTCTGACCATCTCTATACTACTGCAACACCACCACCAACAACAACAATAACACCAATCTACGCCTCATCAACCAAGACGAATAATTCCTTCCATACTTTCACGACGGCCCTCTTCGACACTCTACTGTGAACAGCAAACACAAGCGGATAAACAGCCCAGCTTGTGTGATTACCCCTCACCTCCCAGGAACCCCGGAATTTCCCAATCAACAACCACCACAGCTCTCAACCGCCAAAATGGTCAAGGGTGAAGCTACTCAAGTCAAGGTCCACTTCAAGGGCCAGGAGGATGACTTCATTGTCTTTGTTGACGACACCGAAACCTACAACAAGTGGCAAGAGGACAAGTCGGTCCCTATGGCTCACTTCGTCTCGACCTTTAAGGTCTTTGTGACACATAAGTGAGTTGTATCCCAATCAATTCGTCATCCTTTGAAAGAGGCCTGTCAGTGTGTTGCGGTCGGTTGTGTGTGCATGTTTATCGATTAGTTGCGGCTCAGCTGCCGACCGATTCCTACATCGTACAGTTGGGCCGTTGTAAGCTCTATGAGCATTACTCTTCTCTAGACAATGCGCCGGTGCACCACATTCCAACATTTGCGCCGCCCTTAGCCGCCCTTCGCGGGAGGCGGACGTGGCTTTTCCCCATCCTTAACCATCCCTAACTACACACTTTTCTGACGAGTTTTCATGGCGGCTAATGTAACATCTGATTTTAGGCAAGGCAACCAGGGACAACTGGACGGTGCTTCGAAATCCACTTTGGAGAACGAGTTCGGCACGTCCGTTGACGAAGATGTCATCAAACAGATCTTGGAAAAGGGCAGCATCCAGGAGTCAACAGTAAGTTCCCGCGTACACTACCAACTCTTCAGTACCTAGATGTACCGGCTTCTAAAATGAGTAATGGCTGACCTATGACACTCGCAGTTCCCTGGCCGTCAAGGACCCAAGAATGATGCGCAGATGGGTTCCATTGTCAACGGCCAGCCTGGGGCCAGATAAGAGTTTACGTTCCGCCAAACCAGCGTATTTCGGCCAGAACGCGCTCTCTCAAAGGGCGCTGCATTCACCAATGGGGACTGCGCTGCAGTGGTTGAATTGATACGACTTTGGTCAAGGTCAGGGAAGAAGGCAATAAGGCAAGAGCAAAGTGTTGCCCATTGCCTTGCATCATTAGTATTACGAGACTCCGAGACACGTTCTTGGAAAAGGCTACACATCAATCATCACTATGTGACGACTGCTATGCAACGGTGATCCCCAGCATGCAAGTAGATAGCGTAATGCAAAATCCCCTCCTCCAAAGACAATTGCTGCGGTCCTCGTTTCTTTATGCTATCATGTGGCAGTGCATATAGGAGCTGTATGGAGTTTCTCACTGAACAGCAGTACCTAATATGCGTATATATTACTGAAACGACTCTCATTGGCACGGGGAGGAGCACTCGTACTGTAGACATGAACCAAGCTGGCCCGACACTTGCTAGGTACCTTCGAGTCCTCAATGATGTGTACGTATAAGCTGTAAATCGATCACTGGCAAATTTTGTGCTTCCGGCAATAGTCAGACATCTGCCATCCAGTCTGGCAGGTGTTGCATGTGAGATATTGATTGTGCACGGATCAAGGCGCTGGTCCTCGTGTATGTACGTATCAGTCAGTAAAAGAGTCAGCTTAACATTGTGGTGAGGCTGCGGCTCCCGCTAGCTCTCGGCACCTGGAAAGCCGGCGTCTCGGGAACCCTGTCGTCGATCGTGTATCAGCCACCCCCCAGCGACGTCTGGGAACTTGGGATGCGACACCCACAGACCCGCCCCTAGTTTTATTGCCGTTTTGGGTGCTAGAGACTAAGTTTCGTTAGACTAAGTGAGTAAGGGACACAATTGGGGCTAAACTAGTTCTACGTCAAGAGAGAAGAGGAAGATGCGAGGTACTGGAATTCATGAGATGGGGGAGGGGGGCGGAAATGAGTGTTCATAGTTGGTTATTTTTTTTTTCCTGTTTTGTTTGATTTGTCCACATTCGCATAGGATTTGCTAGCAGTATTAAATACAAGAGACCGCATTTCGCTACACGCCATGCGGGAGCGGTGCCACGGTGAGGATCGAATCGAGGTATTGAACTGGTTCGACGGCCCTCGCAATGGTACGGGCTTTTCCCGAGTAGGTAGCTGGTCTCCTCTCCTCGTCCACCTTTCGGGGGTTCTATGTTTCCAATCATCCTCTGTTGCTTCTACATCTCCCTCCCCATTCCTTGCTGGTGGCTCTTGTCCAAGCAATCCCGTCATCCGCGAGAATCGTTGGACGATTGCCAGGTAGTGAGTGAAATATTCAAAATAGTGAGAAAAATGCATAAAGACCATGGGAAAACTGCAATAACGCCGTGTCTGCTTTGCAAATGCCATATATCGGAACATAGAAAGACGTTCGTATGCGGAACCGGATCGCTCCTCGGTATTTCGTCGTATATTCATATGTAGAGAGATTCTAGGAGTTTCGATGCATATACTGGACTGGGAATTACCAGGCGCCTTCCTCGTCGATTTGGATCTGAGAAGCAAAATATGCAGAGCTTGGGAGGTTCGAGGTATGTACGGTGGTCTCCAGCCTTCTAGTGAGACATGAGAAGCGGCGAAGACCAATTCGACATGTGCAATAATTCGGGGAGTGCGAATATCCGCTCGAGCTTTCATCAGGCAATGCATTGCAAACGCGGCTGCTGCAAAGTCTGTTTATGCTCGACCCCGACCTCTCTGGGGTAGAGTCCACGGCTTAGCGCAAACAATCTGTTTCCACATGTTAGTATTACACGGCATTACTTGTAAATAGGATCATATCAACTTACTTCGCCTTCGCTGTAGGCCCAGAAATATACGACCATGGCAACCAGGTAGTAGATGGCAGGGTTAGTGCCCTGGTAGAGAAGAATGGCGGCGAGGGAGAAGAGAGGCAGGATAGCGAGACGGGCTTCGAGGCTGCGGTGGATCGAGGAGCCAGCAAGAGGTGCCAGCGGCCATTCATATGCGAACATGACCACACCCATGATCAAATTGATAATCTGGAGTATCGGCAAAGGCTTGACGGCAGGGTCAAGCGTCTTCGTCAAGAAGTCCCAGAAGATCTTAGGCCAGAAGAAGCCCGACAAAGCGGCGGATATCTGATAGATAGCCGCAGTCAAGGTGATGAGCCGAGCCCAGTGGTTCTTGATGAGTCTTCCCATTTTGGCGGTTTATCGATGCTCTTCCTTTCCTAGACTTTTTCCACACTTCAATCTCTCGTCTCTTTTTCGAAGACTTCCAAACGATCCTAGCGCTCGGCCAATCCAATCACACTCTCGGCAATGCAAAGAAGGTAAGCGAGAGGAAGCTAGTGACCAAGCCTACGCTCTCGGAATTATGTAGCGAATAAAAGTTAAAAAGTGGAAAAGAGAAAGGAAGTGCAAGGTAGCCGGACCTGCGGTGAGTTGCAAAAAAATGTTGCCGATATGAAAGAAGGCTATCGACGACAGAGATGAGTGCACAGCGCTAGTAGCGGAGAGGTGAGAGAAGAGAGGGAAGGCTCAGTTGAAATTGCCACGACCGATGGGATGCCCAGAGGCTATATTGGAGGTCGGCTGAACCTGTCTCTTGGCCCTTAAGGGGAGCGGTGCTCCCGCTGAGGGTAGGCTTGTATCAGATGCGACTGATGTGCGCCGGGGTAGTGTATCTGATGATTCAGGCCTGATGGTGCTGAAGCCTCGTCCGAGATCCACGTTCTTGAGATCTGATCTATTATGACTGCTGGCATTCGAACGGCATTGGAACTATCCGTGGGTAGCGTGGGCCTCAAAGGTTGACAGGTGGGCTGGCCTCAACCTTGATCTACCCAAGGGTTGCTAGGTTGAGGCACTGAGACAAGCTTTGGAGGCGAGATGGCGTTGTTTGAAGCAATGGTCCGAACTCCTTCTCTATTGTTTCTATAGTGATTCTCGGCTAGGATACCGAGATTGAGAGCACGTCTTGTCACCGTGGTGGGTATTGGGGCAACGGGGCTCGGACAGTTCGCATGAGAGAAGTGTTGAAGATCAGACAAGACGAAGATGATACTTAAGAGGAGGTGCTATGGTATGAGGCAACAGGAGGTTCTTCATGTACGAAAGAGGAGATGCTCAGACATGAGGCGACATGCGGAGTTTAAGAAGTGACAGGGCAGCTGGGTTTCTGAAGAAACGTGTAGAGTCTCATCAGCCACGGCCGAGACCGTCGTATCTCCCACAACGACCAATACCTGCGGGGCTAGGTAGTGAGGACAAGGGTCTTCGATGAGCAGCTAGGGTAACGCAGCGGTTCCGCCCTGCCTCATGATGTGCAGAAGGAGGTGAGCGGCCAAAAGTAGCTTAGAACGAGAGGTTTATCGGCCATGGCAACGCTGGCTACCAAAGGGCCAAGGGCAAGAGGCGGGTACAGCATCTGGACCATCTTTTGCATGCGGTGCCAATTGGACGGCCGGGCCTCGAAGGAAGCGGAGGTACTTGGTCACCAGGCCACGGGACCTCAGTCGAAGCGGTACCTCGGTGGACTGGCTGGCGACTCTTGCATGCTGCAGAGACGGGCATTGGGTGCCGTCGTAATTGCGGACAAGAAAGACGAGGTCGAGAATAGCATGCTTTGGGGGAGGCTATCGTGATTGGGCTTGGACGGGCGGTTAAAGAGCCCGCTATAGCCAATGACGGGCCTCGTCGTACTAGGGTGGTGACATGGAACAAGGGGAAGCATCTCCGCTGCAGGGATGTAGCGAGAAGAAAAGGTACATCGGCCGCTTTCCCTGGCCGTCTTGATGAGTCTGCAGGACCTCCCCACGATGTGAGTGGCTGGTCTGTCGAGGAACCACCACAGTGATGCCGAATTGCCAGCTACCTGAATAGTATGCAGCTACCAGACTTGACAGCAGCGATCAAGGCTCCGATCACTGTGATAATGCCCAAGAAGGGAAACACTCGTACTGCCCAAGCACGCCAATCCAACTGGAATACTTGTTCCTTCCATCTCCGTTGTGGCTCACTGGCTTCTAGAAAGCTAGCGTTGCAACCTTACTATGAGGTAGTAAGGTATAAGCAGGTAGGTAGGTAAGTAGGTACATGAGTAGGTATTCAGATGAGCTGTACACCGGCAGGCATCGAGTCGGGAGGGGGAACGCGGCGACTCGAGTACAAGTCTCACCCGCCATTCGGTTCCGTGCCACTTCAAGCCCTGCACCTTACTTTACACAGTACTTGGCCTGCACTTTTGACGTCAACGCAGCTCTTCTTTTCAGCCCCTTTGCGACCCCCCGAGGCTAAGCCATTGCACCTCCATGCACACATAGCGCTGCGCAAGAGCTTGAGATACCCCTCTGGGGGCTGTTGATGGCTCCCAAACCTAGGCGAGTTTCGCAGACGACCATGCTGAGGCATATTGAGCGTGAGCTTGCAGATCAGTCAGGATGTGCATGGTCGTGTGCAGGCACAGAGCAGGGGCGTGGCCCCCATCACCCGAAAGCCAAGCTGGAACTGCATGAGATGCGCAGGGGAGTGGCCGAGCGGGACCCAGGGTTCGACAGGTTGCCAACCGGCGTGGTTGGCTTCGTCCCAAACCTGGAGAGGAGGGGTGGTGATGTGAGATGTGAGAAGAGCCATCCGAAGAATTACTGTCGCCGTGCTCGAGTGTCTCTTGGCTCTACGCGCCTTTCAGTACTTATTGTCAAGTGCTCCCGCATGCTGTTGGTCGTGCCAAACTTCGATTTACCTCTTTCAAACTCGCTTCCAACACATTCTTCCATGTGCCTACCCGCCCCTAATCTGCTTTGTCGTGGTCCGCCAAGATGTCGTCTTCGGGATCGATCAAGCGGACAGTTGCTCGAGTCCAGCCGGCGCCGGTCACGACAATGTGCTATGTGCAGTTCAGGGCTTATGAGACCATTGGGACACTAGGTCATGTGAGTATCGGCGCAGTCAGCATTTCATCACCTCACGGTAGTGCCTGTATCGTCTGTGATGTGACCGGCCGTGGGTGATATTGGTGAACATCCACATAGCAGCAGTAGTAGTATGTACACGTTTCGCACTCTCCCCGTCTTGGAGAAGAGGCAGATTGGATCAGATAAAAGACGGCTGAGGCGGATAGCGCAAGTACGTGCGCATACCCGGATCGTATACGATGCGGTGTGCCACGACCATTAGCCAGTTGAAGCCTCGGCGGCAGCTGAACCACCCTCATTGGTCCGTCTTTGTCGAGCCACATGGGAAATCCCTGGTCATTGACATGCAGTGGTGCAGAAAGGTCGAATGGCTGGGAACGGCATGGCTAGCTCACCACCGTCTAGATGATGTTGACCAATTAGCGAATTTCTACTGGTAGTGCTTCACAACTCGGGTCCTGGCAGGATTGTATTTGAGTGGCTTCTTACAGTCTTCGGCAGCTTCTCTACCAGTGAGTGGTTCAACCCTCCACAAATTGGTAAATCTTGACAATTGAATCCACCAAAGAAGCTACCTCGAAGGAGACTATGAGGTTCTGTTTGATTGTAATGTCTGGATGCACAGTACGTGGGATTTACGGCGAGAATCATCCACTTGAAAATAGTGCGTCCAGGTATTTGTGGCCTAGTAATGCATCTTGGGCTTTGGATCTCATCTTGTCTGGGGTTGATATGCCGGCAAATGTGCTCATCACTGTCACTCGACATGCATATATAGCTTGGGTCTTCGTCTATGTTTTCGAACCTTTCATGTTCATTGACACAATGATCAACCAGCTTTGAGTCTTTCTTAATGGTCCTTTTCGGATGATACCGCATCTCACGGAAGTGACAATGTCCTCCATGCAACGCGGAATGATTCAATTTGAGCACTGTGTCGGTAACATCAAGTGCCGCAGCAATCGCTGACATGCAAAGGCACACGAAGTGAAGATTGTTGTTCATTACTAGTGTTTGATTTCCGTATTGTCGAACGTACTCTTTCACCCTAAATAACGCGATCACAAGGTAAGACGACACAAGAAAGGAAAAGGCTGTTCGAGAACCAGATAACTTAGTATGGCGTACGTTTCAATGTTCGCATACCGTCCTGCTCGATGCGGTCGCGGCAACGGCATATGCGTGAGCACGCTATTTGGAACCCGGCAAGAAAATGCCCAGGTACATAGTAATCTGCTCCAGAACACTGGATGGGAGGTATGTATCCTGCATAGGCTCGGTCAGTTTTGATCTTTCTCCTAGTAGTTCATCTCCAGGTACACGGAACACCGCAGCAAAGCACCCGGGATGCTAATCGTGACTAGTAACAAGCTGCAGGGAGCCTCGTTTTGTTCGGTTCTATATTTACTGGTGTGGCGTCCATTATACAGATCTTTAGCCGCTCGACGTTGAAGCCAAACCAAAGGAGTCGTACGGCAAAGCACGAATCAAGGGTCAGCCGTTGATCGAAGGACACGCCAGCTCAAATCTTGGTAGAACAGTCACTCTAAGAACGACATACCCATATATCAGTCAATAAGAAAGTCTTCTTCCCAAAAAGAGACCGCCCTACATGCATCGTTCCCGAGATTATCCTCTAGCTCGGCTCGAGATGCAGCATTTGTCATTTTTAGGACCATGTCAGGAAAGCTGCATGTCATGTCGGTTAGAATATTAACTGCATGTTCAGACAGCGGCTCCCGAACGGAACAATATGGAAGAAGGGCGGAGGCAGGCTTCAGCGCTGTATCTGCGTCCCGGACTCTGCAAAGCTGGTGGTAGTATTTCGTTAGGCATGCTTCCATGTTTGATTCAATTTCAATCGGGATGATTGGGATGTTTCGTATGCTAGCGAGGCTTGTCGTCGTTAGTCACAATCGACGGCCTAGGCTCGAGGCGCTTAGGAGCGTGTACTGAAATGATTCACTGACTCTAACTGCAGGCGCATGAGCAGAGCCACCGGGTTTTGTTGGTCGCCTTCTGCCTTGAGAAGGAAGATGATGGCGATGTTTTGCCCACCGTTCAAGTGATACAGTCGTTCAATGCGGTTGCGTGTGTGTTGTGAGCCAACATCTTGGGGCGACAGGCAAATCGCCCGGAAGACGGGGTTTGGCCAGCCGTCAGATGGCGGAAGAGTCATTGCTACATCATGTGTCTCGAGTTTAGATTCTAATGAAGGGGTCAGCGCTGGCACACGTCAAGTATGGCACAGTCGGTCGTGCCACCACACCTTTGAACAAAGCCTGGCCGTTTTGTGTAAGCGCCGGAAGTGAAAAGCCACGTCGCTTGCGCATGGAGTAACAAATGAAGAAGCCCTCCATCAGATATGCCAACACACGATGTTACAACCAACTGCGGCTGTGATTACGGCTGCGGCGGCTCCCGCTGTAGAATGAAGGGTTGGGGACGATGCTTATTGGTAGATCGATGTCGAAGGAATCGCGGCTCATCAAGTTGCACTACAGTTTCTTGAGCATCGGCTGACAATGGCCCTGACCTTCTAAATGCGAAACGGACCTACTACTGGATGCTGCAAGCCATATGCAATCCTTGAATTGCCTCGAAACCTCAATTCGAATAGTTGTAAGGCATGTGCCTAGTATAGGTCGGGGGCTTGTCTCAATAAGAACAAGTCCCCTCCGAGAGTCGCGAGTAGCATTAGACCCTTAATATCGTTTCAAGCTTTAGAGGGCGTGAATGATCGCATGCATGTGTCTTCTAAAGAAATTGACCCAACGGTTTCGAGGGCGAAGATGGATGGACCAGAAATGCTGGCAGCAGGCACTCGCCCATTTGGAAGCGTGCAGAAGGCAGAGCTCCGAATTTGTCGACCTAGATTTCAACCCGGATGTGTTCTCAAACAGGCAGGAGCAGAGAAGCATTAATAAGTTCCTGCCATTTGTGTTGCTACTGTATTCCAGTGAGGCCCAAGTCCCCATTGCGTGTGGGTAACTTACTGAGTGCGTCTGTCGATATGATAGTAGACTGCGGCCTCGTCGACACACTTTGAAAATATGGCAAGTTATTAGTTTTCGAAAGTACTCATGTTTCCCGCATTGAACTCATGATATTGGGAGCTGGCTGGTTCAAGCGCAACTAGCTCGGCAGTGGGCAAAGTGGTCCGACTTGTCCCAATTATTGCATCCAGGACCTACCATCAGGCTAGTGATATGTTGAAACGCCAGTGTACGTTCGGCCCTAGGCCACCTGTGCTCACTCGAAGTATTGGACCATTACTCTTACTCTCACAGTTGTAAGTAGATGGCTCGATACGATGCGCGGTCTTCCACAGCGAAGCCGGCTGCCTGCTCGAGGTGAAGAGGTATAAATGTATTGAGTAGTGTACAGCAGAATCCAGAGTGGTGATTTGGATGTGACTACAACATAAGGTGCCCAGATTAATCTCCTGTCCACTTGGTCTGCTGTCTGCCTTGCGTACGATCGTTTCGCTATCGGATCCATCTGGTCTCGACCAACAGCCCACCGTCGTTCGAGCAGACCTAGGCGGCTGGTGATGACGTCGGCGCCAGCGTGTTGACCTGAGGCGGCAGCAATGGCTTCCTTGTCTTAGGGTCCTGGACGCCCCTTAAGGCTTCTTCTATGATTGACATCCTATCTTGCTGGCGTTTCTCGACTTCCTCGAGTTCCTTCTCCCTTTTCTCGAGCTCTTCGAATCTCTCATTGAGTAATGTGATCTTCTCGAGATTGCTGTCTGGTTTTTGCGTTGCTCTGTACCACTCATATATGATCAAGATTGTAGCCACAGATAATATGAAGGCATCTCCCATGACATCCGCGAAGAGATCCACTGCCTTCGCCTCGGGAAGAGGCCTAAATTTCCTTTTCCAGATACTGGTTATAGGTGACGACCTTTTCGCTCGATTTTCCTGATTTGTGGTGCCATGTTTCGCGCGGAGCTCTTCCTCTTTTTCGATTTGTTCTTTGGTCTTGACCGTGGGCGCCTCGGCCTTCTCTTTTGCTCGCTGCTCAGCTTGGGGATTCCGCATCAGCGCGACCGAAGCTCGCATGTTTATTTGGTGGATCAATTGGCCATATCGCGCAGCAAAATCTCGAAAACGTGGGTGGTCGTGGGCTTGTACTTTAATTCGATTCTAGACAAAGTTATTAGATAAACTTCAGGAGATCTATTGATTCGTGCGCGTCGTACTGCTCCGTACTTTGACACATGCCTCACGAAAAGTGAGGCCAGCTTGAAGAGCGGCAGAGCGACCATCTTCACTGTGGATGCTTGTTCATTGAGAGGATTGCTCGGTGTAGCTAAGACGTCATGTAGCTGTCGGTATCAAAGAGCACAGCGACTTTGCACCATAGATGCATTGATTTATGGAACAGTCGCCATGAAGCTGCGATAGATTTTAGAGAAAAGCCGCAGTGTGATGGTAAAGTATAGTCAGTAAATACTGTGCCGAGGGAATTGCTGATCGCGAGCAACCTATTACAGTGTCATCGCATGAATGATAAATATCAGGTGCTGACTCAATGGTGGGCCATTGAGGTTCCAGTCTCTCATCAGCGTACCAAGGTACTTCGAGTTATCGATATCTCAGATTATCTAACGTTGAGAAACCGGCGGGGCGCCGTGACTGGGGAGGAGCGCCAACGAGTCAGAAGCTGTCCGTCGCGTGCCCCTGCGGAGGATTCCAGTAGACGCAGCGCGCTGAGAGTCCGAGCTCCACAGCATTGGCTTCGTCGTTGCTCCCCCAACGCCGGCCTTCTCGTTGTCAACGTACCCACCAGCATTGAACACCTTCGCCGTGATCATGTAATTACACGATCCATATTTTGTCAACATCTCTGTTGCGGAACAAGCACCTGTTGTGTGACCTCTACACCTCCAACGCCGATTTCTCTACCATATCGTCGAAATCTGATGCCGTCGTCAAGCTGCAGGTGAGTTGCTCAACTTCCTTCCTTTCCTTTCCTTTCTGTTTATCGAAGCTTCTATCCAAAGCTTTGACTTGCTCTCTTATGCTCTCACGTCTCCCTGAGGATTCATATTCCCTACCATCCTCGGAACTTAACTAAGCACCAATAATTGATGCATCCATCTAACTCTATCTCACTCAGGAACCTGGAAAACCCCTCCATCCAAGCAACAGGCAATCGTTAACCTCCTGTCGCATCTCCCAATCGGTTCCTGGTCAACCATCTCCAGATGGCGGACCGAGTCTTGGCAGCAAAGCAGACTGCCTACACGGACGCCTTATCGCCCCGGGACGCCAACGTACAACTGCCACACCGCGCCGTTGAACCGGCAAAAACGAAAGTAGCCGTGGCTTCCAAACCACCCATCAAGGAAAAGGAGCTCCCGATCCAGCCTCCTCTACAGGTTCCCGAGCCGCCTAGCTTCGATCGCAAAGATGGTGCCACGTACCAAGTCGGGAAGATGCTGGGCAAGGGCGGTTTCGCTGTCTGCTACGAAGGGCAATTGCCCGGGCACAAGAAAAAGTACGCCCTAAAGATTGTCAAAAGCAAGATGCCTTCCAAAATGGAGCAAAAGGTATGTCTTCCCGCCAACAACAGTAGAGGAGGAACTGACATTGCCTGAAGTTTCAAACTGAGCTGCAGATCCACTCCAAGATGCAGCAACAGAACATTGTCCAGTTCCTTCGAGCCTTTTCCTTTGACAATTGCACCTATCTAGTGCTGGAGTTGTGTCCGAACGGTTCCTTGATGGACATGGTCAAGCGACGCAAGGGACTCACTGAGCCCGAAGTACGGTTCTACTCAATCCAGATCGCCGGCGCCATCAAGTACATGCACGCCAAGGGTATCATTCACCGAGATCTGAAAATGGGCAACATTTTCCTGGACAAGTACATGAATGCCAAGATTGGCGATTTTGGTCTCGCTGCCTTGCTGGTCACAGGAAAGGACATGCAAACCATTCGGAGAACTACTTTGTGTGGAACGCCCAACTACATTGCTCCTGAAATTCTGGAGAAGGGTAAGAAAGGGCACGATCAAACAGTTGACATCTGGAGTTTAGGTATCATTATGTAGGTTGCTTTCCGGCTGAAATATCCCTACCAGAGCTGACATGTCATCATAGGTTCGCCATGTTGACTTCAAAGCCGCCCTTTCAGTCTTCCACCACAGACGAGATATACCGTCGTGCCAGGAACAGAGACTACGAGTGGCCCAACCCCCAGACTACGAACAAATACATCTCGGAAGAGGCAAAGGACATTGTGGCGACGATGTTAGAAGAAGCAGATAGGAGGCCGGATCCTGATACTATCGTCCAGCATGATTTCTTTGTCTCAGGCTATCTCCCGACCCAAGCTGAGATCAGTCCGAAGTTGCGCGACATGGCCCCAGAGTCGGACAATTTTTACGCGATCGACTTGACCCCCAATATGGCGTCTCAGAATCTGCGAAAGCTCCAAGAGATGTGTCGAAGTTGCGAAGTTGGACCCTGGAATCAGACCCAGACAGTATATAAGAGCACCTGGAGAGAGGTCGCATTGGAAGAGAAGGCTGGCCTAACTCCTATTATTCCCCTGGTAGAAGGCATTGTGTATAGACCATACGAAGAAGTCAGCAAAGAACTGGGTCTGACGCAAATACCACTGCGAGCACCACCACAACCAGCTCTGCAGCCAGAAGAGGATGCTGCAACGCAGACAGGTCCCATCGGGTTACTGCGAGCACCTCCACAGAGCTTTGCGGCACAACAGCGTGCTCAAAGCAAACCGTCGAAAGCGCCCTCTGCCCCACGAGTACGAACGCTCAATGAGCTGCCACCACCCAGCGCTAGCAGTACCATGCGCCAGCGACCGAAGCGAGAAGTAGCTCAAAGCTCTACGGAGAGCAAGTTGCCCACCAGAACGATCAGCTCGTTGGCGACTATCATAGACCGACCTGTTGCTCCTGTTGAATCTGCTATGCAGCCTCCTCCGTCGGAACCACTGAAAGCGGCCAGTGTGAAAGCAAGGGAGCAGCCAACCACAAAGTCTTCTAAGAGCGATACAACGACCGGTTCCCTATTCAGCCCTAAAGAGCGTAGATACCTGGTACCGGACTCCAGGCCAGATGCTGTGCTGCAACGACTGCGTAATCTTCAGACTGAGCTTGAACGAGCTCTGAACTCGAGATCCATGGCTATTGTGGGAAAAACGCAGACACCATCGCCACCACGCATCGTCGTCAAATGGGTAGATTATTCCAACAAGTTCGGTCTGGGCTATATCCTAAATGATGGCAGCGTTGGCTGCGTTCTAAGGAGCATACCTGGAAGTGCGAGAGGGGGTAAAACGGTGAAGCTTCCTCCATGCTGTATCTTGGTTCGTGAAGCCGAACAGCACTGCCTAAGGCGGCAGGACCCCGGATACCCTGATCGTAACGAGATTGTGCCCATGAGACAGCCTATTCAATTTTACGAGAACAACGGTGAAGATGGTCTGTCGACTAGTTTCATCAACCCTTCGCAGTTCAAGATCCCGCCTAGTGCGGACGGCGCCCCGGGCAAAATCCCAGCAGGCCGAGACATCTACGACTTCCGCAAGAGAGAACACCTCATTCTGTGGAAAAAGTTCGCTAATTACATGATTGCGAAAGGACGTGACGATGATGCGACTGATGATACAGGGCATCATCAGATCCCGACGTCGACCAAGAAGCAGGCCATGCCGCCCAACGACGTGGTGACTTTCTACCAACGCACAGGTGACGTTGGTTGCTGGGTCTTCGCTGATGGCCATCTGCAATTCAACTTCCCTGACCACACCAAAATCGTACTCGATGCGACGGGGACGTGGTGCCACTTTTGGCATCTCCCCATGGAAGCAGCAGAAAGGCTGTCTTCCAAGGGGGAACTCGATGAGTCAGCTTTAGACGCGCGAGCCGTTCTGTCTTATCCTCTACAAACCCTTTTAAACTTTGCGACAAAATCCGCCATGCGCCCAACGCGCACAGCTGTCTCTCGTAAGCGGCCGGAGATCAATCCGATGATGCAGGGCATTCCTGCTGCGAATGACCTACGCCGCAAGATCGAATTCATCAAAAACATTGTCAAAGAGTGGGTTACGAACGGCGGTATGGGTAACGCGAAGATGGATCGCGAAAATCGACTCATGTGGACGGGTCATCGTGCCTTACACGATGGGCCTAGCAAGCACGTCTGGGTGACAATAGGTGCGCGATGGGGTGATGAGAGATATTCTGCCGTTGTCGACCCAAGGAAGCCCACGGAGCTAGGGGAGGAGGTCGAACGAAAGTCGATCTCGAGCGCAACCGGCTCGGCTGCTTAATGTAAAGCTGTGGTTTCAATTCCTCTGTGGGATGTTATGGCAAGATTAGGAATCTTTAATATCATTGATGGGAGGGGGCATCAGGGCAAGATGGCAGAGGGTGATGCCTCATGACGAGAAAGTTGACTGTCGGAGTACGACCACACAGGTTTATGAGTGATGACATGGCGTTTCTGGTCGTTATCCATATTCCTGCTTGTCCTCAAGCTGGACTGCATGGTGTTGCATGTGTAGGGCAATATATTTCAATTGCATTGACTTACTTACGAGCATTCCAGACTAACTTCGCCTCGCCTTGTGCCTAATGATCAAGTGACTATTCATAAATTGATTAAGTCGCAAACGTGCTACTTTGAGAAACTTATAGTATAGACTCGCCTCACTTCGCCACGGTGACTTTCCTTGCCACGGGCTGAGAGCTCGACGCCAGTGACCGCGCTTACTTGGTCTTCGCATGCGCGGCTCACTGGGCGATGACATGTGCCGAGAGCCAAAGCTCCGGCGCTCAAGGTGTATCTTGGACAAATTCGCAAAACCCACAATGGTCAGTGGGTAAATGAGCTACCAGCGGCTTTTAGAAAACTGAACAGATTATGGGAGGGTCTGGCAGTCTTCATAGAACCTGATCTACGGGTGGTCACGTAGGAGAGCAGTGTTCTGGGATACAATCCAGAAAGCCTATCTTGATGTTTCCGACCAGCATAGCTTGAGTGAACCCTCTCTTTGACTTGAGGGTGTTCCCATAGAATGGACACAGATTGCAGTCGACGTGGTAGTCAGAAATCATGGTATGGAGCCCATGCTGTCTGGGTCGCCTTGGTTACTGCTCCGAAAAGGTGGCGTGTCCGGACACGAGAACCTTAATCTAACTGCATTTGGTGCATCGAAAGGGCGCAATACGAAGAGGGACGGTGGCTGGAACTCTGGGGAGCCAATCCCATCTATTCATCATCATGGGTGTCGTCACTGATGATTCAGACCTGACATGTATGAAGGTGCGGGCGTATCATCCTATTCAGCCTGTCATATAGCTAGATTTGATTCAGGAAATATCCAGGCAGATATGATGAGCTAGGTTTGAGTGCCGTTGGACATCATCTTTCGTTTCGTTCGCATCGCCAGGTTCAGGTCCTCGTCGTCTGGCCCAAGGACCACGAGTTCCTGCTACTTGATTCGTTCCAAGAGCATGCCGAACCAAGAACATCACAAATTACTACAGCCTACGTAGATCGGTTAGTGCACATGTCCCTGAAATACGTAAAACCTCCAGTCGGATTTTCAACCATGTAGGTTAGTATCCGAGGTTCGCCGCAAGAGCGATGGATTTCCATGGTGACATTTGACACAAGCCGGCATAACTATAACTTGAAACAACTTAAAGGGAACGAGAGTCCTTGATAATAGACCATATAAAATGAGATAATCCAAGAAGATTTTCTACTCTATTTACGATGTGCCATGAAGAAGGCTACATAGCTTATACCTCTCGAAACGCCCATGCATGGTCCATGCGGATCACATCCATTACACTCCAAAAACGCCCGTCGTAGCCTGTATTCGCAAGAAGATCTTGACCGCCGGTTCCACCTCCGCAGGCAATGCCGCGCCCAGCGCCATCTTGCACAACACGACGAGCCTTTCCTGCTTCGACAGCGGCTCGTCCGTGACGACCGCGTCCGCCAGCAGCATCGCCTCGGCGAGGCAGCCCAGATACAAGCCGACGTCGACATCGGAGAAGTGGAAGCGGCATCCGCAGTTCCCCCGGAAATGCTCATGCCAGAGAGCCGCCGGAAGACGCTCACCCTCGGGGTGGACGGGGCCGCCGAACCCATTTGGTTGTCCGGCGAGCCGGAAGCTGATGGAGCAGAGGGTCTTGGCGTTCTCGACTCGGATGAGGCCCGTGGGGCCCCGGACAATACGGTCCCCAAGCTGTGTGGAAGGCATGTTGGTGATAACTTGCTTCCTCGAGAGCGAATTCTGATGACTTACCGGTGGTTTTCTCTTCTTTCCGTGGTTGACGGTACTAAGTGTACTAGAATACTTTCGAACTTCGACCAAGTGTAAGCTATTCCTGTAATAAATACTCGGAGAGATCTTGGACAATGGGTTATATAAAATAATGCCATAGTCATCATTCATGCCTTGTGGTTCAAGGATACAAGATAGCTTATTGCAAGCGTAGCTGCTTTGTTTTCGAGAAAGACATTTGTAGAATCCTAGTGGTTGTGCATTGCCTGCCATTGAGTTTGGCATCTTACCTTGTATGAAAAATGCGTCAAAGAAAGAGTCACGCGAATGTTTACTGAAAATTGTTTCAATTGGCAACTGAAAGGATCTTGGTGCTCTGGCCAGTACATCGTATCCCGTGTCTGGTACATCTTTTTAATTAAGATTGAACTCGAAATACGCACTGTCGTTATAAGAGAAAAGAGAACGAAAAACTGATCCCTTCTCTTAAATAACATCGAAGTTCAAACGGTATAATGAGAAGCTTCAGCTTAATGAGCCATACTTGATATACATTAGTCTACGTTCGAGTATGGTTCTATTTGGTAAGTCCTATCATTATGCTTGTATAGTTTGGACCGTCTGAATACACCATCCCCTCTCCCTGCTACGTTTTGGAACAGGATAGCACAGGAAAAGTGACTTGCTCGATTCAAATAGGTAACTTAATACCGGCTATAGTGCTTGACATATTTTGTAAGCATTATTCAAGTATTATTGGGTTCATCTACTATGTACATTGATCGGGAATCGTAGAGCCTGTGTTGTAGTATTGGTAGATTGAACGCTGAAACCTCTCGTTCCACGAGCCCATGGTATGCCCGCTCGCTTGCTCTCGAGGACAAGAAGCTCAAACACACCCCTTTGTTTATCTCCTCATCTCCCAGCATCGGCCATCGGGAAGCAAATGGAAAGCCAGTAACCAGAGAACAAACGCCAAAGGGGTACGGGTAGAGGTGACACATCCACAATACCAAGCCCTCGCAAGCTGGATTCTGTGATCTCAAACACGTCCCTTGCTCCGCACAATGCAAATGCAGTCGTTCCAAGGCACATCCTGACAGGAAACGAGGAAGCCAGCCCTTGCCTATAACCGTGGACAAATGAGATACTGGCCCTGGCTGCCTGAGTCCCATGCCTGAACTCATCTATTTTGGGGTTTCCACGAGCACAAGGCGCCCGAGAAGAATATGCTGAAAGCAAGTGTGATCTGATGTTATCCCAGAAGATCCAATAAGAAAGCCGAGTCCTTCGAGGGCCGATATTCAGTCTTCCGGTCTCGGTGTCATAGTCTCCTACACCACCGAGACAAGTGAACCTTTCGTATTACATTACTACGCATTCCTTGTCGTCTTTCGGCTGGTTTTTGCGCATCTTCGCATTACGAGGTGGCGCGACTTCCATTGGTGTTCCACCACCACTGACAGCAGCACGGATCGCCGCCAGCCTCTGTTTTGCACGCTCATCCCCCGCATCTGCGGCTTTGACATACCAGACGTTGGCCTCCAAAATATCACGACGACAACCAATGCCCATCTCTGTGAAGTAACCGACAGCGTACTGTGCTTTCACATAATCTGTAAATGTACCACTTAGTATGAAGAATTTAGTGATTGGTAGGTTAAGTCGAGACTCACCAAGATCTGCAGATCGACGTGCCCACTCATAAGCCTCTTCCTCATCCTTCTCTAGGATCGGATCAGCTCCTACCATATACCAGGCACATAGGCCCATCATAGCCGCAGCATGCCCACGGTCCGCTGCCCCAGTGTAGAAATGGACGCTGAGAGCTGGATCACGCGGGCAAGTAAGCTTGCCGTGCTCGTAGGCGTCACCCATCCGATAACTTGCTTCGGGATGGCCCAGCTCGGCAGCTTGAGTGAACAGTTCAGCCGCGTAGCTCTCGTCTTTGAAGATATCTTCGCCGTATCCTGTCTCATACAAAGTACCGAGGTGGTATGGGGCTTGGTTGTACATGGTGTCGGCGGATTCAGTGGCGCGCTTGAGCCATTTCACGCCTTCACGGTAGCGATTCTCGCCCAAGTCCCCAGACAGGCACGCTTTTCCAAGTCTTGTCATGGCGCCTGGGTGATTCTTGGATGCAGCTGTCCGCAAGTACTGAACTGCTTTGGCGGGATCTTTTCTACAGCCCCAACCAAATTCGTAGCACAGTCCAGCGCGATAGCCTGATTCGGCGTGTCCGTGTTTTGCGGCAAGCACGAAAAGAGGGAAGGCTGCGTTGTAATCCTCTTTGCCCTTATTGAACAAGCCTGACGCGTAGCCATCGGCAAGATAGTACTGCGCAAAGGGGTAGCCGCCGTTGGCCAACCTTGTGAGTATACTTTTAGCTTCGCGGACCAACTCCGTGGGGGAGGAATCGACGCCATCCGGCTTCGGACTCCGTCTCGGACTTGGTTTCTTTCGGGAAGCTTCGTCAAAGTCTAAACCTAGTTCCTGCGCGGTTGAAATCAGGAAGATAGCGAAAGAGTATTGAATTGAGAAGTCATTTGTCTTCTTCACGTTTTGCCTGTACATCTCCAACGTCTTTTGTGCACTGAGTAAGGAAGCATTGCTCCCTACCGTATTGCGCAAATGCGAATTATCCAGGGCAATGGGCGCCGGAGCCGGCTGAGGGTATGGGACACTGAGAAGTTCTGCATAAGACACAGGCCTGTTATCGGGCGACCTACGAGACGACGACAGAGCCCGCGGTTGAGCACCAGCTGACATGGGAGACCTTCCACGGGGTCCAAATTCGGAATATATTGAATACGACGAATTTGGGCGGGGCATTGAGCTTCTTCGCACATAGGAGGTGTTTGGAGTCAAGTGACGGTTGATTGCCATGCTGCTGTCCGTCGCTGCCAGATCGGATTTCGACGAGTTCCTCGAATTGGACTCCATGGGAACGCTGGATACTCGAGGTAGGAGAGGCTGATGGTGATATTGCAACTGCGGTACTACCGGCTCTTCTGGTATGGCATCTTCGAGTGCGGAACCCTTCTGCGAACTGCCGTCCGTCAGCCCCTGGCTCTCGCAGGATTCGTTGAGACCACCTGAGACCGAGCTTTCACTCGTCTCGACAGACCCATCCGTTGACGTTTGCTGGCGCGTGCTCGCAGTAGTATCGGACTCTCGGCTTTGTCGATTGGTCTCGTGGCCACGAGGAAGATCACTGACGCTGTCTCGTTCTTCGTGTCCTGACGCAGCTATATCGCCCAAATACTTCCGTTCAGCGCTCATCTGTAAGATACTTGGACTGAGCACCTTCTCTTGCCCGGTCCTATGCGGAAGGTCGACAGCGAACGTCGGCGGCAACGGCTTGTCTAGACTTTGCTTCTTGGTGGGCGGTGACCGCATAGGTTTTGATTGGATATACATGGGAGAATGGGGCGGCGGAGGTGGTGCGTTTGGTGTTTTTGGAAGTTCCCGATCTTTCTTGTCTGTGTGTCCTACATGATTGGCTTGATATGCACGATCGCCTGGGATGCTCGCATTTGCCGGTTGCGCCCAACTCTCAGACTGATATTCGACCCTTACAGGAGATGCCGGCGCGTTTCTTATTTTCGTTGACTCAACTACGTCGTCTCGGGAAGCATCTCGCCGATTCCGCACCGGGGATAAATCTGGGATTGGTTTCCGTTGAATCGATCTGGGGGGCGATGATGCAGGCAGGGGCGGTGGTGTGGTTGTCACGGCCGCCATCTCGTAGGACGATATGCTGCGGGAACAGTGTGTCACGGACGAGTAGTCCGGACGGTGGCAGGCTTGCAAGGCACGACTTGCTCAAGGGCGCACCCGGTGATGGGCTAATGATAGGTGGCAGACTCGTTCCTATTGTGATTGCACTAACATACATGGATTCCAGGAGTGTCACAATATGATAGCACAAGGTAGAAGGCAGTGGGCGCGTAGGAGGGATCTCGGCGTCGGGGAAATGCGCGGTTCGGCTGATTCGTATGATATGCGAATGGTATCTTATGCTGGTGGAAACTGGAAGAGCTATTCAGAGGGTATCTCAGACTCGAAGTCTAGGGTATGATGCAAAAGCCAAAGATGAAAGCCTCAGCCATGAATTGAGCGAGGACAGTACGCTGTCAGAGGAACGACAGTGCCAGGCCACAACTCGGCTTGAGATAGGATGAGGTTAAAGAGCAAACCAGACAAAGAGAACAGGAAGTCCAACGCAGGCCAATCTGACTGGGTAAACAGAAGCAGGCGGCGAGCGTCGCAGATGGTAGAAGACCAGAGCTGTAGAATACTGAAGTTGGGACAGGACAGCAAGGAAGTGTAATGAATGGTAGGCCAGGTCAGGTATGCGATGGGGTGATGGCCCTGATGGTTTGGTTGGTAGTGGTGATATGGGTACCTACCTCCTTAGGTACCTACTGCTAAGGTACGCGGTTTTTGTGGAGGACGCAAGGAACGGCTGGCAGGACCCAAATCTCACCCCATTCAGTCAGTGCATGACATTGAATGTGGGCTGAAGACTGGCAAGCCATTAGGTAGCGTGAGAGGGGCATCCGCAGAGGCCTGGGGACAAGTCCTGTACAGCCTGCAGGTACCTACTAGGTAGGTGTCGCCCCCTGCTAAACCACCCGACGGCTAGACAGAATTTCTGGGAAAATAAATGGGTCTGCTGGCAGGTACCTACCAAAAGGTAGGCAGAGGTACCTAAGCAGCTGCTTCTAGAGCGATCAAGTACGAGAACCTCCTTGAAAGGTGATTCGTAAGGACCCCATTTTGTTCCCATTGCCGCGTTGTCCTGCCCTCCCAGTGGACGCATTCCCCGTTGAGACTAACTGTTTGGTATACTCGTCACCTCGTGTTGCTATGTTGTGCGTCAATAGCCTCGCATTTAAACGTGCCCAGGTCCTAATTTTAACACATCCAACGGAGACACTAAGGTAAGGTCGTACAGGCTACAGTGTGCGGAGCACGCGAATGACTTGGGTTGGTGTACGATTCTTAGCATCACAATAGTTGTGAAGTTGCAAGGAAGGTAGGTAGGTACAAGAGGTACCGTCGAATGTAGTACACCAGGTACTTTACGATAGGTACTGTGTAATCTCATATGACAGTCCGCCTTGGGCGTTCAAGGCAATATTCCATGGCGGTATGTATTATAAGTGCTTTGCTACCTAATGGAGTATGGTGCACTTCCTTGCTTCGATCCCATTTCAAAGTTCAATGTTTCTATTTAATTAATACTACTTCGACTTAAGCTACTGCCTCCACTACTATTACTACCTAGCACAGTACAATCTCAATCTCTTTACGAAACTACAAATGCCCAACGTCATCGTAGTATTATCCTGCCTCCTGTGATGCAGCGTTCCAACATATTTCTGTCAGCTCCAGCTGATGGATCCTCTAACGCTTCATCATGGTAAAGCCTTACCACGATGCTTCCGCCTTGCTCAGATACGATTTGTGCAAGTTCTTACTCACAAGCAATGCGTAAGAGCTAGTGCCACTGGGTTGCGCTCTCGCGCAAATCATCAGAGCCCAGCCGCTGGGAGCGATGGCGATGGCCAAGAAGGCGGGCGAAAGGCGTCAAATGAAAGGCGTCAAATAGGTCAGAGGACTTCATGAACTTATGATGGAATTAGGCTGGTTGAGTTAGTTACCTTAAGTTAGGTAGGTACCTAGTGTTAGAAAAGTGATTGCCCTGCGCGACCTGTCACCGTGATTAGTCACTCCGGCGAACCCATCAAATCCGGCATGGTCTACAGATATCAAGTGCGTTCTCTGGTTCCAGAAGGAATCTTTCTTCGCTCGCCATTCCGACTTCTCTTTTGGCGCCAACCGGTCCCTTACAGCCAGCTGCAATATTTTAAGCATGGCGCCACCTGCTGTCAGTCCCCCAATTTTCTCCGTGCCGTTGAAATGACACAATTTATATCTAGATAGTAGTTTGATAAACAGAGCTATTATTTTTTCGGCTTCGGCGGAAACGTCGGGCGCCGGAGGAAATAGGATCGAACGTTCTCGGTCGGCGTATCGCTACGCCAGCCCGTCTCTATCGCAGCATGGACGACACACCCAGTCTCAGCCTCCATTCCACGTGTCACAAAGATTACATTCAGCTCGGCTTACTGCTAAGCGCCAGACCGCGGCAATCCGAAATGCCAGGCATCGGCTTAGCGCACAGAGCACGCGGTACTGCTGCTGGAAGTCTCACCGGTATTGTTGTGTTCGTACAGTGAGGGCGCGACGATGCTACATGCAGTCCTGGGCGTACATTATTACAAGAGGACAGTCTGGTGTGGGGACTTCGTTTCCCGCTGAAGTGGACTCTGAATCCTCGATTCCTGTAGGAAGTGGGTAAGCATACCGTGGGGAAGGCAGGGAAAGACCGCAAATGGAGTGCACTGTGGACCGTGATCATCATTGAAATTCGAGGCTGCAGCGGTTCAGAACCATACGCAACTGCTTCTCCAAGGAAGTCATAGTACTCCAGGCCTCAAAGAGCTCAATCATCACATCGACCAGCATTAGAGCTAAGGTATGAAGGGCCAAGAATATCCAAATGAGGACACTGCTCGAGCTGAGAGCGGATATGGCTAACAACGCTTGGCTCGTCGGCGCCGGTGAGACTTTTTCAGCCTGCCCGCTGACACCAATGCAAAAAGATCCCTTCTAAGTCAAGTTTGACGACAAATTCACCTCCTGGAGTTCACTTCGTAGCACCATCCTTTCCTACCTGAGTGTGGTAGGCCAATATCCGGTGCTTACTGACGCACAAGCTGCCTGCCTATCCCGTCAATGTCTTCTGGGCATTGGGGGCGACTACACGAGTTCGGGGAAGGCTGGAAGCCTCATGCATATCGTGCGTGTGTGGATCTCGTATTCTTACCCATGCACACTCCCATATGACAGCTGCGGATCTCGCGCTTGTGCAGCAGCCCAGAGCCGTGCGATCGCTTTCCATGTCGCATTCCAGCTCACGGTTGACAGCTGATAAACGATGTCGAGATTGCAGTATTGTTATGCTGCACTTTTGAAATGAATGAGAAGACGTCCTTGCATGCTTACCCTACATTCCATTCGCACCTGGGAACTCCAAGGCTGTCGGGCGAGGGTTATCGCAGATCCAAATTTATCAAAAGGTATGCCTGGCCACATTGCAGGCCTCTGAAACAGAGACAGCCTAGAATATGTCCTATGATGGACTGAAGAACGTAGCCGATGGCCGAAGTTTTCGCGTTGCTTGCACTCACAACTTTCTTCTCCGGCATATCAAAAGTCAGGTCGACACGAGCCTCCAAGACAGCACGGGTGGGGGTGCTGAACACTGACGCGAGGTTCTTACTCCACTGCGGCCACTAGATCGTCTTCATTGATTTTGGGATCGTCTGTGCTAGGTATCAAGCTCCGTATGGAACATTAGGGGAAGGGTATCTGTTCCGCGTATGAGAGAGAGCCGCGCACAACACAGGCCATAGTCCTCGCTGCTACCGTCTGAGAAGGGTGCAAACACAAGGCTCGGATGTGATGGGTGCGGTAGAGCCGGATTCGCCGGCGTTGAATGACAGCTGAGCCTCACTACCGGCATGATCTTTTCCTACCTGCCTCGTATCCCATAGCCGGAGTCCACTAGCACCTTGCCTCAGCAATCCGTGTCGTCCGAGAGTTGATTTGAATGGCTCCAAATCGGGTCTGATGTCGCTGGATGACGAGTTCCCTCTTCATTCCGAGGCGAGTGAGTAGCAAGATGGCTCTCGTGGCCACAAGTTGTCGCAAAAAGACGGGGTTAAAATATCGTGAGAATCGGCAGAATTGATTTCTTGTTTCGGAGCATTGATGATAAACCGGAACTTAACCCCTTCGGGTTGCAGACCATTGAACCCTAGGGTTTGGGTGCGCCGTTGACGGATCGTTAAGAGCCTCGTCCCTATAGAACTCGCATGACTACATGAGTACAGTCGATATCGGCCGCAAGTATATGGGGTGCTAAATATGCTACAGTGTTCCACATCACCGCAAGATACGTAGTTGACTTCGCCTTCGGGTCGAGTTGATGGTCCAAGATTTAGCCGCACAGCCACGGCCTGGAACGCGGTAGACCTCGTAATGATATATGCTCGTGGTATATGCCCAACCGCTCTCAAACTCGTCGTACTTGTGTCATTGATATGCCAGTATTTACAATAAAGGGCTACATGCTAAGGCTTCGACATTCCAACTCGGACAGACATGGCCAAGATGACGTACTCAAACCGGGGTGATAGACCCTTTGAACGTGACTGGTGTAGGTACCTGCCTTAGCAATTACGTAGAGAAATTTACGAGTTATCAGAGACCACAGAACATTGGATTGAACAAGTTTATCCGGCCACTCGTGTTGCACCAGCAGAATGCCATGTTTCACAATTAGATTCGAGAAGTCGAAGACTGCCTAGGACCTTTTTGATGTAATACACTCGACCCTGCCTGGTCGTATTTGGGTTGGGCTTGGGACAAGAGGCCTAGGCTTACAAGTTGACAGATATACCATCATGACGCAAATGGTGATCGATGAATAGTATACATGGATCCCGAACTCACATTGTAGTCAAAGTAAAGCGAGCTGAATCGCGCTTTGCCGTCAAGGCATGGTGAGATGAGCGGTCGCTGGGCAACCGAGGCAGACCCTTGGAAGACAAGGCTCGAGGCTAGGCTAGATCTGCAGATCACGCAGGGGCGCCTCCATCATGGAGTAGCGGAGCCGCTACCAGCCAGCGCAGCTTTGGTGTGAGTATCGACCAAGTACCTAGCTAAACCCCAGAGCTCCCCGCCTAACAATACTCTGTACATGGGTACATACCTTGTAATTGGCAATCCATGCGATGGCATGTTTGGGAGCCTGGGCAAGACAAAGTAAAGTACCTCAGATCAAAGCTCGATCTAGTCGCGTGTGAATACATATTCAAAGCGATGAACGGCTTGTCTTGGGTACCTAGAATCATATGCCAGTACATCGGATACATCTGGGCAAAAAGTATAGAAGGGTGAGAAGCAGGTGATATCAAGAAACAATGGGAAAGTAAGTGCATTTCTAACTACCTAAGTAGAGTTTAATAAGTAGGCAATAGGGGCGAGGGGAGAGTGAAATGGCAGCTCTGATTTCCATCTGGGTGCCCACCCACGCGCTGTAACGGTACAGGTTCAGCACCCCCCTTTCCTCAAATCAAACTGGAGTTCTTCGCAGTGGTGGAAGGGTGCTATTTCTTTCATCACCACACTCCGCCAGTCATTCTCGGCCACTGAGGTGTGTCTGCCCAACTTTTGGTCCGTCTGTACATTCATTTGTTTGCATTCGTTGCCATTGTCATGGTTTGCTCTCCTGGCAAACCATCAGTCGCGCATCACCAATCGGCCTGACTGCCTTCTTATTTGCATGTTTCCTGCTGTAGTTATCATACCTATACATTCGCTGTCCTAATACCTGCGACGCCATCTACTGCTGCAACTGGGTACACATCTTAGTATACCCTAAACGAAACGCCAACGCTTTTGTGTCGCAAAGTTGGCCTGGGAACAGCCACCTCGAGCCTTCCAATAGCTTGTCACCAATACCATAATACCATAATACCATCACCAACGCCCACCGGACCTACGCCCACTCACTGCCCATTGCCCTCGTCAGTTGTGCAATTCAGGTGTTGCACCTGCACAACGATCCTCGAACCAAACACGGCCACTGTGCACCCTTCTGCGCATCCCGAGTTCATGTGGCATCCCCCTAAAACAGTCAATAGTGCTACTAATATAGTCAAGTTGCAATCAGCAAACTACGACCATCTCTGCTGGTTGGCGCCGACCGACTTCTCGGGGCAGTCCAAATAGGGAACCAGAGCGAAACGTGCAATTTGGAGACAGGTTGCAGCGTTCACTGGGTAGCGACTTGGGAGCAGCGCTCACTGCCCACTGCCCACTGCCCACTGCCCATTGTCCCTTTTCTGGCCCAGTCGGGTCGTAGTTGCCTTGTTTTGGAGGCGGCTTGAAAACAAGGCGCAGGGATCTTCCCTTCCCAGTACTCACCTGTACTTGCTTGCAGCGTAGCGCTGGACACCACTCCCCCCATCAGTTGCCCACCACAACAAACCACTGTAGGTAATCGGATCTCTCCAGCTTGTCTCGATCCCAGCCAGAAAACAAACTGCCAACATCACCATCACAATCACTATTCCCACACTCTGATATTCACGATACAAGCCACATTCTCGCTTCCTGTCCGCTTCCATCATTGTATACTCTCCCTCATTGCTATTTTGCGCACCATGCCAGATCACAAACAGTGAATTATCGCAACTGCTGCCCAACTTTTGACCTACCTGTACGGCTGTAAAGGCCGAGGGTGGCCTGCTAGAAGCCTATTTGTCCGTGCTCCCACTGCCAACTCCCGACCTGTCACTTCCTGTGGTACCCGTCTACGGCATTTGAAGGCAGACTCTGCTCTGTCTTGAAAACAATCTATCACAGGAGTGTCGCTAACACCTCATTCCACACAGAACGATGTCGCTCCCTGAGAGACCAGGTGCGGCGAGCCCTGCCTATGACCACAGGGCCCCATACCGCCACTCTCCATCACGACGAAGCCGGCCAGCGGATATCGAAACAGGAGGATACCGCCCAGTATCTGAGAGAAACTCGTCGCATCACAACCGTGCGCCCTCAGCCACGTCTTTCGCTGAGACCATTCATAATCCTAATGGAACTACAGAGCGCCTACCGCTTTCGCCCACCCTTGATGACACTCCCTCTGGCGTTCCAACCCGGAAACGAAGCCTTATCAGGCCCGAGAGGAACAGGATAGACAGGGATCATCCGAACTACTACTACAGACAGCATGCTGCTAACATGGAAACACTGCCGTCGTCAACCGGCCACGATCCAATATACGAAAATATCGAGGGCAGGACGGATGTGTCAGCTGAGCGTTCTCTAGATGCCGCTTCGGATGACTCTCCACCACGAAGACATCCCAGTGGTGATAAAGAGAAGGCGAAACCACGAGTTTCGCAAAAACGCCGACGACAGGATGGCAACCAGAAGATCACAAGGAGGTCCAAGCGCTCCAAACGCCAAAAGCCAAAGGAAGTGATCAGTCCTCCAAGTGTGTGGAATGTCTATTGTGCTATTGTAACTTTCTGGTGTCCCGATTTCATTCTCAGCTGTTGCGGCTTCAAGTCTAAGGCGCAGAGGAGGGCATGGAGAGAAAAGATGGGTCTAATCAGCATCATCCTGTACATCATGGCATTTATTGGGTTCTTGACGTTTGGGTTTCAGGCAACAGTCTGTGGGACGACTAGTGTTCGACTCCATGCCAACGACGTAACTGATGACTATATGATCTTTCACGGCGTTGCCTACGACTTGACCCTGTCAGGGCATCCTCCAGCAGACGGCATCCCGCTCAAAGAAGACGGATCGTACTCAAATGTCTTATATCTCACGGGAAGCGACTACGGCGGCAAGGACGGCAGCTTTATGTTCCAAAACGTCAATGGGAAATGCAAAGGCCTCATCACTGCGGCCGATAACTCGGATGTGCCCACTAGTGGCGACGAGTTGGCCTGGTATTTCCCATGCCATGCATTCAACCAGGACGGTTCCTCAGAACCGAACTACACGTGGCCGTACTACACGGGTTATGCTTGTCATACCACTCAGGATGCCCGTGATACCTTCTACCTCAACTTGAAGGGCACTGGAGACGTCTTTTACACCTGGGACGACGTGAAGAACTCATCGCGTAACCTGATTGTCTACTCTGGAACCGTCCTCGACCTGAACCTCCTCAACTGGTTCAATCCCGACGAGGTCAATATTCATGACCGTTTCAAGGAGCTCAGAGATAGGAGTACGGCTGCCAATGCAGCCGTTCATGGACGCGATGTCACCCGAGCCTGGACGACATCTTCTGACAAAGAGATAGCGCAGTGCTTGGAGCAGATTATCAAAGTTGGCACCGTCGACACCGAGACTGTGGGCTGCATTGCCTCCACAGTCGTTCTCTATGTTTCCCTGGTTCTGATTCTTTCGGTCGTGGCGGTAAGGTTCGGTTTGGCGCTGATATTCCAATGGTTCATCAGCCGCAAGTACGCTGCAGTTAAGACATCTCAGACTTCAGACAAGAAGAAGCGCAACCGCCAGATCGAGGACTGGAGTGAAGATATTTACCGAGCCCCCCCGCGGATGCCAGGAGATTTGAGTAGCAGTGTTGGTGGCTCTGATAGGACCAGTAAACGCGCCAGCACCTTTCTACCTACCACTTCTCGGTTCTCGGCAGTTTATGGTACGGAGAGGACTCCTCGACGGCCCAATCCCACAACCATGGCCAGTCAGGCATCAAGCGGTCCGCTGCTGCATCCCGGTTCCATGTACAAGCAAACCAACGATAGTCGCTCGAGTATGTTGCGATCTGACAACTATGGATCATCTGCAAGCCCAATGGACGTATATGGACCGGCTGGGTTTATACACGAAGCTGTGGTACCGCAGCCGCCATCTGATTATCAGCCCTTCGGATTCCCTTTGATTCACGCAATCTGTCTAGTCACTGCCTACTCCGAAGGAGAGCTTGGTCTTCGGACCACTCTGGACTCCATCGCCATGACTGATTATCCAAACAGTCACAAGGTGATCCTCGTTATCTGCGATGGTATCATCAAGGGACACGGTGAGAGCGTTTCAACGCCCGACATTTGCCTTGGTATGATGAAAGATCATACTGTGCCACCGAACGAGGTCGAAGCGTTTTCCTATGTTGCTGTTGCCAGCGGTTCAAAGCGACACAATATGGCCAAGATCTATGCAGGGTTTTATGATTACGGCGCCAACTCGCCAATCTCGGTAGAAAAACAGCAGAGGGTACCAATGATGCTTGTCACCAAGTGCGGCACTCCTGAGGAAGCCAAGAAATCCAAGCCAGGAAATCGAGGCAAGCGAGACAGTCAAATCATTCTGATGTCCTTCTTACAAAAGGTGATGTTCGACGAAAGAATGACAGAGCTCGAATACGAGATGTTCAACGGTCTCTGGAAAGTCACTGGTATATCACCCGACTACTATGAGTCGGTTCTAATGGTCGACGCCGACACCAAGGTTTTCCCCGACAGTCTGACTCACATGCTGTGTGCTATGGTTCGCGATCCTGAGATAATGGGCTTGTGCGGCGAGACCAAAATCGCGAACAAGAGAGATAGCTGGGTGACGGCTATTCAAGTGTTTGAATATTTCATTTCCCACCACCAGTCCAAATCTTTCGAGTCGGTCTTTGGTGGTGTGACTTGTTTGCCCGGTTGTTTCTGCATGTACCGCATCAAGGCTCCCAAGGGAGCCCAGAACTACTGGGTTCCCATATTGGCCAACCCCGACATCGTTGAGCACTACTCTGAGAATGTTGTCGACACACTTCACAAGAAGAACCTTCTGCTTCTCGGCGAAGACCGATACCTCACAACACTCATGCTTCGCACATTCCCCAAGCGCAAACAGGTATTCGTCCCCCAGGCAGTCTGCAAGACAACAGTTCCAGATGAATTCATGGTTCTGCTTTCCCAGCGGCGCAGATGGATCAACTCTACCGTTCACAACTTGATGGAATTGGTTCTTGTCAAGGACCTTTGCGGTACATTCTGCTTCAGTATGCAATTCGTTATCTTCATCGAGTTGATCGGTACCCTCGTTCTACCTGCTGCTATCGCCTTCACATTCTATGTTGGTAAGTCTGCTTGCGCTGACTTATGTACTTTTTGACGTGTTCTAATTTGGTCACAGTTATCGATTCCATTGTTGGCCCTCAAGTCCAGACTATTCCTCTTGTCTTGCTCGCCCTTATTCTTGGTTTGCCAGCCGTCCTCATTATCGTCACTGCACACTCTTGGTCCTACGTCGTATGGATGTTCATCTACCTGTGTTCACTACCCATCTGGAACTTCGTCCTTCCCTCGTATTCTTTTTGGAAATTCGATGATTTCTCGTGGGGCGACACACGAAAGACAGAGGGCGAAACCAAGAAGTCGAGCGGCCACGGTGATCCAGAGGGCGAATTTGACAGCAGTAAAATCACAATGCGCCGTTGGGCAGAGTTTGAACGTGAGCGCAGGCTGAAAGACAGCAATCCTTGGGGTTCTAGAGACAGTGTCGCTGGCGGTGACTGGTCGGTCGCCGGCCACCATGGCCGAATGTCACATCACCCTTACGATGACCAGTACTACTCAGACGCGTGAGAGTAGGGAGAGGCAAGTCTAAATTCCAGGCATATGGAAATCGGCAGGTAATTTAAAGCTTCATTGAATCATTCTTGGGGTTAGAAGGTTGGAAAGCTGGCCGTTGAGCTGGCGGCGTAGGGTCTAATTGAGTTCGGAAGCTGGGATTAAACTCGTTTCGACAACGGCACCTACCTGGCCAGGCGATGAGACATGAGATGTCTTTGGATTAAGCGAGCACGTTTCTCTTCATGAATGCGTGGGAGAAAACGACCAGCGGCATTCGGTATAGGCGTACAAAGGCAACAGGAGGTTTCGTTTGTGGGGTTCCACTCTTGTGTATATGTATATAAATATATATGTGTGTGTGTCGTTTCTGTTAAATTATGAAGAGGGGAGTCGAGTCAGGGGCGGCAGGAGTGCAGCCACCTTGCTGTTAATCCAACGAACATTTATTTCAAGGGGCTTGAGTGCTATCTTCCGTCCTGACGATAAAGCTGATATTAATGACGTTCTCCGTACCGTGTCGTATAAGCCACCAAGCATTTCCTGCATAACACTTTTCAAGATGCCTTTAGGAAAGCGTATACTAAATCCTTACCTCAGTATAAATATGTATCCTGTGCTAAATCCCTTTTTGCATATGTACATCACAAGTAAGTTACGTAACTCGTCCTGTCTATGCATATATTCTTATACCGCGTAACGGTACACGTGCGCGCTTTCGTGCGTTAGGCTCGTAAGGATGGGCACAATTCTCACTAAAATTTAAGATCATGTCAGGTCACGGTAGGGGTGATGGGTAGGTAGGTAAGGAAGGGCTACGTGGTGGTGGGTTCCGAGTTCCTGGAGGCCGGATACTGATGGGGCTCTCGAGGAACCACCAAAGGGAAGGGAACAAGGGGTTAGGTAAGAACAGATGTTACAAAGTTCTCTTTTCAATTTTTCCCCCGTCGACTCGCGAGCGGAACGAATAAGTGAGCCGCCAAGATGTAGATAGATGGATAGTTGGGTGGGAAAAAAGAAGATGGGATGGGCGTGAGATTTGAGACACGGCAAGACATGGGAGCGTGGCGTTGCTCGGACAGCACTTACGGTGAAGGTAGTTGATAACGAGTACGGCATTTTTGCACGACGGGAGAAATCTTTTGGTGGTAGTATGGTCTTTGTCTTCTTCTTCTTCTTCTTCTTCTTCTTCTTCTTCTTCTTCTTCTTCTTCTTCTTCTTCTTCTTCTTCTTCTTCTTCTTTCCTTGCGCTTGCTCGAAGTGACGGGGTAGCAAGGCATACACACTCTTTCTTTCTTGGCAAGTCCCAAGTCTAGTATCTAAGGTATATATACCTTGGACTAGGATGACAGCAAGAGAAGGTCGATTGGGTTTGGTAGATGAGGCCCTTACCTACGGGTCAAGATGCGTCAGAAGGAGTTGGCGAGGCCAACGGGGAGCGCCTTGCTGATGTGGCTTATTTGGGCAAATTAGGAGTTCGATATGGAGTGTGGATGGCTATGGGATACAGCATCAAGATACATGAAATAGGAGGTGCAGACTATCTTCACCAACCAACGGTGAAACCCATGGCTATCCTCGATGGTGCTTTTATTGGTCACACACGTTCTCGCCTGAGAAAAGCTGGCTTAGAAATAATGCGGAACTGCCAACGCGGAAATTTTCGCGGGAGGCGAAATTTGGTCGTTGTTGGTATAGGGTTTCTTTTCTGGTTGATATCCGTTGGTGAATGCTGGCCGATGCGAGTTGAGCAAACCTAGGTCAGGAAGCTTAGGCTTTGGGCTTGTGAGGCAACATCGGGACAGACAACCCCCCCTGGATTTGAGGTATGGTGACGAAGCGTTGTACGAGGCCTGGCATATGGCTTTTCTGGCAAATGATCGGGATTTTGGGCCCTTTTGCGATGCGAAAGCGTAGAGGTTGAAAGGTTTCCATTAGCTCATTAACGAGACATACGCCTGCCCCATGCGCGTGATCAGTCGCGAGCATTGATGTGTCTTGTTCATCGAAGTATCCGACTTGCCGGGTGTCTTTTGCGTCTAATCGTACATAGATTTTCATCCCTGAGAGACCAGATGCTGTCTTCCTCCGGCTTCGCAACGGCGCCTGAGCGGGCCGAGCAATAGTGGTACAGTGTGCTTGACGAGACGCGGCCTGTAAATGGGCGATGTCACGCCGTGTCACATTGATATTGTCAATATATTTTGCCATAGGATGGCACTATTATGGATCTGTAGGTATGATACCTTGTCTTAGATGATGCCGGGTTGTGCCTCGAACGCTCTGAAGTTCAAGACGATTGTATTTCGTCCTATATATAAAACTCAAAATCCAACAATCGTCGAGGCTCTGGCGGCATAATTATAAAAAAGGGTCGTTCAGCTCTCCTTTCCGCCAGTCTGCCGTTCGAGTTTCACGACGAGTCCTGGATGCCACAGAGTAATTTGCCCATCCTGTCCTGTCTGCCGGCAGATCATCTGATGTTATAGGTAGTGGTCAGACATCTAGGTGTGCAGACGCACGAGCGACGCCTGCTCGTTACTATATTCGATAGGCCCGTCCATCCCTGATTGCTGGGACGGGACTTAGTTTAGGAAGGTGGAACTCAACAACAACCTAGACTTGCTTCGAGACCGCATTGCTGGGTGGTCACGTTAGCTGAGTATTCCCCGACTGATGAAGTTGGAGACTAGAGGCTCGCTTTGTCCCAGTCGTTGTCACGTTAGCTTACGATTGTGCGTGTAAATGGGCTGGTTATCTGCCATTTAAATTCCCATTGCTCGCTCACAACATCCATTGATTTGACTCGGACCTAGACTTTGTCATAAACAGCTGTACTGTGACGGGTTGAGTAGGGCCTTCACCGTCCGAAGCCGGTGCACTTCATCCCCTGGGCCAGATTTGACTGCCTGGCTTCGTATCCGAGGACCTGCTTCAATCCAAAGGGCATGAGCCCTGATGAGGCAGTCGTATTCGGCAGTCCGAAGCAAGCAATGTTGAATGTTACAGGGGGCATCAGCCGATACCTCGGACGGCGTAGACGATCCGACGACCCCAAGGCAAAATCAAGGCGAGACGTGAAATAGAAGCGTCTGCGCGGCAAATACCCGGCATCTATGTTATATGACCTCGAGAGTTGACTTGTCAAGGCTTGAAATAGATAGACCAGCACTTCAATTCCTTACGAAAGACAGATACGTCTCGATTGGATCTGCTTACCGCTCATGATGAAATGAAAGGCCACGGCACGGACACGATAGATCATAAGGGATGGGACAAATTACTGCCAAGACCACGGGTCTTCGTGTTTGCGCAGGTAGCTAGGGTCAGCAGCATTCATGCTTGAAGACGCCACCCCGAATTCCAGAGTTTGGAAAGCGATCCGATCATGAGGGAAAAGTCACTGACTCTCCCTAGACCACCTGTATGCACCCGAGCTGTCGGGTGCGGGGGTAAGCCGGGCCGCGAACTTGTCTGGACCCGTAGCTCTGGGCCGTTTTCACCTGGGACAGCCGCTATTGATGATATATCTCCGGAAGCCTACATACTTCATGCCATGTAGCAGAAGTTTATCTAGCTGGCTTGAGTAGTGGCACAATGGGGATATCGTACTTCGCGTGAAGGGAGGGAAACGGTGCGTGATTTAAAAAAAAAAAAAAAAAAAAAAAAAAGATGCTGAACGAGCGGCGTAAGGGTCGTGGCCGAGGTGAGATGTGATGGGACTTACGAATGGCTTTGTCTGGGAGATGTTGGGCACGATGCTGTGTGGATTTGTGGAAGCATTGAACTGACAAGGCATGGTTAGTAAATGGGATGGTATTGGGCCATTGTCGCAATCCAATGATGGACGAGGCAAGACAAGCCACCAGCTTGACCGGTCGACCGGTGAGGACCAAAGGGGGATAGAAACGTTTCTTTTTTGGCAGGAGAAGTGACCGTGCGGGAATAATACATATGTAAGTATAATCGAACTCGTGGAGCGGCTTCAGGAGGTGCACTGGGCTGATGGGGCACCGGGGTGCCGGGATGTCGGGGTGCCAGGGTTAGGACACTCGAGTTATGACAGATCAGATCACGCATCATATTGCTGAGGAAGGTTGACAGCGGTCACGGTCATGGTCACGGTCACGAGTCGGGCGTCAGGTCTGACTGAAGCCGGAGATGATTCAAGTGGTTCATTCCAAGCTGCGTATGGATGGGCGATCGAGGCCCTGATATGGATTCCGAGCGGCGCGAGCGTGGGCAGGCGTGGGTAGACTCCAGAGTTGAGATGTGATAGATTATTGTGGTACGACACATTAGTTACCATGTGAGAATCGTGTACCGTACTACTAGAATGAGATACGTGTTCAAGTCGATCTCATGCCAGCGCCCAACAAGAAGGTGAGACTACATAGCACCAAGACAGCTCCAGCCCGAAAGCCCGACCCGACCCGGCGGCGCTTGGAACGAAGCGACCGTGACAAGTAACGATGTCAAATAGTGATTTCTCATCACGACGATCGGAGTGGCGGGCAGAGGTGGTTAGAGAACATGTCAAGATTGATGAAGATGTGTGGCTCATTAAAGACATACATACATACATACATACATACATACATACATACATACATACATACATACATACATACATACATACATACATACATACATACATACATACA